>JARBWK010000004.1:176664940-176751722 GCA_030556195.1 Anolis apletophallus
CTTAAGTTTCGGATTACCGACAGAGGAAGGCCAATGTAAAGGGCGTTACAGAAGTCCAGTCTTGAGATGACCGTGGCCTGGATTACCGCGGCTAGATCGTCACCGGAATGGTAGGGCACCAGCCGCCTTGCCTGGCGCAGATGGAAAAATGCCGCTCTGCTCACGGTGGAGACCTGAGCCTCCATCGTCAGCAGAGAGTCCAGTTGGACCCCCAGGCTTTTAACCAGGGCCGACGGGCTAACCACCTCGCCGTCTATTATTGGCAGCTGGAGCTCGCCCCCCCCCTCTTTATCCATACAACCTACCTGAATTCTGAAAAAAGATCTGGAAATGTTAGTGGGCCTACTGATATAAACAAACATCCTGCTTAGAACATGAGGCATGGGTTTCTTGGTAGGAGACCTTACTGGGAGAACCCCACTCTAGTTGATATCAGCCAGGTCACATTCTTACAAACTTTGAAAGACTTATCTGCTTATCTTAGTCAGTTATTATGTTTTCGGGTGTGTGTGTGTGTGTGTGTGTGTGTCAGGAGTGACTTGAGAAACTCCAAGTCGTTTCTGGTGTGAGAGAATTGGCCATCTGCAAGGACATTGCCCAGGGGATTAATTATTTTTATTTATTTATTTGGACTTGTAGTCTCCTGCCACGTCATCCACTGGGGCTCTTTTCCTGTATTGCAGACTGCCGGTTGTTTGCATTATCTTTACCATGAACCTTTGAATGAACTTTGTGTATTTACTTGTGGCAGATTTTCCCCACCTCTGCATATTCCGGACTATCCAGGGAGTTCTCTCCCGCCGCGTCATCTTTTGAGAACCGCCCACTGGGGCTTTTTTCCTGTTTTGCAGACTGCCGGTTGCTTGTACTATGTTTACTATGGACTTTTGAACAGACTTCGTGTATGTACTTGTGGCTTGTAAACTTGTTTGTGAACCTTTATATTGTGGAGCTTCACTACAGAGTCTGATACCATCGCGGTAAGGAAAGCTTTCTCTTTGTTCTCCCACGAGGGATCTATACCTTAATAAGTCTAGATGCCAAACTGTACTCAGTGTGTTGTAAATTTATCCCATTGACATATCGATTTTATAAAATAACCTAGAATTGTGCATGGTGCTGTTCTCTTTATAATTATTGACATTGTTGCCTACTCTTGGTCTCTGTTTGTGCTGCCACCTTAGCTCTCCCCTTTGTTGAGGCACTACAATTGGCCATAAATATGTTGGAAACCACTTTGAGTTCCCCCCTCAGGTGTGACAAAAGCGATGTATAAGTGAAATAAATAAATAAATAGTGTCTTGGCATAGATCAGAGCTGCCCAACAGGCGGCCCGGGGCCCCGTACTGTGGCGGGGCTCCCGCAGTATGGGTAAGGAAGGGCCTGGCTCGAATCAATCAATCTAAAAACAGTGGGACGTTGGGTGAGGGGGGGTCCCTCAGCGGCGGTTTCCTTGGCGATGTTTCCTTTCCTCCTCTGCGCCCTCCCCCTTGTTGTGCTGCCTTCACCCGCGTGCAGAGCACAACGTGGCTTCCTTTGCACCTGCCCCCGCGGCTTGTTTTCCCTTCAGGGAGGGAGGGAGCTCTTTGGGCCTCCTCCACCCGCCTCTGGGAAAGGAGGCCCCATCAAGCCCTGCGACGGCATTGAGGTGTTTGGGGTTTTTTTTGGTGTGTCCCAATTTGAGTGTGGACTCAAATAACTCAAAGATATTAGGGAACATTCCCACAAATCCACCAGTTTGGTCCAGATCCATCATTATTTGAGTCCATAGTGCTCTCTGGATGGAGGTGAACTACAACTCCACAACTCAAGGTCAATTGTAAGTAAATTGGAGCCGGGGAGGGGGCGGAGCTGGGGGTGGGGCGGAGCCGGGGAGGGAGCGGAGCCAGGGCAGAGGCAGACCCTTCAGCCCCCCAGGTGATCAGTGACCGGAATTCCGGCCCTTGGGCCCGTAGAAGTTGGACAGCCCTGGCATAGATAATATGAGTCCTGCAATAGATAATATGAGTCTTGCAAAGAGCTGTGTTCTGTCATTGATCCAAGTCCTCAAATCCACCCAAAAGCTTCCCTGGAACTCTTAGTTTCTCCCTGGCCATGCTATAGTAACTTTTCAAAGAAACGTATAACTGCAAGCTGGGAAGAAGTTGGTATGAATGATGAAAACGAAAACTTCTCCAGGCAATTCCTCTGCAAGTGCTGCTTTGATCACTCTGTTGTTCACAGTTTTTAAACCCAAACCTGCAGGACAACTTGCAAATGTAAAAAAAATTAAAATGAAGTAAAATAATATTTGAAATGTCCCTCTCAGATCTACCGAGACCAAGTTGTGAACAGCGAGCAGCTATTAAGCTTGCTATCTGCTCAGCTTACTCTTCCAGGCAAAATGTTCCTGGGGAGAAGTTGATGGAGGGAGGGAAGGAGCCTAAGATGATATGGGAATGGGCTTTTCTTGTGGGTCTGTAATTCAGCTCTCTATCAAAGGACGAGATTTCTCTGCTGTTGACTGAAATCCTTTACAGCTGTTGAGCTGTGGCTTATTTCCCAGCTTCACAAAACACAAGGATGAGTGCTTTGTTTCAGTGTCAGGCCTGAAAACCAAATATTAGCTGTTCCTTGAGATTCTTGCCTCTAGCAAAAAGATATCTCGGATGGTCCAGTGTGCATACATAAGAAGGATGCTTTGCACAAGGTGTGAAAAATACATAATAAGGATTATAGGAAAGCTTTGCATTGAAAAAAAAGAGCAGCATCCAACATGTTACAATCTGGCACAGGGTTGGAACTCATGTGGATCGTCAGGAGAACTTTGAGTCATAGCAGTTCTTCCCATTGGCTGTGTTAGTTGGGGCTTTGGAAGGTGACGCCCAAAAATCCCTGTATAGTATTTGGAACCCCACCCCTTCCCATTATGACAAAGAAATCATCTGGGACATTCATCCATGGGCTGGATGTGGCCCCTTGGGCTTTTGCTTCTGGCCTGTTACACCCCAGCATAGTCCCCAACTTGTTTCCTTGGTCAAGCCAGACCGAAGCCATGTTATTTCAGCTAGGCCTGTTAAGTTAGAAAGCAAGCCTCTGCCAGGCAGCTTTTGCAGAGCCTCCCAGGTCACCCCTCATTCAAGGACAAGCTCTCGGCTCCATCCCGGGCCGATAAGCGGGGATGGATTCACTCCCCATTGCCCAGGTGCAGCTGCTAATTGGAATCACATACCAATCCCATGTGAAAGGCCTGAGTAGGCCCAGCTGTAGAACTGTTGAGAGAACTAGTTGCGACGCCTCAGTACGTTGCAACTTCAAAGCTGAGGAGACCTATTTAAGTCAGGTCTCCAAGATGAATGCCATCCTTCGTCAACGTTCAGAACTCAAGCCAAGTCTCCACGAAACTCTGCCTGGGCCTTGGGCCTTCTAGCTTCAAAGACTCTGTTTGCCAAGCCTTGTGTCAAGACCCTTTCCTTGGATTTAGCCCATTGGGGCAAGAAGACTCTCTTTACTTTTGTTCCTGTTTGCCAAAGGACTATAGCCTTGTTTACTGCTCCTTTTGGACAATTTGCTGCTATCTGTTGCTGCTTTGAGGGCATCAATAGACTATAATCCTAGCCTCTTTCCTTTAACCATTTATTCTAAATAAAGCATTTAAACCTTGCCGGTTTTCAAGTGGTTTACTGAGGGGCCTTCAGGTCTACGAGGCAACATGGTCCCAGCTCCAGCTCCAGCCCTTGTAAATAAACAAAGAGTCCAAAGAGTTTATCAATTCAATATATTTCTTTCAAGAGATTTCAATAATGTAAATATCACCTTAAATCAATGAAATGAATATTTGTATTTCAACATTATCAGGTATAGTTCTCGATTCCCATTCATCAACGAAAAGTCCCAGAGTTGAAAATTGAAGTATAATCCAGTAAGAGAAATCCAATTTGTAATCCAAAGAGGTATATTTGTAATCCACAAAAGTAAATAGTTTTCCAACTCTTATGATGGTCGACGGACAAAGGATATCTTTGCGCAGATCCGTTTCGCTTAATTTAGCTTCATCGGGACCGTGGGCGTATCCGTTAAGAATGCGGATTCAGTTGCATAGGGTCCGGAGTATATCTGTAAATATCACATAATATCTAATTTATACATCATTTTCCAGACAACAAAAGTAGGACTCTAATTCAATGGAACCACCAAAGAACCCGACCAAATAAAATGTAATATTTTACATACCAATCATAGTCTATTAAAAAAAGTATAGTGTGGACGCAGCCACTCAAACAGGTAAATTCCTCAGACAAACTCAGAGCGCAGTAAATTCATTTAAGTAGCCAACTCATTCAAGCATATGTATGTAATTAGAGAAGAAGTTCATTAAGAGACAGTTTATCATTAAGGCCTAAAGGTGACTCAGTTTTTAGGTTGATTATCCATTGTTTCTCAAGTTGCAACAGGTGTTGCTTGATATCCATGTGAGGGGAAGGTTCAATTCTCTCAAGTACAATGACTGTGAAGTCTTCAAAAGAGTGATGGTTCTTAAAGTGTAAGTATAGAATTGAACTGTCATTCTTCGTTTTCTAGCACGATTTATGTTCCTGTATGCGGGTACAGAGTTCTCGTCCAGTTTCACCAAATAAAGGTTTCCACAGCCACAGGATATACAGTAAATTACATTTTTAGAGCCACAAGTAGACTAGGATTTGATTTTGAATTTGCGTTGATTGTAAGGACTAATTATAAAGGGCTGTGGGTTGATAAATTTACATATTGAACAGGCTTTCTATTTAATTCTATGGTCCGTATGTACTAAAAGTTGTTTAATATTAGTGGGTTTTTTGTAGGCGATCATAGGATGGTGTTCCAAACCTGGTATAGAGTTGATAATAAGCCAAAATTTCCGAACAGTGGTAGAAATAATATTTGAGTGTGGTGTGTAGGTTAATGGCCAAATTATGCATTCCTGAGGAGTAGCTCGTTGTTTACATTGGGTTTACATTTGGCAGGGACAAACCCAGGCCCATGGGCTGGATGTGGCCCCTTGGGCTTTTGCTTCTGGACCCAGCTCCAGCCCTCTCAGTCACACATAGCGGGCCGCCATGTCCTCATGCGAAGAAAAGCACCCTGCTGGCATGCGCAGCTGTGTAGGGCTCTCCCAAAAGCCTTGTATAACCACATGTCTATTTATTTATTTATTTATTTGTCACATTTCTATACCGCCGCTCTCAGCCCGAAGGCGACTCAGGACGGTTTACACAGGCAGTCTCTGCCCTCGATGTCTAGCCTCTCCTTCGTGGGAGTTCATTGTAGACTGCCATTTCGTCCTGCAAGGTGGCATGCCCTACAGGCATGCACTGATGTTCGGGGCTCTCTCAAAAGCCTGGCTATGTGTCATGCCTCCTCTTTGCTGGAGGACATGGCAGGCACTCCTCTTCTGTTGCAACAGCTCCACTGGCTGCCAACATGTTTCAAGGCACAATTCAAAGTGCTGATTTTGACCTACAAAGCCCTATATGGCTCTGGTTCAGATTATCTGAAGGATGAACTCCCAGAACCATGACTTTAACTTTTTTTCTGAAAGCCAGGAGAGATGGAGTCAATCTTATCTCATTTGGGAGTGTGTTCCATAGGCGAGGGGCCACCGCCGAGAAGGCCCTATCTCTCGTCCCCACCAACCGCATTTGCGATGCTGGCGGGAGCGAGAGCAGGGCCTCCCCAGATTATCATAGGCTGCGAAATGGGACGTAGAGGCAGATCCGTTCTGAGAAGTAAGCTGGGCCAGAACCGTATAGAGCTTTATAGGTCAATACCAGCACTTTGAATTGGGCTCAGAGATGGACCGGCAGCCAGTGGAGCTGACACAACAGAGGAGTGGTATGTTCCCTGTATGTCACCCCAGTTAACATTCTGGCTGCCGCCCGTTGGACCACCTATAATTTCCGAGCTGTCTTCAAAGGTAGCAGCACATAGAGCGCATTGCAGTAATCTATTTGGGATGTAACTAGAGTGTGGACGACCGTGGCCAGATCAGATCAGATCATGCCCACCTCAACCCTCTTTGCATCGCCACTTGCCAGAGAAGGGAAACCGCGAGATTTTAACTGCTGTTAAACAACAGGACCTTTTGCAATCTCTACCAAAAATAGCTGTGCTGCTTAGCCACACCCACCTCATCCCTCTTTGCATCGCCACTCGCCAGGGAAGGGAAACCACAAAATTTTAAAACTGTTTGTTTAGGCTTTACCAAAATTGCTTAATGGTTCTGAAAATCAAAATAACTGTTCTGGCCCAGCAGTGCCAATAGGGCTCTGTTTCCCCTTTGTTGCACTACAAGTTTGCAGGAGCTCATTCCCTTGCATTTTATTTTGTAGGTGACTTTATTGGTTTGCATATATGGGCCCAGAGGGCTGCCAATCAATCAAGAGTTGCAGACCCGCCCCTTTCCCCAGGATTTGGGAGCAAAAAGGGTTGTTTTTCCTCTCAGTCTTAACAGCTACTCTATTGGAGAGGACGTGATTTAAGGTAGCCTATTCCTTCCTACTTGGAAAAAGAGGCATCAAATCTTACAGCTTTGCTGGGGTAACAGACCAGCTTTTGCTGGAGAAATACAGGACAGTTTCACAGTCTTTTGTGAAGGGATCATCTACAGTCCCAACAGCCTGGCTAATCGACAGGCACCTTGCTCAGACCCGGATTACGCATAAGGCCACCCTAGGCCATGGCTTAGGGCGGCAGCCATGGGGGGATGGCAAGTCCGGACCCCCCAAAATAAAAAAAAAATTAAAAACATTTTTTTAAAAAGTTCGATCTTCGGGCGCTCTTGTGCCTGCGCGCGGAGTGCCATAGGCCCTAGGGCCTCTGGTGCGGCTTCCTGCCGCCCTCTCCTTGCTCGCGTTGGCCACGCCCCTCCTTTCTTCAGTGAGGGGCGCTCGCTGCTCACGTCGGCCCCGCCCCTCCTTCCTTCACTGAATGAAGGAGGGGCAGGACCGATGTTGGCGCGAGCGAGGAGGAGGCAGAGGGAAGTCTCGCTTTCCTCGCTGCCTCGGACCCCTGCCCCTCCTTCCTTCACTGAAGGAAGGAGGGGCAGGGCCGATGCGAGCAGCGAGGAGGGTGTAAGATTTGATGCCTCTTTTTCACTGAAGGAAGGAGCCCCCCGCAAGCGGCCTCGCCCCCAGGACGGGGGCGGCGCTTCCAGAGTGTGGCCTAGGGTGCCACAATCGGTTAATCCAGGCCTGACTTTGCCTGGTACAGGACATCTGGCTATCCATAAGGCAGCTTGGAGTCGGAAGAAGGGGCCTCACACCAGCAAGGTAAAGAAAGATTGCCCAGGGAAGGGTCATAGGATTTTCCCCAAAAGGAGAAGACCAGTATTGCCCAGTTTGCCGGCCCTGTTACTGCAGACTGAGAAAGTCACCTGTTTGAAACCTTCCAGTTTGTTAAGATTTAAGCCCAAATAAAGAACTTATCTCAAGCTTTGAAGGACTTTATCATTGGGGGAAACCAAGGGGCCCTTCCAGCTGAGGCAGCTCAGTGTCCCGTTGGGCAAACAGAGGTCACGTCCAAGAAACAGCCATTCTACGGGCCCAGCGTGCGACAGCACAATAACCATGGGAGACATCCGAACATTACAGAATAATTTTGCCCATCCCACTTTTCCTACATGGTTCAAAATTGGTTCAAAAGTCCAAATTCGGTACGGGTTTTTTGAATTTTAGGTTTTTCCGAACCGAACCTAAACAAGCCTAAGAGATAGATGGATTGCCAGTATGGGTGCTATTAAAATAAAATAGCAAAATCTATATTAATTTGAAAGATCTATCTATGGAGTTCACGGTCACATTTTAAATGGCCACATGTGACCCACCAATGTAGTTTGTTCAATCATTACATTGGGAAGAAACATTTCAATTGCTTAAAGCTCCAGATTTTGGGAGATGACCAAATGTCCCAGTATTGCTTTTTGGTAAAAAAACAAAAACAAAACCCATTTCAAATTCTTTCTGTCTTACGTAGTGAATTTGGGTAAGTTATTAAACGTGTTGTTGCCAAACAGAAGTCTAATATGTCATCCATATTTCCGCATAGCAAATAAACGCAAGTAGCATTTTGTAGTTTGAACATGATTTCCTCAGAGCAAAAGACAAAAGTAAAGGCTACATTAAAGAGTAGTAATTGGTTTCGAGGGGACTTCCATTAAGGCCAGAGTTGTCCTGTTTCAGAGTGGCAAGTGCCCACATGAGTGCAACAGAACAAACAAAGCAGCAGAGAAACTAGGGAAAGTAGAGAGGTTTGAGGTTACAGGGAGTCATCGAGATCAAAAGGCTGGTTCAAGGGAGTCTGGAGTCAGAGCACAAAGGGCAATTTGAGTATCGTCCAATGCCAAACAGGGAGATGCTGGAAAGAATGATTCAGGAACAAGCTAAAGTTCAGAAGATAAAGATACAAGAATATCAAACAATGCTGAAGTGTGTTTTCAGAGCTGTTGTTTGCAGCCAAGAAAATGACTTCCTTGTGTTAATTTATACTTCTTGTAAATCTGCATAATTGGCCTAATTCCCTGGCATGTTCCTTATAACAGTGTTTTTCAACCTTTTTTGAGCCGCGGCACATTTTTTACATTTACAAAATCCTGGGGCACACCACCAACCAAAATGACACAAAATGACACTCTAACACAGTAATACATATAGTTAATATGTTTTTAAATGTATTCATACACTCAGTGTGA
This sequence comes from Anolis apletophallus, assembly GCA_030556195.1. NCBI lineage: Eukaryota > Metazoa > Chordata > Lepidosauria > Squamata > Anolidae > Anolis > Anolis apletophallus. The sequence goes on from JARBWK010000004.1 coordinate 176,673,645, forward strand.
AACCTGGGCCTGTTTCGATGAACACAACATAGATATCCTGGCAGGAATGGCAGAAAGACACAAACTTCCCACACAGAACTCCCATAACCAAGAGAAAATACTAGAAGAGTTTGGTGGGCATTGACCTTGGGTTTTGGAGTTTTAGTTCACCTATATCCAGAGAGAACTGTGGACTGAAACAATGTTGGATCAGGACCAAACTTGGCATGAATACTCAATATGCCCAAATGTGAACAGAGATGGAGTTTGAGGGAAATAGACCTTGACATTTGGGAGTTACAGTTTCTGGGATTTATAGTTAACACACAAACAAAGAGCACTCTGAACTCTTGCAACAATGGAATTGAACCAAACTTGGCATATTGAAGTCTCATTATCAAGAGAAAGTACTGAAAGGGTTTGCTAGGGAATTGACCTTGACATTTGGGAGTTGTAGTTCACCTACACCCAGAGAGCACTGTGGACTCAAACAATGTTATGTTATGATGTTGTTTATTTTCTATCCAGAATCACAATGTTGGAAGGAGGCTCACCACTTTAAGGTCCCTAAAACAGGCATGGGAAAACTTCGGCCCTCTGGGTGCTTTGGACTCCAACTCCCACCATTCCTAACAGCCTGAGGACCTTTCCTGCTGAAATGGCTGGGGGGGGGGGGGAGAAAAAGGGCCTGAGGCTGCTAGGAATGGTGGGAGTTGGAGTCCAAAACACCTGGAAGGTCCAAGTTTGCCCATGCCAGCTTTCGACAGAGACCTCTTCCTCCCCCTCCCCCTTCGCTTTGCCCTTTCTTCCCCCTCCTGCCCAACACTTACTTTTTCTTCTACACTGCCGCTTCTGCCACCATTTTGATCCGAGGGGGCAGCGTGAGCATGTTTAGGAGGGGAGAGGGGAGGGCGGAAGACGTGACCCGTGTGGGCGCTACTGTGCAGACTCGCCCCAGAGCAAAGCAAGCAGAGCGAGGCTGGGAAGAAGGGAGCCCGAGTGGAGAAGAAAAAGTGTTCGGCAGGAGGGAGAAGAAAGGGCATTGGAGGTTCCCATTTCCCACAGCACACCTGATGATTGCTCATGGCACACTAGTGTGCCATGGTACACTGGTTGGGAAACACTGCCTTATAAGACAGGTCAAAGACTTTCTTGCTCTTTTACATCTGATACTAGATCTATGACATTCTGAAGGGCGAGGTTACTTGGCATCTACATCTTGTTTTTGAGGAGCTTCATGAGATGGTCCAATTCCGGATCAAGACTGCCAACTTCCTATGGGTCCAACTGTTTCTCATATTTCCCTTCCTCAACTGAGAAGACTTCCTCTAATAGGAAATGACACATATGAGCAAATAGTTTTTTGCTCACTAGGGAACAACGATGTTCTTCTAGTCTTCGGCCCTTTCCTCAGGCTACACTTTTCTGGTCAAAAAAGTGTGAATTATTTCCAGGATTATTGATTTATCTTTTCAATGTCACCAATGCTTTTTAGAATTACAAATACATGTTTTCCTGGACTTATTTTATTTTTTTATTTTTTTATTGGATTTCTTAGCCGCCACTCCCAGGTGGCTCGGGGCGGCTCACAGATGCAAGAAAACAAAATACAATAATACTTAAAACAGTAAAACACTAAAACCGCAACCACAATAAAACAGCAACAATAAAATACTAAAAGGATGCATTAAACAGCAATAATCGTTCAACAGACGAGTATTTAAGCTGACTCAGTTGCAAAAGCCTGCTGAAATAGCCAGGTCTTGCAGGCTTTCCGGAAAGCCAAAAGGTCATGGAGCGAGCTAGCTTCCGGCGGCAGGGAATTCCAAAGCGTAGGGCTGACGGTAGAGAATGCCCTTCTCCTCGTTGACGTGAGGTGGCAGGCTTTGGCGCTTGGAAGAAGTAGGAGGTCTTTCTCTTCAGATCTCAGTGACCTCATGGGACAATATGGGGTGAGGCGGTCTCTCAAGTACACTGGCCCCAGACCATACAAGGCCTTGAAAGTCAAAACTAACACTTTGAAAGTAACCGGAATTGTATAGGTAGCCGGTGCAATTCCAGCAGTATAGGTGTGATATGATAGCCCACAGGAATACCTATGAGCATGTGGGCTGCGGCATGTTGCACTAGCTGAAGTTTCCGAATCACCGACAAAGGTAGGCCAATGTAAAGAGTGTTACAGTAGTCTAACCTTGAAATGACCGTCGCTTGGATCGCCAAGACCAGATCGCGACGGGACAGGTAGGGAGCCAGCTTCTGAGCCTGGCGAAGGTGGAAAAACGCAACTCGGCTGACCATGGAGACCTGGGTCTTCATGGAGAGCCGAGTGTCCAAGTGGACTCCAAGGCTTTTTACAGAAGACAACGGGCATAAAGCCACACCGTCTGGGGTTAGAAGTTGGAGTTCCCCACCGCCCGGGCGACCTAGCCGGCGGATCTCCATCTTTGCTGGATTCACCTTCAACCTACTGGCTCTCAGCCATCCAGTAACGCCCTCAAGGCAGAGATGCAAATTATCGGGTACAGAGTCGGTGTCAGGATTGGGAGACCTGAGTTTAGGAGAAGCTCAGGCCCCCACCCTTCCATGAGATTGCACCGACCTTTGCCCCAGTTATTTGGTGACCTTGGCTCCAGCTGCATAGAGCCTGGGCTGAGTCAAGTGGGAGTGACGTAATCTCCAGATGTGTGCGAGGCCCGGAGGGAAGTGAGGTAACTCCTCCGAGCCTGGACATTGGACAATTGAACTCATAACGCTGACTCATGGGGCCATGAGGTCACATCCCTTTGGACTATGGGATATGCTGAATCACCGGACATGGTGCAACCCTGCTTGACATTGCATGGGCAATGGGGGGGCTCGGGTATATAAGGTGTGTTTGGGTGGTGGGACGGTGCTTTTGCTTCACATGTGTCGTACCTGCAATAAAATCGTGTTGGACCGTGCTACCATCTACGCGTGATCCTTACCGAATATTGGAGAGTCGTTACAGTCGGGCTGGCCTTCCATCCTCAGAATGAGCTGAGTGTCATCAGCGTACTGATGACACTCAAGCCCAAAGCCGTGCACCAGCTGGGCAAGTGGTCGCATGTAGATGTTAAATAACAGAAGGGAAAGGATGGCACCCTGGGGAACCCCACAGATTAGTGGGGAACCCTCGGAGACCACCTCGCCCCTCCTCACTCACTGTGTCCGGTTCCAGAGGAAGGAGGACAGCCAATTTAGAGCCGTCCCCCTCACCCCGGCCCCGGCAAGGCAGTGGGTCAAAAGATCGTAATCGACTGTATCAAACGCTGATGTGGCACTTCCACTTAAGGTGTGTGTGTTTTTATTTTAAAAAAGAATCTGGCAGTCTGTATGGTTCCTGGATGATTTCAAAGATATAACATTGGTCATCACATCTCCTCTTTCTCGCTTTCCAATGTCCAAACCTGCTTTTAGGAGGAAAGAGCTTTATTTGGAAGCATATTGAAATATGAAAGGGTGAGCACCTGTCATTGAAATATTTTTTTGTGGAAAAACTAGTCAATAGTAGTGGGATAATTAGAAAAAATTAAAATAATATTTAATAATATTTTTAAATAACTATTTTAATGCTTTTTTATTTAAATATCTTTAAAAAATAGTTTCTCAAAAGGATGTCTTAAGAAGGAGGTTCTGAAACACAGAAATTATTATAATCCATGGCTTATAGTGCACACAAGACACATGCCTTTTTGTTGTTTTTGTGGGAGTGTTGCTCAGAAAGCAGCATTTATTGTACCATTTCTGTACAAAAAAACCCAGCTTCCTGCACAAAAGAACAGTGTTTTCTGTACAAAAAAAATATTTCTGTGCATAAAATGTGGTTGTCATGGAAAGTAAGGATAGGAGATGCTGGTTGAAGGCCAGTGGTGAAGCTGGAGCCCAGCAGTGCCCAGAAGCTCCCTCAGCCAAGCTTTGAAGTCATGGAAGTAACTACTACTTCTCTGCCTGCAGAACAAGTGCACGCACATTTCTCTGAGGGGAGGAGAGGGTTAATTGTTCCAGCTTTTTTGGGACTGCTCAGAGAGAGATCTCAGCTGTATAAGTCCTTGAGGTTAGCTGAGAAATGAGCCAACAACAAGTAACATCTGAGAACTTAGAATTTCAGGAGCTTAAATGTGGCACCTTGTTATTGACTGTGATGTTGATGCTTCTAGCTGAAGCCTCAGCCTCTCTCTATCTAGTATTCATGAACCCTGGACTAACTTTTAGACTTTGAATGTCAGATTCTGATTTATCCCTGAGCTCTGAACTGTCTGGTAATTGGCTCTCAACCTTGGACTGCATGCTCAGCTATTCTGTTGGTTTATTCCCTGCTGATAATTGGGGTAAATGATTCTGAGAGTGGTTTTCTGTACAGAAAAAAATATTGCACAGAAAATCCTTTTTTAATTAAAAACATCAGTACACTTTTTTCTATGGAAAAAAGGCTCAAACCTTTTTTTAAAAAAAACTTGACAATTTTAATGACTTTGTCACTTTATGAAGAAATGTTCTTCAGTCTTTTCTGCAAGATCAAAATTAATGAATATTTACATCCTCGGTAGATATAAGATCATTTAGTCACCAATTAGTTAACACTTTCCTTTTTATGTTCTCTCTTTGATATACCCAAATAAGGAGAGTGACTTGCCCTTGACATGGGATGGAATCACATACATTTTTTATAGAAGGTAGGGGAAAATTGAGCTGAAATTACTCTTTCCATCTGTGTTAGAACATTCTATATGTGGCCACTTGCTAATCTGGTACGCAGTTTTGGGCTGGAATGTTATCAGTACGCTGATGACACCCAGCTCGTTCTGAAGATGGAAGGCCGACCGGACTCCGTACCCTCTTGTTTCCATCAGTGCCTTGAAGCCGTTATTGGTTGGCTGCAGGCCGGTAGATTGAGGGTGAATCCAGCAAAGATGAAGATACTGTGGCTGGGGCATCTGGTGGGCGGGGAGGTCCGGCTGCCTGGCTTGGATGGTGAGGCATTATGCCCGACATCCTCAGTAAAGAGCCTTGGGGTCGTTTTAGACCTGTTGCTGTCAATGGAAGCTCAGGTCTCCACCGTCAGCAAAATCGCTTCTTTCCATTTGCGGCAAGCTAGGCGTCTAGCCCCCTACCTATCCAGAGACGACCTGGCCACAGTGCTCCAAGCCACGGTCATCTTGAGACTGGACTACTGTAACACCCTTTACATTGGCCTGCCCTTGTCAGTGATCCGGAAACTTAAGCTCGTTCAGAATGCCGCTGCACAACTTCTCACTGGGGCTCCAGTGAGGTGTCACATAACACCCATTCTCCAGCAGCTCCACTGACTTCCGGTCAAGCACCGGATCACCTTCAAGATGATGGTGTTAACTTTCAAGGTCTTGCATGGTCTGGGGCCGTTGTATCTGAGGGACCGTCTCTTCCCCTATCAACCCCAGAGGTCACTTCGTTCCGAACAACTGAAGCTCCTTGAAGTGTTGTCCTTTACAGCTATCCATCTTACATCAACCCAGTGCAGAGCCTTTTCTGTAGTAGCGCCATCAATCTGGAATACCCTTCCAAGTGATATGCGGGCCTTGCAGGATTTACTATCTTTCTGCAAGGCCTGCAAGGCCCACCTTTTCTGGCTAGCCTTTGATTGCTAAGCTGGAAAACCTTACTTTTTAGTCTAATTTAACATGTTGCTTTACTCCTGTCGTGTTTTTATGTGATTGTTAGCTGCTCCGAGCCCTCGGGGAGTGGCGGTGTACAAGCCCAAATAATAAATAAATAAATAAATTCCATCTCATTTGAATTAATTTGGAAAACCTGGAGCTAGAGAGAAAGGTGCAATTGTGGATAAAAGGTAGCAAGCAATGGATTCCAAAATAAGCAGTCAAATCTTGTGCTCCCAGTCTAATGTATTGTCCAGGTTTAGCAATATGTAAAAATAATTCTCATGCTTCCCTGAGTGAGTGAGTGAGTGAGTGAGTGAGTGAGTGGGTGGGTGGGTGGGTGAGTGAGTGAGTGGATAGAAATGGACAAAGTATATCAAGAAGAGATATATCTTTCCTCTTAGCAAAAAATAGTGAAATGTTTTAAAGTCAGTAAAATCCCATGGACCCTGCATAATCAGTTCCTCTTAATTGGAAGAAGCATGGGGGGCGGAGCATCAATCACGGAGCTGTTCCGCACAGTTGGAGAGAACAATAAAGAGCACAGAAAGCCATAATTGGTGTATTTCTTTACTCCCTGCTGCGCTAAAGAGATGGTAGTGGGCAGCAGTGTTTACTTAGCAGTTTGATGCTGTTATCCCAGCAGCCGCACATTTTTTCTATTGGCATTATCCCATAAATATATACATAATGAAAATTAAGACACTAGAATTATAATTAAATGCTGCCAGTTACTCGTCGGAGATTAAGGGGCTTTTATCCCACATCCTTGCAATCTTAAATCCAAATGTGCTGTTCGGCTTGTTTAAAAGGCAGCTTGGAGAGGAACTTTCTCCGTACTTTTCATTGTCGTTAATCCTCATTTGAAGTCTTCACTCTATCGCTCTCTGTTTTCTCACGTGAATATATTATTTACTTGGATTTTACCCCACTTCGGTGTTGGCTTGAAAAGAAGGTATTTTGTTAAAACCTTGTCTCCTGAAAGGCCTGTGGGATTTGTTTCCCAAAACAAACAGAGAGAAAAGTATTTGTTCACCAACCTGTCTGTTGCAAGGCTTTTTGGACATTTACACAGCGGCCTCGGTAAATTCCACGTGTGTCACCAATAATTTCAGGGGTTGAGGTTCCTCATCCAATGTTTACTTTTGATTTTAAAAAGAAACCTTAAGGAGAATGTATGTATTAACTCTTTGAATTTGTAGTTGTAGCAACCCAGTTCCCTTTCGTGCCTGGGGGGCAGGGGGCAGCACCGGGGGTCCCACTTGCATTAGGGCCAGCTGCAGTTGATGAGGACATGGAGGAAGGGGCTGATGAGTTAGCTGGGCCTTCCTCTCCCACAGAGAGCCTGGCCTGGGATGATGAATGGCCTGATGGCTATGCTAGCTGGGAAGTTCAGGCTGACCCTGAGAGTGATGATTCTGATCATTATGAGAAACCAGGTGGTTAGGGTTCACAGGAGAGGATCAGGGAAACAGTGGAGGATGAGCCCATGGAAGCTGAAAGGGAGTGCGGCTCTCATGAAGATAGCGACCCAGGTGCTGGGAGGCAAGGACGGAGCTTTGATAGGAGACGGAGCATTGAGTCCAGCAGGAGGGATTGGCACCATAGCCTAGAGCGCCAGAGAGGCGCGAGATCCCGTAGCACAGATTGGCGCAGAAGCCTAGAGCGTCGGGGGCCTTGCCAAGGGGATTAAGTATAGGATCCGTGGGAACGGATCCTCAGTAGCTCGGCCACTTCTATTCTAAGAGGAGTGAAGCGAGTGGAGTTCCACGGAGCCAAGTTGCCGGCTCGAACCTTGCCAAGTAGTTTCTTGGAGTTGTTCCTGAACTTTGCCTTGTTCTTTGCCACGGACCAAGTCCTTGATCCGCATAGTTTGCGGAGCCTTTGCCACGTTTGCCTTTGGATTTTACCTACGGACTCTTTACCTTTTGGATTGATTTCGATACTTTTTATGGACAATTTACCTTTTCACCTGTTTCTTATTATTCAATAAATAGTTAGCTGATTACCGTCTCTGTGTGTGTGATTAAGGGGCTGGGCCAAGACCCTGCATCGTGACAGTAGTCTATTTTGTAAAGTTCTTTCTGTCGTAGCACAGAGACCAAGGAAGCCAAGCCCAGATGTAAAAGGGGGTAACAAAAAGTTTATTGAACAATCAAATGGAAAGGGGATGAACAAAAAAGCAGCCAACTCGGCTAAAAACCCTTGAAAATCCCAGGAAACCCAACAAAAACCCTGAAGCACGATGCAAAACAAACTCAGGATGTCCGTCTGCGACGTCCGATGTGGGATGATCCAGAAGAGTAGTTGAAAGCCGGTCCAAAGGTCAAGGGCAGGAGAATGACGGATGAAAGGAGGAGACAGTCCAAGGTAATCAGGAGCTGAGTGTACAGGAATAACACAAATCATAGTCCCCATAAAACACAGTGTCAGCCTCCCTCCATTTCATACAATACCAAACTCTGGGGCAGGAACTCACGTAGACTCAGCGGAGAACAAGCCCCGCCACCGGAATACACAGCAGGAAACTAAACAGAAAAGCAGATATTAAATCCCAAACCCCTCACCTTTTCCCAAACATCAGCTAGAGCTGCCACAGCAGCTCACAACAAGAACAAGGTGGAGAAGTAGCCCATAACTCACGAGTAACTGGAACCAGGAACAAGGCACACGATATCAGGATCACAGGAATGCCAGAGACAAGAACCAGACATCAACTCTTTGACCGCCGCAAATGCAGCCCCATAAACCCCTTCCTTGTATAGCACTTAAACATCACTGTCGTCTGAAGACAATCCTTGATCATGAGCTGCTTCATCTCCTGCAGCTGTTGTGCTCTGTGCAGACCTCAAATCTTGCCAACGCTGTTGGAAACTTAAAGTTTCTGAAGCCTCAGAAGGCCAGTCTAAATCGCTGTCGAAGCCGAGGAAGGTATCAGAATTAGACTCTTCATTACACACATCCCTTACTTCCTGAACCAATGTTGATTCTAGATCCGTATCACTTTCCTCTGACCACAATTCTTCTTCCCCAGGAAAACCTTCAATGGTTTCTGAATCAGGAGGAGCTCTAAGTATCTGCCGGTGTCACACTACAGGGTCTTCAGGCATCCCTTTTGCTTGGGTCTACATTGAACCACCAGAGCTGTAAAACAGTCAAGCAGTCAAGCTGATGCTTTCCAGACCCCATCGGTGCCTCCTTGCATTCTCGTGTGAAACTGGTACGGAATGCGAAGATAGCTCTCTTCAAGGTTACCAAAACTTAGCCTCCCTATTGCCAGGCGCTTTGGGAAAGGCCATAAAGTACTCCCCTACAGAACATCTGTGCCCGGTAATTGGCAGGCGCATTCCGATGGACCTTAGGTAAAAATAAACATATAGTTCCTCATCAATCATTGGGCTTGATGTTCGACGCACCGGAACTGGTCAAGTGGACCCTATATCTGTGGTTCCCTCACAATAGGAACCATCCCGGATCAACGTTGCTAAAGGATGATGTTCCTTTGAGGACTGGCCGTTGCCGGCCTGCTTAAGCTACCTCCGCCCTTTCCATCGGGCAGCCTGGTCCGCCGAAATCTGTGTGCACTCTGCTCAAGCCTTGTTCCTGAAAAGACTCTGTTGCTAAACTTCCCTGCTTTCCCAGTGCCCGTTTGCTGAAGCGGAGGGAATCTACTTAGAGGCTCTCCTGGTGCATCCGGCTTGGATCCCCGCTGCAGGACTATATCTACCTGTGTTCCTGATTGCTACTTTTAAGGCTTTGTATCAGCCTTCACGCTTTCCTGATTTCCTGCACAATAAAACTGTGTTGTACCTCAAAGCTGTGTGGTTTGTTCAGGGAGGTCAAGTGTGCCAAGGCCCTAGGAGGCGACAGCCGGATCTTTTTTCTCTGTTCCAACCCTTCAAGACTAGAATCACTAGCAGCCCTTTTTCTCCCAGCTGCAGAGTCTTGATTACATAGAGCCTCACCCCATTCCATACTACTGCTTGATGCTAACGACCCAGCGTCTTCCCTATCACTACTAGCAGTAGAAGCCGAAGGCTCAATTACAACACTTTTAGTGGAGAGAAATTAAAGAATTTTAGAGAAATGCAGCTTTTTAAAACATAAACTTGTAGGCGCACTTGGTTATGTCAGCACATTCAAATTTAGATGTAAGGCGATCGTACATATTTACTTCTTTTGAGGAGAACATTTGTAGCACAGCAGTTCTCGTTTGTGCCTGGAGGGCAGGGAACGGGTCCTGGGGCGCCATTAGCATTAGGGCCTGCAGCAGCAGATGTGGATTCAGAGGATGAGCTAGATGACTGGGGCGAAGCACAGGGCCCTTCGGATGGGCCTCAGTCGCCTACAGAGAGCTTGGCATGGGACGAGATGATGTTTGGACCTAGCATAGATTCCGATCACCAGGTGGAGATGGGAAGCAGCGAAGGGAGCTATGAACACCCGGGGGGGAGGAATTCCCAAGAGTTTGAAAGTGTAAACATGGACGAGACCGAATGGGAAAGTGCTAGGGAGGAAAGCTCTCAGGAAGATAGCGACACAGCTGCTGAGAGGCAAGGTCGAACTTTCGATAGGAGACGGAACATAGAGTCTAGGAGGAGGGATTGGTCCCGCGCCCTAGATCGTCCGAGGTCCGTCAGCAGGGATTGCACACGAAGAAGCCTAGAGTGCCGAGGACCTCGGCCGAAGGATTAAGTACAGGATCCGTGGGAACGCATCCTCAGTTCTCCGGCCACGTCGTACTTGGACTGGCGAAACGGAGTAGGACCACAAGCTGTGGTTACCAAGTCTTGCCTTGCTTTGCCTTTCCTGTTCCTGATTCGCATTGGTTTGCGAGCCCTGCTTAGTTCCTGATTCGCATTGGATTGCGAAGCCTTGTTTTGTTCCTGATCCGCATTGGCTGCGGAGCCTTGCCAAGTTTTGGACTAATTGCTACGTTCTTTTGGACATTGTTACTTTACGCTTTTTGGACACTCTTTTCATATTGGACTATATTCCTTGAAACTGTTTTTATACCCAATAAAGTAGTTAGCCTTTAGAACGTCTCCGTGTGTGTGTTTAAGGGGCCGGTAAGTCCGTGATCGTGACAACATTGGATCATCTCATCTCAAGATACCTCCCTAGTGGATTTACTACTGTGTCTATATGAAAGCCTGTTTCAGCCAATGGCTGAGATACATCTGGCTATGTAATTTCAACCTCGTACACAATGATATCATCTTCTTGACCTATGGAAAAGACAGACATTTTAAGACATCGTTTTATGGAGGTAGAAAATTGCAACTACAACAATTGTCAAATACACAACAAAAAGACACATTATAGGCATACATTGCATTTATTCCTACATATTAACAGGAATACGAGTACGCGACAGAGGGCGTTTACAGTGGCCGAGCCGAGCCTTTGGAACTCACTGCCTGAGGAGACGCGAGCCCTACGGGACTTGATGGCATTTCACAAGTCCGTCAAGACCTGGCATTCCGCTCTGACCGGTGCCTGCCATAACCTGCCACCCTGCTGCGTCATTGCCGCCTGCACTATTGTTGTTCTGCTGTGGTTTTATTGTTGGGAGCGGGGTTTTAATTGGTTTTATAATGTTGTTTTTATGTGTTTTATCTGGTATTTTATTGCTGTAAACCGCTCTGAGCTCCGGAGACAGCGGTCTACTAAGTCGAATAAATAAATAAATAAACAAACAAACAGGACAGGAGACCAGATATTTTCTGTTCCTTTTTCTGTTTACTGCTGACATTACATATTTATTTATTTACTTACTTTATTTATATCCTGCTCTTCTCACCCCGAAGGGGAGTCAGAGTGGATTACAGTGAACATACTTGCAGACAATCCCTGCAGTTCAACATATGACATATAAACATGTGACATTTATCACAGTACAGTACAGTACATATTACACACATATAGATGAACAGAGGCAAACTTTCTGGCCACCAGGGGGAGCTGACACACTCCTCATCTTTCAGCATTTTTCCAGCATCCCTTGTTGTTCTTCCACATTCCTCAGCAATTCCTGGGTTCTTTTTAATGGCCTCATAAATCAGTCAAAATTTTCCTCCGCACTTAATGTGGTACCTTTATCTCCTACTTGACAAATATAACTGTCTTTCGGGCTGCAAAGGTCGACAGCAGGCTACACTTAAGGTCCAGATCCCACCTTGACCTGGGCAGGCCTCGAACTCATGACCTACTGGTCAGAGATATCTTATGCAGCTGACACTTAGCCTGCTGTGCCACATTCCCGGTATATAGAGATAAAGAGATGTAGATGTAGCAGCAGGTAATTGGCACAGATCAAATACTAAGGTCAAGATCCTACATTGTATTTGTACTATGTAAATGTACAAATGACCTAGTAACACAGCAATTATGAAATACCATGTCCCACTGAATACCAATATTGTACAATCAGTTATGAATCTAATTGTTTCCCACTTATTGTTCATTTGTCCAATAGGAAATGTCCAGTGGTTGGTTTGTTTGTTTGTTTTGCAATCTCATTGAATCAAGTTGTTCATTGATGGCACTAAGGAATAGATACACACCATCCAGGAATAAAAACTCCATAAATCCATTGCACCTGTTTGTTTGTTCATTTATTCATTCATTTATCTATTTACTAGCTTGGGGACCCGGCGGTGCCCGGGTCATTTGAGAAGTGCAGCAGGATGTAGAGTGGGTCATGGGGGCTCTGTGTGCCAAGTTTGGTCTTGATCCATCATTATTGGGAGTTGCAGTGGTATCATGAAATTACTGAAGGTAGTGCAAGTCCCATCATCTCTGGTCCACCCTCCCCCAAAGTGTAGTAGGATGTAGATTGGGTCATGGGGGCTCTGTGTGCTAAGTTTGGTCTGTATTGGTGAATGGATGAGAGTTGCATTGTTTTTAGGAAGTGAGTGAAGGTACTTCAAGTCCCATCATCCATGGTCCACCCTCCTCCGATCTGCACCAGGATGTAGAGTGGGTCATGAGGGATCTGTGTGCCAGGTTTGGTGTTGATCAGTCATTGGATTAGGTTTGTAGCAGTCTTGGAAAGTGAGGGAAGGTACTGCAAGTCCCATCATCCATGTTCTGCCCCCTCCAAACTTCAGTAGGATGTAGAGTGGGTCACTGGGGCTCTGTGTGCCAAGTGTGGCCTTTATCGGTGTTTGTTGGGGGCCGCAGTGGTCTGTGGGAACAGAGAGGTGTGAAAATACTACAAATCCCATCATCCATTGTCAGTCCTCCCCCAAACCTCACCAGGACGTGAAGGCCGTCATGGGGGGTTATGTTTGCCAAGTTTGGTCTCGATCAGTGATTGGATGAGGGTTGCAGCGGACTTGGGAAGTGAGTAGAGGTACTTCAAGTCCCATCATCCATGGTCCACCCTCCTCCGAACTGCACCAGGACGTAGAGTGGGTCATGGAAGCTGTGTGTGCTAAGCGTGGTCTGTATTGGTCCTTTTTGGTGGCCTCAGTGGTCTGTGGGAAGCAAAGTGTTAGAAAGTACTGCAAATCCCATAATCTGTGGGTCATGTCCCCCAACCGCACCAGGACGTAAAGGGGGTTAGGGGGGTTATGTGTACCAAGTTTGGTGCACGTCCATCACCCACGCTGGTCGCTGTGGCCTGTGAAAGTGGCTGCCAATCAGAACGCTGCCACATTTCCGCCCTTCTGCCCTTCCGCCCTCCCGCCCTTCCGCCCTCCCGCCCTTCCGCCCTCCGCACACATACATACAAACATTCCGTTTTATTAAGGTATACAGACTAGCTGCGGACCCGGCGGTGCCTGGGTTATTTGAGGAAGGCATTGTGTGCCAAGGTTGGTTCCTATTAGATGTTTATGTGGCTTGCAGTGGTTTCAGGAACTTAGTGAACGTACTGCGAGGGGGCCATGGTGCATCCCCCTCCAAACAGCACCAGGATGTTGAGTGGGTCATGGGGGCTGTGTGTGTCACATTTTGTCTTGCTCATTCTCTGGATGAGGGTTGCAGTGGTGTCTGGAAGTGAGGGAAGGTACTGGAAGTCTCAGGATGAGTGTTGCAGCGGTCTCAGAAAGTGAGTGAAGGTACTTCAAATCCCATCATCCGTGGTCTGTCCCACTCAAAACTGCACCAGGATGTAGAGTGGGTCATGGGTACTCTGTGTGCCAAGTTTGGGTCTGGTCTGTGATGTAGTGTTGTTTGGGAAGTGAATGAGGTGAAGGTACTGCAAATCCCATCATTCGTGGCCCATCCTGCCCTAAATCACACCAGGTTGTGTAGTGGGCCTGTGGGCCCCTATTTGCTATGTTTGGTCCTGCTCCGTCATTGCTGTGGGCCGCAGTGGCTGAGTGCCTGAGGCCTTTTGCTTTCCCTCTGAGTCACCTTAGAAGTGTATTGGGTGAAGGTACTGAACATTCCATTCCCAACAGAAAAAACTGTCAACTGGCTAACTTCAACTCCAGCCTCAGGCCCTTCCCTTTTCTCTCTGTGCTGTGTTGGAATGTTGGGAGGCTGGCCAGTCACAGACATTTATGCAAATAATGTGACAGTTGCAGCCAATCGAAACGCTGGCACATATTCGCTCGGTTGCACCAAATAACCCCCCCCGCAAAAACTGACTTTTATTATATACATAGATAGATTCATGCTTATATTACTGATCAAAGCTTTTTTCAATGGTTGAGACACCTCTGAAATAGATATGATGTTGAGGACTGCAATAGACTGATGAGTTTTGGCAAGAAAGGTGCAAGCACACACACATATATATTCACAGATGAACCTGGAAATGGAACATGATGTGGGTTACATTGCATCAAATGTATTTACATAACACTCACAGACCCGACCTTAAAAAAAAATTTTTTTAAGTCTTAAAATATTATTTTAAATTGATCTTGATATTTCCCAACATAGAGCTGACTCAAAACATTTCGGAAGTGCGAAAATGCAGACACAACTTATATCTTGAACATTGGCATCTTGAGTGTGCACAAGCAATGTGCAGATAGGGCAGATAGGAAGGGTCCACTCAAAGTGCCAAAGATATTTGAGGGAAAGGCTATAGCACTTTGGATAGCTTCTTTAAGTTCAGGCAGGCCCGGATTACACATAAGGCCACCCTAGGCCATGGCCTAGGGCGGCACCTTTGGGGGGGGGGGGGCAGCAGGTCCGGACCCATAAAAAAGTTTTAAAAAATTCAAAAAAAAATCCCAAAAAAAGGGTGCATGCGCGCGGCGGCATAAGCGCCGTCCACGGCCACCCGCCCCCTCTTACTCTGCTCCCCTTGGCTCTGCCCCCGCCCCTGGCTCCACCCCGGCTCCGCCCCCACCTCCTCGCCATCATGTCGGCCTGAAACGGGCGATTTCAGCCGCTTCTCAGGCCGGCATGGTGACTTTAGGAGGGAGAGAGGGAGGTGCCATGGGGAGGCCCCGCATCGGCTCTGGGGGTGGGGCTTTCCTTCCTCCTCCTCCTCGCACTGGCGAGGAGGCGGGGGCAAAGCTGGGGGTGGGGCGGGGTGGGGGGCGGAGAGGGACGGGGCAAGGCAGAGCTGGGGGCGGGCAGACCCTTTGGCCTAGGGCGCCAAAAGAGCCTGATCCGGGCCTGAGTTCAGGACAACACTTGGAGCAGATTCAGAGCTATACTGTTATGGTGGCTTCCAACAACCCTGGTCTGAACATGAGTATAGGATACACAGATTTAGTCAGTTCATACTGAAGCTAAGAGAAACTGAATTCCAGAAGCTTTCCAAGTTTAATGTTAGGAGATCAATACTTGCCACCTCATGTCATGGAGTTACTAAGCTGCCACCTCCTGACATGCAGTTACTTAGCTGCCCAGATGCTAAGAAGAAGGGCTCTGTAAGACATTCCTGGGATAAACAAGGATGGAAGTTACACAGAGTCAATCTCGTGGACTGGAATGAATTTCAACCTTCACAAGTAAAAGGTTAGTTTAATTAAGTGTTAGCAAAAGCTGTTTACAAGCATCTCCCGCAGTGTTGACAACACATCCAGTGATTAATTTGTAGGATTCCTGGGGGAAAAGGTAAGCCACAGAAAGGTCTTAACAATGCACATCAAGGTGAACAGAAGGCTGTAAAATATTTAGCAGACACTAAACCACAACATAGAATATCGCTCAGATATCAAGCAGTAGAGCACAGAATGCTTTAGAGCGAAAGAACAACCGCTTAAAGGGGGGGGGAAGCTGAGCACATCATAGGTCTCCCTAGTAGGTGGGTCTAAATTGTTTTAGAAAGTCATTTGTTTTCTCTACATTTGTTTCATTGCAAGTCTTCAGTAATCGTAAGTCATTACAAGCCATCACGTGCATTTTGTTTCTTATTTTGCATTACTGAAAAAGTGTCAATATTTTAGAAAATAAATCCATTTAATTCATTACAAGTATCTATGTGTTAACCAAGCTGTAAGGGGTCAGGGTTGGTCTGTTGGTCAGTCACCACTGACCGTTCCTTTTTCGGAGTGGCAGGGTAGGCTATTCCACCATGCCACCAAATATGTCAGGGCTCGGACCCCTTGACCCTTACAGAAAATACGCTGCCACCAAATAATGTAATGAAGAATATAAAGAAGGCTTCCAGGCTCCTTATGTTAACCGTGGCAGGGCAGGTCTACTTTGCAAATCTTACCACTGCCACTAACATGTAAGGAACAAACCCTTTTTATAACTCTGGGCAGTAAGGCTTTCTTCCCACTGTGGTAGGGTGGGCACTTTCCCTTTGAGCCCCACCTACAGATGTTCAGACTGCCACCAGTTAATATATTTGCTGCCACCAATTATATCAGATCAGCCACCGATGTGAGGGTTTGTTCTTTTAAGGCTTGTGTTTTAAAAAGAACGACATTGAGAGGTGTCGTAATAAAGATGTTCAACAGTTTATTTTATAACAGAGTTCAGAGCTTAGTTGGTTGCGAACAAGTCTCCTAAGAGGTACAAATCTTGCGGTTACAATGTTTCAACAATAGGGTACACTGTACTTCCTAACACAGAACCAAGCAGTCCTAATAACTAACTGCTCCAGCAGGTAAATAGCCAACTATAGGGTTCACCTATATATTAAGTTAGTTTTCTACTCTAACTTGGACAAAGTCTGTCTTTCACCTGGGTTTCTCAAACCCCTAACCGAACTGCTTTCTAAAAGCTCCGAAAGACAGCTTCCCTCCCACCAACCGACAAAACCAACCGACTTATTTTAAAAATCTGAAAGTTTTGGCTCCATCTTGGGCCTAAAACCAGAGTATCCATGAACCAGCTTGAACCCTCTGCTCCTCGGGGGAGGCCCTCCTGTCGCCCCTGCCAATCTTACAACCTTCTCCTCTGGCAGCCAATGGAGCTGGCGCAACAAGGGAGTTGTATGCTCCCTGTATCCCACTCCTGTTAGTAACCTGGCTGCCGAGCGTTGGACTAATTGCAGTTTCCGAGAGGTCTTCAGAGGCAACCCCACGTAGAGAGTGTTGCAGTAGTCTATTCGGGATGTAACCAGAGCGTGGACCACCGTGGCCAAATCAGACTTCCCAAGGTACAGGGAAGGTACAAGGGAGAGGGCCTTCTCCTCTGTGGCCCCCTGACTCTGGAATTCCTTGCCCGGAGAGATTAAGAGAGCCCCCATTCTGGAGACCTTTAAAAAAACTGAAAACCTGGCTTTTCCGTTGTGCCTTCAGAGAGTAGTTATTTAATTTCTACTGTTGCTCTCCTCAATGCCCACATTCTTGGAGCCCTCCCTCACCCCCCATAAAAGGAAGTTTTCCCCCATAAACGATGCTATTCCGCTTATCTCACCCTGAGTTTTTAACACTTTATATGTGTGCCTGCGGCCCGCCCTGTCTTTGTGATTTTAGATATCTCTTTGTATATTGTTGTAGCAACCCAGTTCTCGTTTGTGCCTGGAGGGCAGGGGGCAGCACCGGGGGTCCCACTGGCATTGGAGCCAGCTGATTCTGAGGAGGATTTGGAGGGGCTGGAAGAAGGGGATTTTGAGGTAGCTGGGCCTTCTTCCCCCACAGAAAGCCTGGCCTGGGATGACGGCTGGCCTGATCCTTACGAGATGCAGGAAGGCCAGACGGAATTCGAAAGCAGTGATAGTGAAGATTATGAACGGCCGGGGGCGAGGTTCACAAGAAAGAATGTGGGAAACAACCGAGGGAGAGGCCCGGGAAGCAGATGGGGAGTTTTTGATAGGAGACGGAGCATTGAGACTAGCAGGAGGGGTTGGTTCCACAGCCTAGACAGACCGAGGTCCCGCAGCACAGATTGGAGGAGGAGAAGCCTAGAGCGTCGGGGGCCTCGCCAAGGGGATTAAGTATAGGATCCGTGGGAATGGATCCTCAGTACCTCGGCCACGTCTATCCTATGCAGACGTTTAGCGAGCCAAGACCACGTAGCTAAGTTTCGGGCTTGTGGCCTGCCAAGGAGTGCCTTGGATCTTGTATCTTTGCCTTGTTCCTGAATCCGCTTGAGTTGAGCGGAGCCTTGCCAAGTCCTTGGAAACTTCCCTGCCAAGATTGCTTTTGGACATTACCTTTTACCTATTGGATTTGTTTTGATCTTTTTATGGACAATTACCTTTTCAACTGTTTCTTATTCTTCAATAAAGTAGTTAGCTGATTACCGTCTGTGTGTGTGTGATTAAGGGGCCGGCCAAGGTCTTGCATCGTGACAATTGTTTTTATTTATATGTATGCATTTTTATTGTGTTTATTGCTGATGTTTGATTTTATTTTATTATAATTTGCTGTTTGGGCTTGGCCTCGTGTGAGCCGCCCCGAGTCCCCATTGGGGAGATGGGGGCGAGGTACAAATAAAGTTTATAATACTATTATTATTATTACCCTCTAGCTTTGTTTAATGCATGAAAAAGCCAAATTAAGATGTCATTGCCTCGCACTATCCCACATCACTATCATGCAGCATTTGGCCACCAAGGAGATGATCTAGAGCAGGGGTGGGCAACCTATGGCCCGTGGGCTGGATGTGGCCCGGCAGCCAATTCTGTCCGGCCCGGGGAGAAGGGCGCCAGGGGTGGGGCCAAGAGGAAGGGGTGCTGCTGCTGCCATTCCATCATGGACTCTGTGGGGCCTGTGTTGGCAGACAGGCCAGAGGAGCAGCATCTTTGGAGTGGCTGCCATCCCTGGAGGCGATCCGGGCCTGCAGCGGACGCACTCAGCGACCTGCGGGGGCTGATCGCCCTGGCGCCCCGGAAGACTTGATCGTCTTCTGGGTTGCCAAGGCGATTGGCCACCTCAAATCACTGACTGCTCCCCCTGCAGGCCCGGATCGCTTCCGGGAATGGCAGGCACTCCATAGCGGGGAGTGCCTGCTGGGGAATGGCTGGGGGCAGCTGGGGAACGGCTGGGGGCAAGAGTGGGCAGAGGCCTGGAGCCTCCGATGGCCTGCTGCTCTGCTCTGCTCTGCTGCTGCGGCGGCTGGGTCTGCTTTGCCATCCTCTGGGCTGGGACCATTGGGCCATTCCATCTTGGGATCCTTCCTCTCTTGAGAATGTCAGCCTTCATCTTGGTTCGGACCTTGTCTTCTTGAATGTAATTTAATTTAATTTTAGTTGTTTTTTATTATTTTATAATAATTCTATAATAATAATATAAGAAATAATATAATATAATAATGTTATATTATATTATAATTTCAATATATTATTTATTTATTTATTTATTTATTGTTCACACTTGTTAGTCACCACTCCCGGTGTGGCTCAGGGCGACTTACAACAGTGGAAACAGTTTAAAAACAGAGCATTACAGAGTAAAATGCAATGAAATACAATAAAATACACAGCAAGCACAATAAAATACACAGCAAAGCACAATTCATCAGGGTTGCATCCAGCACGGGATGAATAGCCAAGAAACTGCAGTCTTAGACCCCGAAGGCCTGCCGAAGCAGGAGGGTTTTGCATGCCTTTCGGAACGTCATTAGGTCTTTAAGTGCACGAACATCAGAAGGCAGTGCATTCCATAGTATAGGGGTGATCACCGAGCAGGCCCTTCATCTTGTGGCCGTAAGGTGGTACGTTTTGAAGCTGGGAACCTCCAAAAGTTGGCACGACTCAGAACGCAATGGCCTAGTGGGACAGTACGGGATGAGGCAGTCCCTAAGGCACACTGGCCCCAGACCATTCAAGGCCTTAAAGGTCAGTACCAACACTTTGAAGGTGATCCGGCCTTCCACTGGCAACCAGTGCAGCTCGCGCAAAATGGGTGTTATGTGGCTGGCCATGGGAGTGCCAGCCAGAGGTCGGGCTGCTGCATTCTGTACCAGTTTCAATTTCTGGATCACCAGCAAAGGAAAGCCAACGTAGAGAGCATTACAGTAGTCCAGTCTCGAGATGACCGTGGCTTGGACCACTGTGGGTAGGTCGTGGCGGGAGAGGTAGGGAGCCAGCTTCCTTGCCTGCCGCAAATGGAAGAAAGCAACTCTACTGACGACGGAGATGTCCATCGTCAGTTGAGAGTCCAGTATGACGCCTAGACTTTTTACTGTTGAAATGTCTATATATATACTATAATATAATAATTATGATATTAATACTAATAGTATATGAATATTTCTTGATATGTTAATATGTTAATATTAATGATGTGTAATATATAGTAACTATAGTAAATAAATAATTAATGTAGATTAGAATGTAGTTCAATCTTTAGGTGCGGCCCTCCATAACATTTTATGGCTCTTGTGTGGCCCCTTGGAAAAAATAATTGCCCACCCCTGGTCTAGGGTCAGTATAAATTTGCTTTAAGACTACTTCCTTAGTTGCAGAAAGTATATTTAGTCTAAAAAAGATTATTTTACTAACTTTGTTCTCTTAGTTCAGGGGTGCTCATTAGGTAGCTCGGGAGCTACTAGTAGATCTCAGGCCCACTTCCAGGTGATCTTCGGGCCTCACCAGCCAAATGGGGTGCTCCTGCCATGCGCGCATACACCCTGTGCGCACACGCGCTCCTGCTGCTGGCTTCCGCTCTTGCGGTGCTTCTTTCGCCTGAGGGGCATTGCAGGAAGAAGGAAGCACGAGGCGGGGCCTTTGGAGGGAGCGCCCAGCCTCTCTCTCGTCCAGAAGCAGCTGTGCAGCCTCCGTTGCCGGCAAGACAGGCTCCCTCTGGATGCCCCGCCTTGTGCTTTCTCCTTCCTGAAATGCCCCACAGGCGGAAGAAGCGCTGCGCGGGCGGAAAACAGAAGCAGGAGCACGCGCAGTGTCAAGAGCACACAGCAGCAAGGGTGCGCAGGAGCGCACGGCGGCGGGGGCAGGTAGATCCTTTGGACTTGGTTGCTTTAAGAGTGTGCATTATTGAAAACCCATTAACAGATGCAGTAAAATGGCTGAACAAACTTGAGGAGTTTGGAGAGAGGGCTGGCTTCAAAATAAATACAGGAAAGACAAAATTCTTAACTAAAAACTTGGACATAAAGGAAAAAATTCAGTTGCAATTATTAACCTCTATTGAGATCGTAAATAAAATTAAATACCTAGGAATTACTCTAACCCCAAATAACACACAACTCCTTAGCAACAATTATGAGCAATTATGGAAGGAAGTAGCAAAAGATTTAGAAAGGTGGAAATATAAGAACATCTCTATACTGGGAAGAGTAGCAACGATAAAAATGTCGGTGCTCCCAAGACTCCTCTTCCTCTTCCAGACAGTACCAATTATTAGAAACGAACTTATGTTTAAAAAATGGGACACTGACATAAGAAAATTTATCTGGAAAAATAAAAACCTAGAATTAGTCAAAAACAAATGTCGGATGAGAGAAAAGAGGAGGCCTGGGACTGCCTGACATGAGATGCTACTATGAGGCTTGTAATCTGGTGGCGATTAAGGATTGGGCATTTCCGCAAAACTCCCAAATTGCGACATTGGAAGGCCATGACCTGCGTGCAGGATGGCACGCATATCTGATATATGACAGGAAAAAAATAGAAAAGAACTTTAACCAGCATTTCATACGGTCAGCATTAATAAAAACCTGGGAGAAACACAAGGAAAGATTTTTTAGACAAATACCGTTATGGACATCTCCTGTAGAAGCAGGCTACAAAAAGGAACTGGCCGACAGGAAAAATTGGCCTGCTTATAGGCAATTATTGAAAACATCAAACTCAGGCACCAAGGACTTAAAATCCCTGGAGGAGATTAAACAGGAGTTCCCAGCGATGTCATGGTTTCAGTACTATCAGGTGTATGAAAGTTTCAAATCAGATAAAAAAATAGGTTTCATAGAAGATCATCTATGGGAACCAATAGTAAAGAAATCAAAGAAAACAATTAGTATATTCTACAAAATATTATTAAGATGGAAAATGGAGGATGAACAAGTAAAAGACTGCCAAGTAAGATGGGCGCAAGACCTTGGCCACTCCATCCAAATTAGAAAATGGGAAGAAGTTTGGCAAAAAAAACTTAAATACAGCCCAGCCGTGGAAATATCTGAAAATTGGTACAAGATGCAATATCGATGGTATCTGTATCCCTCCAAAATAGCGAAATTTGACAATCAGACTTCCAACAGATGTTGGAAATGTAAAAAAAGAAATAGGAACTTTCATGCACCAATGGTGGTACTGTAAGAGGGTGAAGAGGTATTGGGAAAGTATCCACAAAGAAATCCAAAAGATATTACAGACTAAACTGGAACTAGATCCACAAGCATATCTGCTAGGCTTGACGGGGGAGGGCTTAGAGACCAACAAAGACAAACTGTTCTTTATATTAAGCACGTGTGCACGGACAACGCTGGCCAGATATTGGCGACTTAGCAAAACCCCGAACGTGGAAGAATGGACACATAAAGTGATGGATATAATACAAATGGACTCTCTCTGGCAAAGAATGAACAATAGAAAAGGAGGAATAAACTGGACAGACTTGGGGACATATCTACAAAAGGAAGGAAACAATATTAAAATAGACTTAAATGAACTATAATATGAGCTAAGAGAACCGGCGTACAGATATGGAAGAAGAAAGAAACCCAACTCAAATCTCCTGGACGATCCCTTGGGAAGTTGGATAACCCCCCTCCCCATATCCTTCCCCTCACCCCCTCCCATCCCTGTACCGGGTAGAAACATGTCTAGACTTGTCTCGTTACATGTTGGTATGTGTGACTACCTCCCCCCCTCTTTCTTTCCCTTCTGTAAAGAAAACCAAATAAAAATCTATATGGAAAAAAAAAAAGAGTAGCTCGCATGTTGAAAAAGTGTGAGCACCCCTGTCTTTGTTGATCTCCAATATGTTACAGGATCCCTTTGCACATTGATATTCCAGATAAAATGATTAAATTTTTTAAAATCCTTGACCCTGGACTGTTTGATCCAAGGTGCTTTTTACTTCCTGGGCTTGTTGCCTTAGGAACCCCGGACCTTGCTTGAGCAGTGAAGAGCAGAATATTTCACCGCGATGGTACACACAGCATTCCATAACAGAGCCAATGCCCAGTTTGGCATTTCAGTCAATACCTTTTCTATCTAAATAATACATACTTGTGGGGGGTGGAGAGAGCAGGTGCTGGTCAATTTTGAGCCCTTCATTTTGACATGTTGCAGCTTCAGATTTTCTGGGCTCCATAATTATTTTCACAAGGTATGTTCAGAAACTTCAGAATATTCAACTATTTTTACACTTACCCAAGTCTGACGGAAGTAATTTGTGTTTTATCCTAAGCATGCCTAAAAGGTTTCAGGTAGCAACATAAACCATAAGAAGTGCATACGCATGGTTTTTCCGTGTCATTAGAACACTAAGCCAAAATCATAGCCTCATAATACATACAAGTACAGGGCTTTATATTTCATTTTTATATGCAGTACTTCAGGTAGCAATAAAAAGAGATACATCCCTGGCATAAACATATTCAAATATTTAGCCAAATATATGTGAAAGCATCTATTTTATTTCACTTTTATTTATTTTTTCTACACCCTTACTAAACATCTACCCTGCTGGCTCGTAAACAAGATTTAGTATCTTTCCTTTCTAAAAAAAAGTAAATGAGGTGACTTTCTGTCAAGCAGGGGTAACGGCTCCTTCCTTACATACAATAAATAGTCTGGATGGGAATGTCTCCTCGTGCCAGCTAGGGAAGTGTTTTTCAACCTTTTTTGAGCCGCGTCACATTTTTTACATTTACCAAATCCTGGGGCACACCACCAACCCAAATGACACAAAATGACACTCTAGCACTGTAATACATATAGTTAATATGTTTCTAAATGTATTTATATACTCACTTAGTGTGAAACCTGGACCTGTTTCAATGAACACAACATAGATATCCTGGCAGGAATGGCAGAAAGGCACAAACTTCCCACACAGAACTCCCATCACCAAGAGAAAATGCTATAAGAGTTTGGTGGGCATTGACCTTGGGTTTTGGAGTTGTAGTTCACCTATATCCAGAAAGCACTGTGGACTCAAACAATGTTGGATCAGGACCAAACTTGGCATGAATACTCAATATGCCCAAACGTGAACACAGATGGAGTTTGGGGAAAATAGACCTTGACATTTGGGAGTTACAGTTTCTGGGATTTATAGTTAACACACAATCAAAGAGCATACTGATCTCTTGCAACAATGGAATTGAACCAAACTTGGCCTATTGAACTCTCATTACCAACAGAAAGTACTGAAAGGGTTTGCTTGGGAATTGACCTTGAGTTTGGAAGTTGTAGTTCACCTACACCCAGAGAGCACTGTGGACTCAAACAATGTTATGTTATGTTGTTGTTTGATTTCTATCCAGAATCACAACGTTGGGAGGAGGCTCACCACTTTAAGGTCCCTAAAACAGGCATGGGAAAACTTCGGGGCCCCTGGGTGCTTTGGACTCCAACTCCCACCATTCCGAACAGCCTGAGGCCCTTTCCTGCTGAAGTGGCTGGGGGGGGGGGAAGGAAAAGGGCTGAGGCTGCTGGGAATGGTGGGAGTTGGAAGGTCCAAGTTTGCCCATGCCAGCTTTCGACAGAAACCTCTTCCTCCCTCTTCCCCTTCGCGCCCTTTCTTCCCCCTCCTCCCAACACTTTTTCTTCTACACTGCCGCTTCTGCCGCCATTTTGATCCGAGGGGGCAGGGTGAGCGTGTTCAGGGGGGGAAGGGAGGGAGGAAGACGTGACCGTGCGGGCACTCCTGCGCAGACTTGCTCCAGAGCAAAGTGAGACAAAGCGAGCAGAGTGAGGCTGGGAAGAAGGGAGCCCGAGTGGAGAAGAAAAAGTCTTTGGCAGGAGGGGGAAGGAAGGGTCTTGGAGGTTCCCATTTCCCACGGCACACCTGATGATCGCTCACGGCACACTGGTTGGGAAACACTGAGCTAGGGAACAGGGCCAACCCAAGGCATGGTGCTGCCTGAGGTAGAAGAGCACATTTCTCTTCATATTGGAAGCCGAGATACATATTACCAAAACTTAGAAAGGTATTTGAAAACCTAGAATGGAATAATCTCACTCTTGCTTTAGCCAGTGGATGAAATAATACAAACATGTTTGTAACTGGGGAAAGGAATGCACACCAAATGCATTCATTTGAAAAATGCATACAGATATACATACAAATGCCTCTGCAGAGGGATGAGAGCTCCTATGGAAACAAGGCAGAGTGAGTTTAGCCTTGGAGAAAGGAGAACCTTGATGAGATTGAGCTTGACAGGTCCAGTCATCCCTCGAATGCAAATGATTCTTACCAGTGTACTGACTTCTATTTTGAACATGGCTGGTTGCCAACACAAAAAACCCAAACCGTTCAATTGGTCATCACCAACATATATAATTCATGTAGTGAGAAAGTCCAAGACTATTACCTTACTGAAAAATAGCTAAAGAATGCTAAAGTCAGAGGGAAAAAGTTGGAGTCTTGTGGGTGTCATATGCCCATTCACGTTCCCTTATGTCTGTGAGTTGTGTTTTCTTTATCCATTGGATTATGGCCATGTTTATTTATTTATTTATTTATTTATTATTTGAACTTGTATGCCGCCGCTCCCCGAGGGCTCAGAGCGGCTTACAGTTACATAAAAACATACAACAATCAAACAGCATTTAAATTGACCAAAAATAGTTACACAATTTAGCAGTCGAATGCTAACAGAAAGAGATACGTCTTGCAGGCCTTGCGGAATGATGGTAGATCTTGCAAGGCCCGGACTTCATTTGGAAGAGTGTTCCAAATTGCTGGCGCCACCACCAAAAAGGCTCTATGCCGAGTGGACGCCACGTGTATAGATTTAACACTAGGTACCTTGAGGAGGTTCAGGTGTTCGGAGCGGAGTGATCTCCGGGGTTGATAGGGGGTAAGACGGTCCCTCAAATACAACGGTCCCAGACCATGCAAGGCCTTGAAGGTTAACACCATCACCTTGAAGGTGATCTAGTGCTTGACCGGAAGCCAATGAAGCTGCAGAAGCATGGGAGTGATGTGACCACTCACCAGAGTTCCAGTAAGAAGTCGCGCAGCGGCATTCTGAACGAGCTTAAGTTTCCGGATCAGGGACAAGGGCAGGCCATGAAAAGGGCATTACAGTAGTCCAAGTTTCCGGATCAGGGACAAGGGCAGGCCCATGTAAAGAGCATTACAGTAGTCCAAGTTTCCAGATCAGGGACAAGGGCAGGCCCATGTAAAGGGCATTACAGTAGTCCAAGTTTCCGGATCAGGGACAAGGGCAGGCCCATATAAAGGGCATTACAGTAGTCCAAGTTTCCAGATCAGGGACAAGGGCAGGCCCATGTAAAGGGCATTACAGTAGTCCAAGTTTCCGGATCAGGGACAAGGGCAGGCCCATATAAAGGGCATTACAGTAGTCCAAGTTTCCGGACCCCAAGGCTCTTTACAGAAGATGACGGGCACAAAGCCTCGCCATCCAGGGTAGGCAGCTGGACCGCCCCACCAACCGGACGCCCCAGCCACAGTATCTCCGTCTTTGCTGGATTCACCCTCAATCTACTGGCACACAGCCATCCAGTGACGGCCTCAAGGCACTGTTGGAAACAAGAGGGTACGGAGTCCGGTTGTCCTTCCATCCTCAGAACAAGCTGGGTGTCATCAGCGTACTGATAACATTCCCGCCCGAAACTTCGCGCCAGACTAGCAAGTGGCCGCATATAGATGTTGATGTTCAGCTAATGGTTATGTAAACTGAGTTCTGTAAGTGTAACTATTTCACTTACATATCCAGAAAGCTTGTGCATTTTGGTTGTAATGGGTTTTCCCCTCTGTGACAGCCATTGCTCATTCCCATTGCACACTGGGGCACTAAGCAAACACACTGAAAGGTATGCATTTGACTATCCATTGGTATATATACAATGAGTGTCGAGGAGTACCACCACCACTTAGTTACATGTGTGCAAATATAAGATATGCAAGCACGGTATAGGACCTCCTGCCATAATACATTGCTCAGTATCAAAACCAATGAACTATTACCATGCAAATCCTGTGCTTGTTTAGTAAAGTTGCTTGCCTTGAAAAAGTCATGGTAACAAGAAAAATAGGCACTTCCTGTGGAACAACATAATTAAAAGTTTTGACATAGAGGGAAAAAACTGTGTAAGAGTGTTCCTGACATTTGGCAAAGCGTGCTAGCTAGGAGGAGAAGAAAAGAAACAACCCGCACGAGGGAAGGTCACATTTGCAAGTCTTGCAACCTAGACTCCATCCTAATTAGAGAGCCAGTAAATGTCACTGAGTCTTAGCCACTGACCAACTGCCACTTAAAAGTTGCAACTAGGAAGTCGGAAATTCTTCACTTGGTATGTGTCTGCGCCAAATGTCCAGCCATTTTGATTCACTGGTGGCAAACTGTTGATTTAAAGTGAGATACATGTTTCCTAGAGTGATCACACAACTGATTTTAGCCAATTAGGGATCACACTATGAGTGACGTCCTGTTGGTTGGTCCCAACTAAAATCGACTTTTCAATCAATTATTCAACCACAAATGTGGCAACAAATAGGAAAATATCATTGATTCAGTGCGCTTTCTTTGTGAAAACTAGCAATAGGTAATGTAATAAAACATATTTACAGAGAGGTAACTTCCTAAACATGTTAAAACTTTTGACTCCTTCTGTGGCAATTATCCAAGACTGTCGTGAAAACGAGTTTGTTTAGATCAGGGCTGCTCAAGTAGTTGATCGCGATCGACTAGTCGATCTTCGGGCTTCGTCCAGTCAATCTTCGAGCCTCACCAGTCGGATGGGACACTCCTGCCATGCGCGTGCTCCTCCGCTGTGAGCGCGTGCTCCCGGCGCCACCTTCTGCCTGCGTGAGGCTTCTTCCGTCAATGCAGCTTTAGTGGCCGGCCCTGGCGCTCGTCTCTTCACACGGAGGGATGTGAGGCTGCAGGAGGGAGGGAGTGTGTGTGTGTGTTTATTTATTTATTTAATTTTCCATCTTGTATTCCGCTCCTCCCTGCAGGCTCGGGGCGGATAACAGCATATAAAATAGGTTGACATGTGGCATCCATGTAGCCATACAATAAAACACAAGCATAAAAACGCAACATATATCCCGAGACATAAAATTACATACAGTGGCATTCCCTTGAGCCAGGGTATTGGTTATACAGGGGAAGTACGCTGGGTTTGTTTGCCTAATCAAAGGCTAGTCTAAAAAGGGTGGTCTTGCAAGTCCTGCGAAACGGGATAAGCTCTGTAATGGCTCGGGCGTCGACCGGGAGAGAGTTCCAGAGCGCCGGGGCCACCACAGAGAAGGCTCTTTGCCTAGTTGTGGACAAGTGGCAGGCGCGGACCGATGGTACCAGGAGCAAATTCAACTCCTCCAAACGTAGTGATCTCAGGGGAATGTACGGGGCAAGGCGGTCCCTCAGGTACGCAGGCCCTAGGCCGTGCAAGGCCTTAAAGGTTAGAACCAACACCTTGAAGGCAACTCGGTACTCAATAGGTAGCCAGTGCAACTGCCGAAGGATGGGCGTGATGTGCTCCCTTACCGACGTTCCTGCCAGCAAGCGAGCAGTGGCATTTTGCACCAGCTTGAGTTTCCGAATTGTCGACAAGGGAAGGCCAACGTAGAGGGCGTTACAGTAGTCCAGTCTCGAGATAACCGTCGCTTGGATCACCGTGGCCAGGTCGTCCCTGGAAAGGTAGGGTGCCAGTCGCCTAGCCTGTCGTAGGTGAAAAAATGACGCCCTGCTGGCCGCGGAGACCTGGGTCTCCATGGTCAGCAGGAGGTCCAATTGGACACCCAAGCTCTTAACAACAGGTGACAGGCTAAGCCGTTCACCATCTAGGGTAGGCAACCGGCACTCATTCAGTCCAGGCCGACCGGGCCACAAGATCTCTGTCTTCGACGGGTTCACCTTCAGCCGGCTGGCCCGCAGCCAACCAGTCACGGCCTCTAGGCACTGGTGGAAACAATCGGGTACGGTGTCCGGCCTGCCGTCCATTCTCAGCAGAAGCTGGGTGTCATCAGCGTACTGATAACACTCCAGACCAAAGTCGCGGGCCAGCTGGGCCAGGGGCGCATATACACGTTGAATAATAAGGGGAGAGGATGGCCCCTGGGGACCCCACAATCAAGTGGGAGTCTCTCGGAGGCCCCCACCCCCCTCCACATTGGCCCCGGTCCCGGAGGAAGGAGGCCACCCATTTAAGGGCGGTCCCCCCAACCCCGGAGCCGGCTAAACGATGGGTCAACAATGCATGGTCTACCGTGTCAAACGCTGCTGTCATTTCTAACAAGACAGGCTGATCCACCCTGGTCCAGCTGGCGGCGAAGTTGGTCTGTAATGGCGACAAGCACGGTCTCCGTCCCGTGCCCAATACGGAAGCCGGACTGGAAGGGATCAAATCCAGCTGTGTCTTCCAAGAACCGCTGCAGCTGATCCGCTGCTGCCCTCTCAATTACCTTGCCTAAAAAAGGCAAGTTGGAAACTGGCCGGTAATTGGAGGGAGCCGAAGGGTGTGTGACGTGACCGCCCATTGGTTGCTTCTGGGGGGGGGGGGAGCAAGGCAAAGGCACGCACAGAGATAGGATGCGAGGCTGCGGGAGGGAATGTGTGTGTGTGTGTGAGAGAGAGAAGGCCTTGCCGGAGGAGGATGGTCCCTGCGGTGGGGCTGCAGCTGACGAGTGTGCCCTCGGCGCCGGTGAGTGAAGCCTGGACGAGGCCCCAGTGCTGCCGAGGCGAGAGAGAGACAGGGTGGAGAGCGAGGCTTCTACCTTGGACCCAAGGCGACTGATGTCTGAATATTTGCCACTGCTTCATCCATGCCCAAGTCTGCTACAGCCCTGATTAAATGTAATGATTTGATCAAGTGCTACATGGAATTGATGTTCCTTGTGAATAATATTAACAAATGTCTCATCTCTGACACATTAAATTAGATCATTCGGTGAATCTGAATCCTCCTCTGCAAAACGAAGGCTCCAGCCATGAAGGTTTTCCATGAGTTTGCATTGCCGGTGGTGTTATTTTGGTGACTTATGTCTAAATCTGATCATATCAAGCCCCAAGCAGCTGCAAGTGCAGAAAAGCTAGGCTTCCATCAATAATTTAACAAGTCTGACTCATTACAAAGTCACTGCAAAGGATGGAAATATTCATACAGTGACTGGGGTTCTTTTCCCTTTAAAAGCTGCTTATGGAATATTTTTGAAGCAAATTAGTAATTACAGTATAGCTGTGTTTAATTGCTAGGTATGTGAAATGCCTCCCAGCATGCACACACATACCGGTATGTGATGTTGTGTATCTTAGGTTCCATGAATCAGTTTAAAACAAAGGTGGGTGCTGTACAGCAGTGTTTCTCAACCTTTCTTGAACCGCGGAACATTTTTTACATTTACAAAATCCTGGGGCACACCACCAACCAAAATGACACAAAATGACACTCTAACACAGTCATACATATAGTTAATATGTTTTTGAATGTATTTATACACTCACTTAGTGTGAAACCTGGGCCTATTTCGATGAACAAAAACATAGATATCCTGGCAGGAATGGCAGAAAGACACAAACTTCCCACACAGAACTCTCATAACCAAGAGAAAATGCTACAAGAGTTTGGTGGGCATTGACCTTGGGTTTTGGAGTTGTAGTTCACCTATATCCAGAGAGCACTGTGGACTGAAACAATGTTGGATCAGGACCAAACTTGGCATGAATACTCAATATGCCCAAATGTGAACACAGATGGAGTTTGGGGAAAATAGACCTTGACATTTGGGAGTTACAGTTTCTGGGATTTATAGTTAACACACAATCAAAGAGCATCCTGAACTCTTGCAACAATAGAATTGAACCAAACTTGGCATATTGAACTCTCATTACCAACAGAAAGTACTGAAAGGGTTTGCTTGTGAATTGACCTTGAGCTTGGAAGTTGTAGTTCACCTACACCCAGAGAGCACTGTGGACTCAAACAATGTTATGTTATGTTGTTGTTTGTTTTCTATCCAGAATCACAATGTTGGAAGGAGGCTCACCACTTTAAGGTCCCTCAAACAGGCGTGGGAAAACTTCAGCCCTCTGGGTGCTTTGGACTCCAACTCCCACCATTCCTAACAGCCTGAGACCCCTTCCTGATTAAGTGACTGAGGGGGGAAAGGAAAGGGCCTGAGACTGCTAGGAATCGTGGGAGTTGGAGTCCAAAACACCTGGAAGGTCCAAGTTTGCCCATGCCAGCTTTGGACAGAGACCTCTTCCTCCCCCTCCCCCTTTGCGCCCTTTCTTCCCCCTCCTGCCCAACACTTGCTTTTTTTTCTACACTGCCGCTTCTGCCGCCCCCGTGCGGGCGCTACTGCGCAGACTCGCCCCAGAGCAAAGCGAGGCGAAGCGAGCAGAGTGAGGCTGGGAAGAAGGGAGCCCGAGTGGAGAAGAAAAAGTGTTCGGCAGGAGGGGGAAGGAAGGGTCTTGGAGGTCCCAATTTCCCACGGCAGACCTGATGATCGCTCACGGCACGCTAGTGTGCCACGGCACACTGGTTGGGAAACACTCCTCTAGATGTTGCTAATTTAAAAATGAAAAATATTCCTGAATAAATAAACTATAAAGATGGGAGTATGGAGATATTGATGATAATGGTAATGATGATAGGTAGCTAGACATCTTGAGTCCCCTATATCAGGAGAAATACGGGATAAAAACAAAGTAAGTAAAATAATCCTGTGGACAAGTGTGAGGAAACAGCCTAATGTGACAATTTGTGATATTGAATCAGTACCAGTTTTCAGTTCGGATTCTTTTATTCTGCATCTCATGGGAAAGAAATGTCCTGGTGCAAAGCATAGTCTAAAATAAAGGCAGTCCTTACAGCAATACCGGCTTATCCGTACCAGAGCATAGTAGTGTTACACAGTGCCTGGTTGGTAAACCCTGAAAGCCTCTCAAGAGTTCAGGCTGAGAGAATTGGGAGACAAACCTGGCCAGATGTTCAGGATTACACTTTTTCTTGCTCGTGTCTTTTGGGTTCATAAATGTAAGCTCATCAAAGTAGGAGATGGAATGGAAGGTTGTCTTTTCTTGCTCCGCAGATGGCTGCAGCTCATCTTAAAATTAAACTTGTTTCACTGTATTCATTATGTGTCGTGACCTGCTTCACACACAGGGAAGATTAAAAAACACAAAGAACCCAAATCCAATTAAGAGACGGGATTTTATTACAGCATTCAGGCACCTCTTTTTTCTGCCTTCCGTCCTTCCTTTTTCTTCTTTCTTCTCTTTCGTTCTCTTGTGCTGGTATTCCAACAACGACACCTTCCATTCACCTCCAATGTCATGGGTTCAAACTGCTCAGTGCATGAGGCAAATGAGGAGGTGCATCTTTGGAGTACAGGTTTAGGTCTCTGGCAAAGCACATACGGTTGCCCCTCCACATGTGCAGTTTTGAATTTTGATTACTTGATTATTCACAGATTTGATATCAGGCCCGGATCAGGCCCTTTTTGGTGCCCTAGGACAAAGGCTCTGCCCGCCCGGCTCTGCCCGCCTGGCCTCGCCCGCCCCACCCCCGGCTCTGCCGCCTCCTCGCCGGTGCGAGGAGGAGGAAGGAAAGCCCCACCCCCAGAGCCGATGCGGGGCCTCCCCACGGCTCTTCCCTCCCTCCCTCCTAAAGCCACCATGCTGGCCTGAGAAGCAGCTGAAATCGCCCTTTTCCGGCTGGCATGACTGCTTTAGGAGGGAGGGAGGAGCCGTAGGGAGGCCCCGCATCGGCTCCGGGGGTGGGGCTTTCCTTCCTCCTCCTTGTGCCAGCGAGGAGGCGGGGCAGAGCCAGGGGTGGGGCGGAGCTGAGGGCAGGGGCAGAGCCAAGGGGAGCAGAGCAAAGGGGGTCGGCCGTGAATGGCACTTACGCCGCCACGCGCATGCGCCCCTTTTGGATTTTTTTTTGGAATTTTAAAAAGTTGGGGGTCCAGACCCGCTACCCCCCCCAAAGGTGCCACCCTAGGCCATGGCCTAGGGTGGCCTTATGGGTAATCCGGGCCTGTTTGATATTAAATGTTCTCTCTGTGAATCTCTAGGCCCCCCAGTATGATTCTATGGTCAACTTCTTCCAGTCATGCTGGATGACCTAGAGATTTCTACAGAGGACACATCTCTGCGTATTTCTAGATGCTCCAGTGTGATTCTGTGGTCAACATGCAGCAGAAGTTGACAGTAGAGTCATGGGGGGAGACCTCAAAATTATTATTATTATTAATATTATTTCAAACTTCTATACCGCCACTCCCCGAAGGCTCGGGGCGGTTTACAAAGTTTGGTGAATAATAAAACACAGAACACACAGAACAGAACGATACAATAAAGGGAAGAAGGGGAGATCTACAGATAACGACAAAGGGAGGGAGAAAGAGCAATGGCTATGTCCATTGTAAGCAGGTTGTCAATGCCACCTTAACTCAACCGTCAAAAGGAGGGAGTTGGGGGGGGGGGGGACCAGCAAGTCATAAAGAGTCCTTAGCTCACAGAGGAGATGGTCAACTTTGGCCTCTGGGTCCATGGATTCTGGCATAGGTATCTTGGTTGCCCCTCAAGGGGCTGGCAGCTCCTTGAGGGCTGTTCTCGGCGCCTGTAGATGGAGCTCCAAAAGGTCCTGGTAGGGAAACTCCCTGGTGACCTGGGCATGAGGGTCCTGGTGTTCACCCATTCAAAACTCCAAGAGAGGTGTTCTCTAGGTGGTGCCCCGAGTACCAGGAAACCGGCGAGGACGTCGCTGTCTCTCCCTTTTGGAGAGACAAGCCTTGAACAACCTTGAAGTCACCGGTGCAGAGTCCACCAGAGTCAACCAGCCTGAAGGCGGATGTCGCCGAGACAGCTTCCTCCCAGCAACCCATCGGCCACCCTAGACATAGACATGGCTGCAGAGCTGGGAGGAAGCGGAGGGGGCGCCAGTCACTGAGCGCCACATTCGGCAACGTCCAGAGAGTTTTGCAGGGGAAGGAGGACAGAATGGCAGCCCTGGCAGCCCAGAATAGCAAGTGGGCTGGAACACGGGTGCCGGATGCTGAACCTGAGGAGCATTTAAAACATAGAGACTACTGAACTAATACACGGGGGTTGATTCCCAGCTGGGGTAACGAATAATAACGAATTTCGTTATTAATTACGGTTCAATTTCAAAATTATTACAAAAAGTTTTGGAACACTTTCTATTTAGAAACAACAACGGCAACCCCCCCCCCCCCCGAGTTTAGAAACAAGATTTTTATGGATCACCACCCCTAATGCCAACCCACTGGGCAATGCTAGACAAATTACCCTCTTTCAGCCTTAGCAAAGGCCATCTGAACACATCTTGTCAAGAAGATTCAGTGACAGCTTCATCTAATTGCTTCTGTAAACTAGAAATGATCTGAAGCACACACTATGAACATGGCCAATATGTATCCACAATCGATACATCAGCACCATTTCCAAAAGATACCTGTCTGATCCCAAAAGCAGAACTGGGACAACTTTGGAATTCGGTTGGGCTTGGATGGCAATGTTTCACCGATTTCCAAGTGAGGAAATGTATTTCTAAGCCTCCCCTTGTTTCTCCAAAATTCACTCCCATTGCTAAAGAAATCCATTAACGGAGAAGGCGGAGGTGTTTACTGGAAGCCATAGATAGATGGCAGTTGCCAGTGCAAGAAGGCAGCTCTGAGCTGGTGGACATGTGACAGCTTCTAATGCTCCTGTCTATTTTCTCACTATGCCTACTGAGTTTACAGCTAGAGGTAGAATACCGTTTCCCCCCTCCTGCAGCTGATCGAAGATAATACTTGCCTGTCATGCTCGACAGTTTGTCAATATGTACTAGATTCCGAAATACTAAAAGCATTTCTGATTGACAAGAAAAACAGAACGCATGCTATGGTATCTTTGACTGCTCGATGCTGGGCATTTTCAATAGGATAAACTCCCGTAACACCATGCTTGTGTCAATATGTGCTTTCTCATGTGTAGTGAAGTAACAGTTGACCTTATACACATATGTGTGTGAATGTGTATGTGTTAGAGAAGTGTTTTTCAACCTTTTTTGAGCCGCGGCACATTTTTTACATTTACAAAATCCTAGGACACACCACCAACCAAAATGACACAAAAATGACACTCTAACACAGTCATATAGATAGTTAATATGTTTTAAAATGTATTTATACACTCAGTGTGAAACCTGGACCTGTTTCAATGAACACAACATAGATATCCTGACAGGAATGGCAGAAAGACACAAACTTCCCACACAGAACTCCCATAACCAAGAGAAAATACTATAAGAGTTTGGTGGGCACTGACCTTGGGTTTTGGAGTTGTAGTTCACCTATATCCAGACAGCACTGTGGACTCAAACAATGTTGGATCAGGACCAAACTTGGCATGAATACTTAATATGCCCAAATGTGAACACAGATGGAGTTTGGGGAAAATGGACCTTGACATTTGGGAGTTACAGTTTTTGGGATTTATAGTTAACACACAATCAAAGAGCATCCTGAACTCTTGTAACAATGGAATTGAACCAAACTTGGCATATTGAACTCTCATTACCAACAGGAAGTACTGAAAGGGTTTGCTTGGGAATTGACCTTGAGTTTGGAAGTTGTAGTTCATCTACACCCAGAGAGCACTGTGGACTCAAACTATGTCATGTTATGTTGTTGTTTGTTTTCTATCCAGAATCACAATGTTGGAAGGAGGCTCACCACTTTAAGGTCCCTGAAACAGGCATGGGAAAACGTCGGCCCTCTGGGTGCTTTGGACTCCAACTCCCACCATTCCTAACACCCTGGGACCTTTTCCTGCTTAAATGGCTGGGGGGGGAGGAAAAGGGCCTGAGGCTGCTAGGAATGGTGGGAGTTGGAGTCCAAAACACCTGGAAGGCCCAAGTTTGCCCATGCCGCTTTCGACAGAGACCTCTTCCCCCCCCTTCCCCTTCGCGCCCTTTCTTCCCCCTCCTGCCCAACACTTACTTTTTTTCCTTCACTGCCGCTTCTGCCGCCATTTTGATCCAAGGGGGCAGCGTGTGCGTGTTCAAGAGGGGAGGGGGAGGGAGAAAGGCGTGACCCGTGCGGGCGCTACTGCGCAGACTCGCCCCAGAGCAAAGCGAGGCAAAGCGAGCAGAGCGAGGCTGGGAAGAAGGGATATTGTGTTTTTAACGTTGAATGTCAATTTATATATGTTGGAATTGTATTGCATTGATAATTGTTGATATGTTTGTCTTGAGCCGTTTTTGCTGTTGTACACCGCCGCGAGTCGCCTTCGGGCTGAGAGAGGCGGTCTAGAAGCAAAGTAAATAAATAAAATAAATAAATAAGGGAGCCCGAGGGGAGAAGAAAAAGTGTTGGGCAGGAGGGGGGAGAAAGGGTATTGGAGGTCCCAATTTCCCACGGCACACCTGATGATCGCTCATGGCACACTAGTGTGCCACGGCACACTGGTTGGGGAACACTGCCTTAACTAACATTGTGAAGAAGTATTTTATATTTTTGGGTAAGAAATGGTGTTAACTTTTAATTGGATTTCTTGATCTGCAACCCATAATGCATCCCACTCTTCTCCTCCTGCCAACAGAATCCTCGGAAGCTATTCCTGGGATCCCTACCACATATGCTGCTATCCTACGGCTCAAATCCCTCAGTTCATCCTACTCTTCAAGAACCAGGCAGCGATCAAGCAGTCCTCCTTTGGGAAGTATCTCCGCACCCAGCTGGCATGGAGCAGCTGCACAACAACAACAACAGCAACAACAACAACACTCACCCACAAACCCCTATCTCGTTTCAGAAGCCTTCAAACATGATGGTAAGTTTCCTTTTTCCTTGAGAGTGCCTTTGTATAAACAAACATCATGGATCACTGAAGAATATGTTTTCATTAAGGAGTTATTATATTCAAAACTAGCTGAGGACCCGGCGGTGCCCGGGTTATTTGAGGAAGGCATTGTATGCCAAGGTTGGTTCCTATTAGATGTTTATGTGACTTGCAGAGGTCTCAGGAACTTAGTGAAGGTACTGCGAGCCCCGGGGGCCTAGTCAGGAAAATCAAGTTGAAGGGAGCCGAACAATATCCCATGTGCTGAGGCCTAGTCAGGAAAATCAAGTTGAGGGAGCTTAACAATATCCCATGTGCTGAGGCCTAGTCAGGAAAATCAACTTAAGGATGCCTTGTTGTCAATTTTGGGCCTGGTTTGTGATGTATAGGGGCTACAGTGTTGTTTTGGAAGTGAATGAGGTGAACGTACTGCAAATCCCATAATTCATGGGCCATCCTGCCCTAAACCACACCAGGTTTTGAAATGGGCCATTGGGCCCCTGTTTGCCAATTTTTGTCCTGATCCGTCACTGCTGTGGGCCACAGTGTCTGACTGCCTGAGGATTTTCCTTTTTCCTCTGAGTCACCTTAGAATGTTGGAATGTGGATGGCCATTCGGAGTCCGTTATGCAAATACAATTTCAGTGGCAACCAATCCCCTCTGTCTGGGGCCGTTTGGGTGTGGTATGTGATTTATAGGGGCTACAGTGTTGTTTGGGAAGTGTATGAGGTGAATGTACTGCAAATCCCATCATTCGTGGCCCATCCTGCCCTAAACCACACCAGGTTGTGAAGTACGCCATCGGTCCCCTGTTTGCCAAGTTTGGTCCTGATCCGTCATTGCTGTGGGCCGCAGTTGGTGACTGCCTGAGGCCTTTCCTTTTCCCTTTGAGTCACCTTGGAATGTTGGAATGTGGTTGGCCAATCGGAGTATGTTATGCAAATACCATTTCAGTGGCAACCAATCCCCTCTGTCTGGGGCCGTAGAATGTTGGGGTTCTGAGGCTGGCCAATCAGAGCCCGTTATGCAAATAATCCCACAGTGGCAGCCAATCGAAACGCTGGCGCATATTCCTCCCTCCGCTCAGCCGCTCGGCCACACCACCGCCCGCAAACACTGACTTTTATTACACGTAATAGATGGCCTCTGCAGCTGCTGGTAAATATCAACAGACTGCTTCTAAGGACGGGGAGTCACTTTTCTCTAAATCACTTAGATTAATCTTAAAATGAGCACTTCCAGATTATCCAAGTCATGAAAACGTGACTGCAAAAAAAGAAAAGAAAAGAAAAAGTCACGAAACGAAATTGCATTAGGGCACAGCCAGATCTATATTACTTACGTCTCTATCTTCGAAAGTCAAGACGGCGGGGTTAGGAAAACCAATATATCTTCAATATACTGATTGCGCCAATATTTTTCCAATTGACTCCATAACACTCGTCGTGTAGTTTATAACTGTGAAGATCTATTTATCAAACTAATTTTATCATCAATCAAACATGTTTCATAGAAAGAAGCCTTCCATAATAATACTTGCAATGTATATCTTTGTATTCTTCCAGTGGAAAAAAAAATTCTCCGAGATGATAAATAGTATGTATTACTCATATGAATTTTTCTCCTAATGTTTTCCCCTTTTCTTGTGAACCTTAATAATATCTTAATGTTATTTATGCCAGCATTAGTATAAAAAAATAATAACCACAATTAAATAAATATGGAAATATTGTTCAAACCCAGACAAGAGAAGAGTTGGAGTAATTGCTCTGAGCAAAGGCTACATGATGAATGGATATTAATGGAAAGGATGCAAAATTAATATTCAACATTTTAATGAATATTTACATGGAAAATTAATTAGTTGATAGGATTAATCATATTTTTAAAAAAATAAATTTCAATACTATAATTTTCATCCCCAAATTTGCCTTCAACATATACTCGAGATCAATTTATATATGGGTAAATATACAGTATATTCCAGTGTTTCCCAACCACTGTTCCGTGGCACACTAGTGTGCCGTGAGCGGTCACCTGGTGTGCCGCAGGAAAACCTCTCTTCCCCCCTTTCTTCCCCCTCCTGCCGAACTCCTGCTGCTGCTTGAGGGAGGAAGAGGAAGAGGAGGAAGGGCCAGGCGGCGGTGAAGAACGGGGCGAGGTGCCGCCTCCTTTGGCCATTTCCCCAGCCAGCCAGCCTCCCATCGAGGGAGGGCGGGGAACGGAAGCGGAAGTGAGGAGCGCAGTCCGAGGCAGGCCCACCGGCTTCTTCTTTCGACCCGCAGGAAAGAAGGAAAGAAGGCAGGCAACTGCAGACCGAGTGAGTGCCTTCCCTTCTGGTGTGGAAGAGGGAGAGAGCCATTCAGGAAGGGAGCCACCTGGGGGTTCTGTGTGGGAAGTTTGGCCCAGTTCTATCATTGGTGGGGTTCAGAATGCGCTTA
This sequence comes from Anolis apletophallus, assembly GCA_030556195.1. Classification (NCBI taxonomy): domain Eukaryota; kingdom Metazoa; phylum Chordata; class Lepidosauria; order Squamata; family Anolidae; genus Anolis; species Anolis apletophallus. The sequence goes on from JARBWK010000004.1 coordinate 176,712,986, forward strand.
GATTGTAGGGGGACTATAAATCCCAGCAACTATAACTCCCAAATGGCAAGGTTATTTCCCCTGAACTCCATCTGCGTTCGTATTTGGGCATATTGAGTATTCATTTCAAGTGTGGTCCAGATCCATCATTATTTCAGTCCACAGTGCTCTCTGGGTGTAGGTGAACTACAACTTCCAAACTCAAGGTCAATTCCCAAGCAAACCTTTTCAGTACTTTCTATAGGTAATGAGAGTTCAATATGCCAAGTTTGGTTCAATTCCATTGTTGCAAGAGTTCAGGATGCTCTTTGTTTGTGTGTTAACTATAAATCCCAGAAAATGTAACTCCCAAATGTCAAGGTTTATTTCCCCAAACTCCATCTGTGTTCACATTTGGGCATATTGAGTATTCATGCCAAGTTTGGTCCTGATCCAACATTGTTTGAGTCCAGAGTGCTCTCTGGATGGAGGTGAAGTACAACTCCAAAACCCAAGGTCAATGCCCACCAAACTCTTATGGTATTTTCCCTTGGTTATGGGAGTTCTGTGTGGGAAGTTTGTGTCTTTCTGCCATTCCTGCCAGGATATCTATGTTGTGTTCATCGAAACAGGCCCAGGTTTCACACTGAGTGTATAAATACATTTTAAAAGCATATTAACTATATGTATTACTGTGTTAGAGTGTCATTTTGTGTCATTTTGGTTGGTGGTGTGCCGCGGCTCAAAAAAGGTTGAAAAACACTGGTTTAAGGCAGGGGTGCCCACACTTTTTCAGCATGCGAGCTACTTTTTAAAAAGATCTACCTTCCGCGCGGCGCACTTTTCACGCACTCACTCCTCCTGCGCGCCGCTCCTCCCACACGCCGCTCCTCCCGGGGCATTAGGGGAACAAGGGAGCATGAGGCGGGGTCTCCGGAGGTCTCCGCCCTGCCTCTCTCTGCCCTGGTCTCCGCCCTGCCTCTCTCTCGCTGGCAGCGCCAACCAGGGAGCGCGAGGCGGGGTCTCCGGAGGCCCCGCCTCACGCTCCCTCATTCCCGCAGTGCCCTGTGGAAAGTGCACCACGCAGAAGGTGTCCCATGCGCAGGGCAGAAGTGCCCCATCTGGCTGAGATCAATCTCTTTTGACCTGCGATCGACTGGTCGATCGCAATCGACTTCGTGGGCAGCCCTGGACATTTATTTATTTATTTATTATTTTATTTATTTATTTATTAGTTCCACTTAATATGCCTCTCTCTGGAGCCCAGAGCGGTTTACAAAATTAAAATAGCAAGTAAAACACATAAAACACAGTAAAACCAATATAAAAACCCCAGTTAAAATCCCATTCCCAACAATACTGCAATAAAGCAGCAGAAATGCAATGGCGGCAGGTGGCAGCGCTAGTGGACGGCATTGGTTATGGGCCAAATGCCTGTCTGAATAGCCAGGTCTTGACGGCTCTGCGGAATGGCAGCAAGTCGCGGATGACTCGTATCTCCTCAGGGAGGGTGTCCCACAAGGTTGGGGCGGCCACAGCGAATGCCCTCTGTCACGTACTAGAGAGCCTGTAGACCTTAATGCCAGGCACCTCCAGTAAGTTGAGCCCCTCTGAGCACAGCGATCTCCTGGGCACATAAGGGGTAAGCAGCTCCCTCAGGTACACTGGCCCCAAACCATATAAGGCCTTGAAAGTCAGAACTAACACCTTGAAGGAGACCCGAAATTCAATTGGGAGCCAGTGCAGATCGCGCAAGAGTGGAGTCACGTGAGGGGATCTTGAAGCTCCTGAGAGCAGGTGTGCTGCTGCGCTCTGCACCAGCTTGAGTTTCCAGATCGCCGACAAGGGTAGGCCAATGTACAGCGCATTACAGTAATCGAGCCTCGAGATGACCGTGGCTTGGATCACCGTGGCTAGGTTGCAGCGGGAGAGGTAAGGAGCCAGACGTTTTGCCTGTCGCAGGTGGTAAAACGCTGTCTTGCAGGCGCAGGCAGTCTGCGCCTCCATAGACAGCTGGGAGTCCAGCCGGACCCCTAGGCTCTTTACTGACGGTTGCGGGCGGAGTGCCACACCGTCAAACTTCGGCAACTGGGTCTCTACCACCCCCCCCCCCCCGGGCGGCCCAGCCACAAGATCTCCGTCTTCAGCGGGTTCACCTTCAACCTATTGGCTCACAGCCATCCAGGTACGGCTTCTAGACACAGATGGAAATTATCGGGTACAGATTTTACCCCGGCGTCCATCCTCAGAATTTGCCTCTTAGCCCAGCCTTCTGACTGTCGTACTTTCCCTAGGGTTCTACATAGGATTCATTGCACTGAGGAATCATGAGCCCAGTATAAAAATAATGTTATTACCATTATTATTAAAAACATCTGGGAACCCAGAGGTTGAGAACCACCGATCTATGGGATATTAGAGGGATGTGTCTACTCATCTTGCTTTGATGGTTCTCTATGACTTGACTGTGAAGCTCATCAAGACTGCAAGCCTACAGACTCTTAACTAGGATGAAAGTATTATTGAACCTATTAGGACTGATTTCAGATACGTATATAACCATTGTACAGTTGGTCCTTGGCATCTGCTGGGGTGTGGTTTCAGGATCCCCAATGGACAGCAAAATCCATGAATCCTCAAGTCCCACTTGATATAATAGAATAATAGAGTTGGGAAGGCCTTGTGAGCCATCCAGCCCAACCCTCTGCCAAGAAGCAGGAAAACTGCATTCAAAGCATATAGAGGCAAGTAGAATGGTGATCCTTATGTAAAATGGAAAATCAAGGTTTGCTTTTCCCCCTTTGTGTGAGTGTGTTTGTGTATATTTCCATGCCTTGGATGGGCGAATGTGTGTGTGCAGAATGCATGGCTACAGAGAGCCAAATCTATTGTAAAATAACGTTGGCTTGACGCTATGTCTGCCACATGATATTGTGTGTGTGTGTGTGCGTGTGCCAGGCCTGGATTACCCATAAGGCCACTCTAGGCCATGGCCTAGGGGTGCAAGCCAAGGGGGGGCGCAGTTCACACGGACCAAAAATAATAATGTTGAAACAAACCGCAACGTGTGGCATAAAGATTACTCTCTCTCGGGGGAGGGCGGGGAGAGAGCGCTGTGACGGGGGAGGAGGGAATGGCACCCCCCACCATCGCCCCGCCCCCTTATCAAGGAAGGAGGGCGCGAGGAGGCGGAGGGAAGCCCCCGGGGCCGCTGCCGGGCATGCGCAGCACCCAGGAACATGGTGTAGGAGGCAGAGGCGCTCGTGCCCTCCTGCTGTGCATGCCCGGCAGCAGCCTCAGGGGCGGGGCTTCCCTCCGCCTCCTCACGCCCTCCTTCCTTGCCAATTAAGGGGGGGAGTGATGGATTTCCGGTTTCTTGATATAGCTCTGCTTGGCTTTTGAACATTAGATCTTGGACAACTTTGCAATCAAGCCTCACGATTCTGGCCTCCTGTATTCCTGGTCTTAAGATTCAAGTCTAAACTTTGATTTTGCTTCCTTTGGATTATTCTAGCGATTGGACCTTATCCCTTTGGATTTATTTAATGACTTTGCAGCATCTATTTTGTCTTTGGTCTACTGGAACATTATTCTTGGATTATTGATTGTTTTTATACCTTTTTCTGCATACATTTTACTGCTCATATTGAATGTACTATTTGCTTCAATAAAAAGTCTGTCGATACCAGCTGGCCTTGTGTGAGTGCCTTTAAAGGGCCCTGGTTTCTTCTGGAGTGTGACAAATGCTCTATACGGTTCTGGCCCAGCTTACCTGTCCGAACGCATTGGCCGCTACGTCCCACCTCGTAATCTAAAGTCATCCGGGGAGGCCCTGCTCTCGCTCCCGCCTAATTCCCAGATGCGGTTGGTGGGGACGAGAGATAGGGCCTTCTCGGCGGTGGCCCCCCGCCTGTGGAATGCGCTCCCTATCGATGTACGGTCCACCGCATCCCTCCTGGCATTCAGGAAAAAAGTAAAATCCTGGCTGTGGGACCAGGCGTTTGCCCACCAGCACTAGGCAGCATTTTAGGACTGGATTTTAGATAGAAAGTAGATGAAGAGGACCAATGCTTTTATGGACTGAACATGGTTTTAATCTGGAATGAATGTGTATGATGCTAAGGCAACTGTTTTAATGTATTTTAATGTATCTTAACTGTTGAAGGTTTTTTGGGGGTTTTATATTGTTATTATGTAGGCATCGAATTGTGCCGTACTGTAAGCCGCACTGAGCCCCCCCTCGGGTGGTTGAGAAGAGCGGGGTAAACTCCTGAAATAAATAAATAAATAAATAAAATTCTCACCCTCTGGCTGACTCTGCCACTCAGCAAAACAAGCTCTGGGCCCACTGGTCGCTTTTAAACAGCTCCTTGCTTCAGGTGGAATTGCACAGCTGTGGGAGCCACCTCCAATATGTTTGGTGAGGCTGGCCCTAGGCAGGAGTTCTTGTGTGGAGTTCTCACCCTCTGGCTGGCTCTGCCGCTCAGCAAAGCAGGTTCTGGGTCCACTGGTTGCTTTTTACCTGCTGCTGCTGCTGGCCTCAGGTGAAATTGCACAGCTGTGGGAGCCACCCCCGGTATGCTTGGTGAGGTTGGCCCCAGGCAGAAGTTCTAATGTGGGGTTCTCACCCGCTGGCTGCCTCTGCTACTCAGACATGTTTTGACCTCTTCCAGAAGTGATGTTGCTACCTAGTCCCTGCAAAAGAACTGATGGTCGCTTGCATGACAGCAGAGGCTCTGTGAGATCTGTGTAGCACACTGGATCATGTCAATCCAGCCTGGTCCAGATGTCCACATCTCCAAAAGATCAGAGAGACTCTGGAGGTTCTAGTAAACCCTATTGGCCCTTGTGCCAGATTAATAGTCAGATGCAGCATTTCTGTTTATTTATTTATTTATTATTTCGGTTTGTATACCGTCCTTTCCGACTGGCTCAGGATGGTTTACAGCATATCGAATTACATCATAAAACATATCAATAACCAACAGGACACATAAAGCAAGCAATAAAACCAATTTAACAGTATTCTGCTATAGCCAAGGGTGGTCACAGATTGAAAGCAAGTTGGAACAGTTCTGTTTTACAAGCTTTCCGGAAAGCCGGTAGCTCATTAACTGCTCGAACTTTCGGTGGCAAACTGTTCCACAATTGAGGTGCTGCCACAGAGAAGGCTCTGTGTCTGGTTGACGACAGGTGGGTGGTTTGCAGGGAAGGAATCTGCAGGAGATTGAGGTCTTCTGAACGAAGAGATCTCTGAGGAACATATGGGAGTAGGCAGTTCCTAAAGTACACAGGCCCCAGACCATGCAACGCCTTAAAGGTTAAAACCAACACTTTGAAAATGATCCGGTGCGCAATTGGCAACCAGTGCAGTCGCTGCAGGGTTGGAGTGATATGTGCCCTGGCCGGCCAGGAGCCTCGCTGCTGCGTTCTGCACCAGTTGAAGCTTCCGGATGACCGACAAAGGAAGACCAATGTAAAGGGCGTTACAGTAGTCCAGCCTCAAGATGACCATCGTCTGGATCACTGTGGCTAGGTCATTTCCGGTGAGATAGGGTGCCAGCCGCCTAGCCTGCCGCAGATGGAAGAAGGCGGATCTGCTGACAGCGGAGACCTGAGTTTCCATTGTCAGCAGTGGATCCAACTGGACCCCCAAGTTCTTTACCAGGCACGACGGGCGTAGTGCCTCGCCGTCCAGAGTAGGAAGCTGGAGCTCACGCCCACCTGGATGACCCAGACAGAGGATCTCTGTCTTAGGTGGATTCACTCTCAACCGACGGGCTCGTAGCCAACCAGTCACGGCTTCAAGGCATTGTTGGAAACAATCGGGTACAGATTCCGGCCGGCCATCCATCCTCAGCACCAGCTGGGTGTCATCTGCGTACTTATCCAAATACAGTTTTACATTGTGTGGACTCCCCATAGCAATTGAAAGGAGTGTCCACTTGATTTGTGTAGACATGGCCTTAATCTACAAAAGCTTATGCTATCAGATTTTTTCTTTCAGTCTCAAAGGTTCTCAAAGAGCCCTTTGCATACATTATACAGCAATTTTTTTAATTTTTTTTTAAAAAAATGGGAGTATCTTAGCTAACATGCTGGATATTTCCTTCAAAAAGCCCTTAAAATAGAAGGCTTTAACAGGATTGAATTGTTCTCTATGTGCATTATCCTGAGAATTTCAAAACTGATTAAGAGATCAGACTCCCTCTTTCCAGAGTAACAAAATTTAATTGAAAGACCTAGAAGAGCCATCGCATGAAGCGCATGCAGAGCAACGCAAACTGAACGCAAGCATTCAAAGTATCAAGCTGAAATAACAGTGTTGAATAACAGGTAATACCTGGTTTATTTGAGCCATATTGTAGAGCTGCTCTCCTTGACTAAATCAAAAGAACATCGACTTCTTTAAATGAGAAATGTATTTTTCAAGTCTATCAGCATAATGATTTGATTTTACTACTGGCCAGTATTCAACTTCAACTACTAAGTTAAGTATACTTAACTAACTTCCCCTGGTCCAACCACATGATCTATACACATAATAAAGGTGAAAACACGTATGTGTCTATGTGGCTGGAGTGTCCACTTACACCAGGGGTGGGCAACCTATGGCCCGTGGGCCAGATCCGGTCCAGCAGCCGATTCTGTCCGGCCGGGGAGAAGGGCGTTGGGGCCGAGGCCAAGAGGAAGGGGTGCCGCTGGCCCCATCCCATCGTGGGCTTTGTGGAGCCTGTGTCGGCAGACAGGCCAGAGGAGCAGCAGCTTTGGAGTGCCTGCCATCCCTGGAGGCGATCCGGGCCTGCAACGGGAGCACTCGACGACCTGTGGGAGCTGATCACCGTGGCGACCCAGAAGACTTGATCATCTTCCAGGTCGCCATGGTGATCAGCTGCCTCAGATTGCCGAGTGCTCCCCCTGCAGGCCAGAATCGCCTCCAGGGAAGACCCTAGCGAACCATGCGCAGCGTGCTGGCTGTAGAAAATCCGCATTGGCGGAGCATAGTTCGATCTCCGCGGACTTGTGGCAAAGTTCAAAATGACAAAGGCTGTGATGGGTACATAGGGCAGACAAAGGCAGCAACCCCAATATTGTAATCCCAATGAGTAGAGGGCGACGCAGAAGTACACGTCCCAGTCAGGAAGTGAAAAGTAGTTGCAGATTTTCTACAGCCAGCACGCTGCGCATGGTTCGCTAGGGTCTTCTTTGAACTTTTCAACTTAAGGACTACAAATTATGGACTGACCATTGGGGATTTCTTTATTGTTATTTGTGCGGCACCACCATGTATGACCCTGTGGCACGCAGTGAGTAAGCATTTTTGCAATTATTACATTTTGTGCTACTATTTGTAGCTCGGTTACATAACCACCCAGTCTCGTGTTTCAGTCCTTTGTGTTGTTGTTTTTCAGCATTAACCTGGCATGAAGTGAGTTTTAGGTCACCCACAGCCTTATGTATTTTGTACAATTAAAATTGACTTTTTTTCAAATAACCCAGGCAATGCTGGGTTCCCAAGCTAGTATCAAATAAATGAAAATACAGACCTCTTTGGAAGAATGAGGGGAGAGGAGCAGAGAGGGAGAGTTCTGCCCCAATGTCTCTTTGCTGCTAGTAGTGCAAGAAAGGCGCAAACATATTGTCACGCCCTCTTTGAGAATGCATAGCCAATGACAACGTGATTGCACTCCTAGAATACTGTTTAGGCAACCATAAAACAAATTTATATTTATGTAAAACTTTTGTACCCCGACCTTCTCACCTCTATCGAGGGACTCAGGCCGGCATTACAGCAAAAATGCAATGCTATAAATTTAAAAACAACAACAACGACATATTAAAATACATTAAAAACCCAGCATAAAACCACATCGCCACTAAAACAATTCCACTCGATCTGTAAACATGGTCATACATTCAGACAATAGCCAATCTCAGCCTATTCTGGGAAGGCTTGGTTCCACATCCAGGTCTTCACCAGCCTCCTAAAGGACAACAGGGAGGGGGCCGATCTGGCATCACTTGGGAGAGAGTTCCACAGCCAAGGGGCCACCACAGAGAAGGCCCTGTCTCTCGTCCCCACCAGCCACACTTGTGAAGCCGGCGGGACCGAGAGCAGGGCCTCTCCGGAGGACGTTAATGTTCTAGATGGTTCGTAGGGGAGAATCCCTTCGGACAGGTAAACTGGGTCAGAACCGTATAGGGTTTTATAGGTTAAAACCAGCACTTTGAATTGTGCCCGGAAGCTAATTGTCAACTAGTGGAGCTGGTGCAGCAAGGGAGTTGTATGCTCCCTGTGCCCTGCTCCTGTTAGTAACCTGGCTGCCGAGCGTTGGACTAATTGCAGCTTCTGAGCAGTCTTCAGAGGCAACCCCACGTAGAGAGCGTTGCAGTAGTCTATTTGGGATGTAACCAGAGCGTGGACCACTGTGGCCAAGTTAGACTTCCCAAGGTATGGGCGCAGCTGGCGCACAAGCTTTAAGTGTGCAAAAGCTCTCCCGGCCACCGCCGACACCTGGGGCTCCAGGCTCAGCGATGAGTCCAGGATCACTCCCAGGCTGTGCAAACATATTGTCAAGCCCTCTCTGAGAATGCATAGGCAATGACAACGTGATTGCCTTCGTAGAACGCTGCTTAGGCAACCATAAACCAAATGCATCCATTAATTGCTTTATTTTATTTGATTGGATGTATACCCCACCTTTATTCCAGCCTGGGATTCAATGCATTAAGCAATCACTGAAATTTTACAAATGCATACAGAAGTGAACGGAGTATGAAAAGGATACAATTAAAATCAAATGGAGAGGAATCACATTTTTCTTTCTACAATTACACATAACTAATTATGAGTGTGTCTTGTGGGAAAATGTTTTCTTTTCCACCCTATACCCACGCATGTAAAACTAAGACCGAGAAAGAGTACGATGTGGAAAATAGCGTGGAAAGAGCGGCTGGCTGGCTGAAACAAATGCAGGGTGGATTAGGTTCGATTTGTACATAGATCACTCGGAGACACCGATGTTGCCGAGCTTCAGAACTGGGGGAGTCTGAAAACTGACAAGTGTTACTAAGATTCTTGATGAAAAATGGGGGGAGCGTGTGGCCTGTGGGAAATTACAGTAGTAAGTGATGGCATATGCCTGTCCACATTCATTCCTCAATAGATCTGTCTTTGTTAAATGAAGTCCTTTGATTTATTATGTATCAACATCCTTGTCATGACTCTTTATAACCTATTAATTTCTCTTCCCACGTTTATCTCCTTGCACCGATGTTAATAGTGAGGTTAGGAGACACAAGGTGATATGTACCGCTGGACTTAGGCTGGAGATTTGGATTTGGCAGGGCCATAGGTTGGAATACCCTTATTCTGGAGGGCCTTAGTAAACTATGCAGTGTTCAGAGAATCAAAAAAAAGTTGACTTCAGGTCATATTTTAGTGTTTTGTTTATATTTTAAAATGTGCAAGAGTGTTTCAGAATTACTTCTTTTTTCTTACATCCCAATAATACACTCTTTTGGTTTCTACACCGTTTTGATCTTCTTACAAATTCTGTATTTCATTTCGTTATTTCATGAGTCGCCCTCCACCAAAGTGCTCTGGGTGACTGACACAAGAGAGAATAAACGAACTTATACAAATGACATTAGAATGGTTACTATTTAAATGCTCTGCCGAAGAGTTACGTTTTAAGTGCTTGCATAAAACAGTGTTTTTCAACCTTTTTTGAGCCGCGGCACACTTATTACATTTACAAAATCCTGGGGCACACCACCAACCAAAATGGCACAAAATGACACTCTAACACAGTCATGCATACAGTTAATATGTATTAAAATGCATTTATACACTCAGTGTGAAACCTGGGCCTTTTTCGATGAACACAACATAGATATCCTGGCAGGAATGGCAGAAAGGCACACACTTCCCACACAGAACTCCCATAACCAAGAGAAAATGCTAGAAGAGTTTGGTGGGCATTGACCTTGGGTTTTGGAGTTGTATCCAGAGAGCACTGTGGACTGAAACAATGTTGGATCAGGACCAAACTTGGCATGAATACTAGGCATGAGAAAAAAGTTATGAAAATGATTCGTTTCGTAAGAAATTCGTAAGAAATGCTACTTTCGAGCGTTTCCGCACCTGGAACGCCAACCAGGAAGTGGACTTTCTTTTTAGAACCTCGGGGGCCAGGCTTTTCTTAAGTGTCGTTATTAGGTCGTAAGGGGGGGCATAAGGGGGGGCACCCTCCTTCTCTCTCACCACCCTCCCGCCTCCCTTGCCAATAAGTATTATGGCAAGGCAAGCCCTAAACTCGCTCCTTCGCTCGGCTGGAAGGAAGCCTGGAAAAAATGTAAACAGAAGATTACTCAGAAGTAAATCTGCAAAGGAGGGCACTTTGGATGAAGGGCCCTCCTTTGTGGATTTACTTCTGAGTAAACCCTCTGTTTACATTTTTCCAGGCTTCCCTGCCTCTCCTGCCCTGCCAGGATCTAAGGCATCAAAGAGTATTGGGGTGAGAAACCAACCTAATGTATAATAGAATGAATGCTACTGTAAGTGCCACTGCCTAATATTATAAGTAATCCAACTGGTCATACCTACATTCCATGCACATGCAATAATACAGCAGTAATAACAATGGGTATAAGAAAAGGTAAAATTCAAACCGAAGTATTCTGAGTGGTCCCTGCCTCATGCAAACAGGCTCATGCGGTGCAAATGGGCTCATGCGGTTCAAACGGGCTCATGCGGTGCAAACGGAAATTAGCCCGGGGGGGGGGGGGAGCCAGCTTGGGAGCACACACATACATATTCTTGGGAGGGGGGATTTGTTGCAGAATCCCGGCCTCATACAGAAGATTCTGCAGCAACCCCCCAAAGAATATGTATGTGTGTGCACCCAACCAGAAAACGCTGTCTTTTTCGGGCTAATTTCCCGGGCTCACAAAGAAGAGCCCGTTTGCACCCGCATGAGGCAGGGACCACTCAGAACACTTTGGTTTGAATTTTACCTATTCTTATACCCATTGTTATTACTGCTGTATTATTGCATGTGCATAGAATGTAGGTATATGACCAGCCTGGGCAAACTTGGGCCCTCGCTCCCTCGGGATTGGGGTGAGAGAGAGGCAGCGAGGAGCGAGGGGGGAGGGCTCCTCCTCCTTTTCTTTTGCTGCTTCCAAGAATAGAATACCCGCTCCCTCCCTCCCTCCTTCCCTCCCTCCTTCCTATTTGGAGAGTCCCATCTAGAATTCAGTGTGATTTATCCCAGTTTTGGCCTACAACTCCCAGAAATCCCAGCCAATTTACCAGCTGTTAGGATTTCTGGGAGTTGTAGGCCAAAACCATCTGGAATGCACATGCTCTGGCATACGAATTACTAACGGATTTCGTTAGTAATTAAGTTACATTCCGAAATTTTTGGGAAATTTTTTGTAAGTCTTTCTTTTACTAATAAAAAAATCAACCCCCCCCATTTGATTTACGATTCACCATTTTAGGATTCTAAACCATGCCTAATGAATACTCAAAATGCCCAAATGTGAACACAGATGGAGTTTGGGGAAAATAGACCTTGACATTTGGGAGTTACAGTTTCTGGGATTTATAGTTAACACACAATCAAAGAGTATCCTGAACTCTTGCAACAATGGAATGGAACCAAACTTGGCATACTGAACTCTCATTCCCAACAGAAAGTACTGAAAGGGTTTGCTTGGGAATTGACCTTGAGTTTGAAAGTTGTAGTTCACCTACACCCAGAGAGCACTGTGGACTCAAACAATGTCATGTTGTTGTTTGTTTTCTATCTGGAATCACAATGTTGGAAGGAGGCTCAGCACTTTAAGGCCCCTAAAACAGGCATGGGAAAACTTCGGCCCTCTGGGTGCTTTGAACTTCAATTCCCACCATTCCTAACAGCCTGAGGCCCTTTCCTGCTTAAGTGGCTGAGGGGGGGGGGGGAGAGGAAAAGGGCTGAGGCTGCTAGGAATGGTGGGCATTGGAGTCCAAAACACCTGGAAGGTCCAAGTTTGCCCATGCCAGCTTTGGACAGAGACCTCTTCCTCCCCCTCCCCCTTTGCGCCATTTCTTCCCCCTCATGCCCAACAATTACTTTTTCTTCTACACTGTTGCTTCTGCTGCCATTTTGATCCTAGGGGGCAGCGTGAGCGTGTTCAGGAGGGGGTAGGGGGAGGGAGGAAGACGTGACCCGTGCGAGCGCTACTGCGCAGACTCGCCCCAGAGCAAAGCGAGACAAAGCGAGCAGAGCGAGGCTGGGAAGAAGGGAGCCCGAGTGGAGAAGAAAAAGTGTTCGGCAGAAGGGAGAAGAAAGGGGATTGGAGGCTCCCATTTCCCACGGCACACCTGATGATCGCTCACGGCACACTGGTTGGGAAACACTGCTTTACCTTCTAAAATCAAATAAACTGGTTTAACGGCGCTCATATGCGTATTTCATGTACAGGTAACTGCTCTTAGTACTCCAAATCCATACATTTTTGGGAACTGTCAAGATACCTTAGGATTTGTATCTAGTAACTACCTTATTTTGTTGTGAGAATAAATAACTGATTCAGTCATTTAGGCTGAAAACCCTTGTGTGTTTACCAGGGAGTAAATCACATTGGACTCAATAGGGCTTATGCCTGTGTGGGGTAACATAGGCTTGAAATTGCACTGTTGCTCTCATAATTACAGGATATGGAGAACTCTATTCTACACCAGGAGTAGCATGATATATTGTGCTATCATAGTGTTGCGGCCAGAGTCCTTGGGTTGCTTATCAAGAAATAAGCTCTATTAAACTCGATGGAGGTTATTCCTGCCAATTGAAATCTCCGCCTTTTAAAGACATAATGTGGTATATTTCATACCAATGATTTTCCAGAAGTGTTATTTATTCTGCCAGCAATACTGTCTTTATCCATTGTAAAGCTGCTCTTATCTTTTGAAGATGGGTGGAGTAGGGATGTAATGAAAAATAAATACCTGCAGACGCCTTCCGGTGAGTCTCCTGTAGATAGATTGCTGATATTCATATCTGTAATTTGCTCGCAACCCCTTCATGCTCCTCCGAGGACCCAAATTGACAAGGATTGATCTGAATCATTATGTCTGCTGAGAAGCAGAAGAGCCCAATCATGCAAACTTATGCACAAGGGTATTTTTGGGCATGTGGAAATCTTCCAAATTAGCAGATGAAAATCGTTGGCTTGTTTAAGAGCATTCATGTCACGGGAATTAGAAACCAAAAGATACGGGGCAAATTATTCTATAATGTATATAGAACAGTGATTATGCAAAGTGCTTTGAAAACTTTATCTTCTTCCTAGGTAGTTAAGATTGCCATTTCCATTCCCCTCCCCCCCCCCCATGCTAAGAAAGTTTGTGACAAGCAGACATTCAAATGTAAAGCTTTTCCAGCATGCATCTCAGCACATAGCTACCAGCCTCATCCATGTTCTATATGGTGAAGTGTGATGAAGTTGTGTTGTTTTGTTGCAAGATAAATGCATAGTTTGTTATTGCTTATTTGCCTATGCGTTTGATGGTAAAATGTTTAACAAGCCACGGAGGGTTGGCGGGGAATGTTGGCGCAGCAGGCCCCTGTCAAGGCTGTTGCCGTGGAGACGGAAGTTAGAGCTGCATCTGTTTTAGAACTTTCAGACTTTAAAAATAAGTCGGTTGGTTTTGTCGGTTGGTGGGAGGGCAGCTGTCTTTCGGAGCATTTAGAAAGCAGTTCGGTTAGGGGTTTGAGAAACCCAGGTGAAAGACAGACTTTGTCCAAGTTAGAGTAGAAAACTAACTGAATAGATAAGTAAAGCCTATAGTTGGCTATTTACCTGCTGGAGCAGTTAATTATTAGGACTGCTTGGTTCTGTGTTAGGAGGTACAGTGGAAACTGTACCCTATTGTTGAAACATTGTGACCACAAGATTTGTACCTCTTAGGAGACGTGTTTGCAACCAACTAAGCTCTGAACTCTGTTATAAAATAAACTGTTGAACATCTTTATTACAACACCTCTCAATGTCATTCTTTTTAACACACAAGCCTTAAAAGAACAAACCCTCACATCGGTGGCTGATCTGATACAATTGGTGGCAGCAAATATATTAACTGGTGGCAGTTTGAACATCTGTTGGTGGGGCTCAAAGGGAAAGTGCCCATCCTATCACAGTGGGAAGAAAGCCTTACTGCCCAGAGTTATAAAAGGGTTCGTTCCTTACATGTTCGTGGCAGCGGTAAGATTTGCAAAGTAGACCTGCCCTGCCACGGGTAATATAAGGAGCCTGGAAGCCTTCTTTATATACGTCATTACATTATTTGGTGGCAGCGTATTTACTGTAAGGGTCAAGGGGTCCGAGCCCTGACATATTTGGCAGCATAGTAGGATAGCCTGCCCTGCCACACTGAAAAAGGAACGGTCAGTGGTGACTGACCAACGGGCCAACCCTGATTCCTCACATGAGGGTAGATGAACATGGGGCAATCACAGAAGCAAGTACTGTTCCAAGGCCCTTCGTGTTGGCAGGGTTCCCGGTATATGTTGATTGTCTTAATGATTGTCCAATGATGTCAACCCCAAATATTGGCTCTGGGGAATGGACCCCACCATCACAGAGTAAGGACATAAATACTGTATGTATGTGTGAACCTTTTAAAAACCCACATTTATTACATAGCCGATTGTGCAGACAAAAAGCATACAGAGTCCAAATTTATAAACTGCAGTATAAATGAAAATCTATAAAGCATAAATCAATAGTCAAAGAAAAACAGATGCGCAAAGGTCTTGGCGGGTCTTATATCAGTAGAGACCTGATGTGTTTCTACCAGTGGTCCTTCTCAGAGGTCAACAAAGTTCTTCTATTTTTTAGTCCTCTTCTTATTTCACTGTGGGGAACAGAATTCTTTTCATGGAGGTCATCCTTTATTTTACTATCTCCAGTAGCTAGGTTACAGTAGTAAGAAGTTGGACACACTCATCTCAATCCTTTCTCAGTCCTTTCCCCCAAATCTGGAGTTTCTATTTATTTATTTATTATTTCGATTTATATACCATCCTTCCCAAAGAGGCTCAGGGTGGGTCACACCAGTGAACAACATAATCACAACATAGTTAAAGACATAATAAAACAGACTGACGCAAGTGTGGAATTTAACAGCCTTATTTAAAGGTTAAACGCCTGTCTGAAGAGATGGGTCTTGCAGGCTCTCCGGCAGGCCTGTAGATCAGTTATTGCTCAAGCCTCCTCCGGGAGGGCGTTCCAAAGGGTAGGCGCTACTACAGAAAAGGTGCGCTGCCGCGTCGAGGACAGGCGGCACATCTTAAGTGATGGAACCTCCAGTAGGTTTTGATCCATGGACCTGTCACACTCCAGGGAAGAGCGGGGACCCTCTAGATGTAATCACACAACACCAGCACTTGAAATATAGTCATTTATTAAAAGCAGGTAATATCAGCAATGCAATGAAGAATTAAAAGGTTAAAAGAAAATACATCTGTAATCCAAACAGAAAGGTTTCAGGAGCCAAAAGCAGTACAAGTGAATATAATCTAAACAGGAAGGTTTCAGGAGCAAAAAGAGTCCAAGAGAATCCAATATAGTCCAAAAGAATCAAAGTCCTAGAAAGCACAAACTAGAATCTCCAAGGCCTAGCAGAATTCTTAAATCCATGAGCATGAATGCAATCCCAATTGCAAAAGAACCTTCCATAAATCGAAGTTGCCAAGAACTGAAGCATCTCAAAGCAAACTGTATCTAAATAGTCAAAACCAAACTACTTTTGATTCTCTTAATTGGCTGCCCAAGCCCAGAAGCAACCGGCCTTGGAGCTGCTCATTAAAATTCCTTCGCTGCGGCTTCTCTGCTGGCTGAACTATCAACACAGGTGCTAACGTTATCTCTCTCAGTTCTAACAGACTGATTCCCATAAGAACAGAGCTCATGAAAATTCCCATCCCTTTGCAAAGAAGCCCTCTGCACAGAGGCCCTTCCAGCCAAAGAAGCTTCAATCCCAATAGGACCGTAGTGGTCTCTGGGGAATGTGCAGGGAGAGGCGGTCCTTCAGATACACTGGCCCCAGGCCATGCAAGGCCTTAAAGGTTAACACCAGCACTTTGAAGGCAATCTGGTACTCGATGAGGAGCCAGTGCAAACGCTGGAGGACTGGAGTGATGTGGCATGATAGTGCTGCACCAACCAGTACTCGAGCCACAGTGTTTTGCACCAGCATAAGTATCCGGATTACCGACAAAGGAAGGCCAATGTAAAGGACATTTCAGTAGTCCAGTCTCAAGATGACCGTGGCCTGGATTACTGTGGCTAGGTCACCACTGGAAAGGTAGAGCGCCAGCCACCTTGCCTGGTGCAGATGGAAAAACGCCGCTCTGCTCACGGTGGAAACCTGAGCCTCCATCGTCAGCTGAGGGTCCAATTGGACCCCCAGGCTTTTGACCAGGGCCGACGGGCTAACCACCTCGCCGTCCACATTGTCATTAAAATCTCCATTCAGTATTTTTTGTACTTCCAGACATTTGTGAATGTTTATGAACTTAGAAGCCAAACCTGGTTGAAAAATTGGTGTGTAAGACAGGCAGGTCTTCTAATGGCGGTGTTGTCTTTGGGGTGACACATTCAGATGTCAAGCTTTCACAATAACCACGAACTACTGTCCCATGAAACAAGGATCATGCACATAAGAATTGGACCACAGACATGTTGACTGTGCTCACAAAAAGCTCACTGCACTTAATTTATGTGAAACTTTCAGAAAAACCTCTAAATTCATTATTTTTTCCCCTTCACAGACAGTGTGGATTATGGGCCAGTGTTTATTCAGGAGCCTGACAGTGTAATTTTCCCAGTGGATTCAGATGAAAAGAAAGTATCCCTTGGTTGTCAAGCACGGGCAAATCCTGCTCCAACCTACAAGTAAGTGATATTCTCATAAAGATGGACTAAACTGGGATCACTGGCTCTTGCTTTCAATCCTAATTCAAATAAAGTATATGGATGTGGAAGCCGTATTGTACAAGCTGTTTCCAAAACACTACATTCTTGCGTACACAAAGCTTGTCCAAGTGGATGCATATACTGAAAATTCTGTCCAGAATATCATTAAATCAAGGAAGTTGGCAGAACAGCTATATAGCGGTGTTTTGTATTTTAGATAGTTGAAATAGTTATTTTATATATATATATATATATATATATATATATATATATATATATATATATATATACACACACACACACATATATATACACACACACACACATATATACACACACACACACACACACACACACATATATATATATATAGCTGCACCTTGTTTTTAAGTTCTGTTGTATTATTTGAGGTCATAATAAGCCTTGAGTCCATATGGGAACAAAGGTGAGATAAAAATGAAGTTAATGATAATGATAATTAATTATCCTTATAGTTCCCCCAACCAGACTGAAATAATGTCAGTTCAGGTTTCTTTTGGAGGGCTGCTGTCGTGATGGAGACACCAATTAAAGCCAAAACCAAGAGTAAAAAGGAAAAACAAAGAGTTTATTGTACAAGAAATGGGAATGGGACTAACAAAAAACTAGCCTAACTGGAAACCCCCCCAAAAGCCCAAAATTGCTGAAAGAATTATCAAAAGCAAAGCAGAGATGTCATCTGTGATGTCCTCACAGGGTTGAGCCAATAGCGTAGTCGATAACTGGTCCGGAGTTGTGGGCAGGAGAAAGACGGAGAAACGAGGAGACAATCCAAGGTCCACAGGAGCTAAATGCATGGGGACAACATTCATCGTAATCCCCACAAAACACATTGTCAACCTTCCTCCATATATATACAATACCATTCTTGTAGCTTGTGACACTCACAGAAAGTCCAGCGGAGTTCAAACTCTGCCCCAAGGAACACACAGCTGTAGCTGGACAGAAAACAGAACATTGTAACCCAAAACCACCCACCTTTCCCAACTGCGGCAGCAGCATCTCAGCCCAAAAAGGCCAAAAATGCAAGATATCAAGATACCAAACAGGATACAACACAGGATACCAAGCAACAACTCCTTGCTCGTCGCAAGGAAACTTCCAAAAAAGCCCACATTAAATAGACCTAGAGATCAGACTCGCCCGAAGAGGACAACTCCCCCTGATTAGGCGATGCAGCTGCTTCTCTTTCTGCAGCTGAAACCCTTTGTGAGTCCCTCCAAGATCCCCAGCGTCCTTCAAAACTTAGCGTATCCCAATCATTCCCTGAGGTTTCAGAGGGCCACTCATTGTCACTATTAAACCCTAGAAAAGTATCACTACTGGTGGCTGCATTACACACATCCTGAATTTCCTTTACTTGAGTCCAGTCTAATTCGGTATCACTGTCTTCTGACGAGCTGTCCCCATCCCTGGGAAAACCCTCAAAGGACTCAGAGTCAGTAGGAGCCATAAGTATTTTCCGTACTCTCTTCCTTTGTGCCAAACTTTCCCTGCTGGAATCACTTGCAGCCCTCTTTCTGCCTGCTCCAGCGTTTAGGTTACTCTCAGCCCCACCCAGTTCCATACTACACTCAGACGCTGTAGATTCAGCATCCCCCAGCCCTACTGGGGCAGATCCACAGACTCAATCACAACAACTGCAATAATAGAATTATTTAAAAAAATTAAAAAATTATGTGATCTTGGAACCTGTTCAACATTATGTTGTCAATATGTTTGTGCATTTTAGCCAAACCTCGATCTGTTCCTGCTGGCCGAATTTTGGGAAATGCCCCAGATCCATTTTTGCATGCCCTTCCCCCAAAAGGATGGGTAGCAGCAGCCTAAAAATATGGCTAGATCCAGCCCATTGGTGGCAATTGGGGGGCTTCCTGGGCTCAAAAAGATTCAGTGCTAGAAGATTCAAGCCAAACCAAAAATAAAGCTGAAAGCGAGCTGCAATCGGACGGAAGCACCTCTCTAGAGCCAGGACGCAACTGAAAGCAATGGCGGCACTTACCTCATTAAGTAGATACAGCTTGCATAAGACACGTCATGCCGTTCTTCTATTCTGATTGGCCCAACAGGCAGGGCTCACGGCGAACCCCAGTGCAATCATGTGGCAGCCTCTTCACAGGCTGTGTGATGCCGAATAGGAGAGAAGGAGCCATGACCAGTTGCCGCGTGGCCCGATTCAGCCAAAAAAAACCCCATGGCAGCTGAGCTCTTACTGTTACAGCCAGCCAAACAAGCCAGTTTGGTCAACGGGAACCAAATAGCCCTATAGCAGAGAATTCAAAAGAAACACTTTAGAAATGATTCCCCCCCACTCCATCATTTCGTAATACGTATTGCAACATTTTGTTCATTGATCGTACAGGTCACTACCAACGTTATTTTTTCAAGCAATATTTAGCATTTCATGCTGTTTTAAGTTATTACTTTGGGCAAGGCAATTAGGGATTACTGGCCACTTTTAGTAATTGAAAATGGTTTTTTAAATGTAATGACATAACCGTAAACAGTTCTTATTAACCATAATGTAACAAACACTTTTATACATTGTTCTTAGCCTTTTAAAGTGAGAAAGTTAATTGCCTTTCATAATTTTATGTAAATGTGTTAGTACTAAGGCCGAAATTCCCAAGCCAGAAATCCAGTGTAACAATGTTCTATGTGTTCAACAATATCAATCAATCATCACCATAGGAAGTATCCGAGTATTACCATATGTGACATTAGATAAAGGTCATAATGAATAAATCAAAGGGATATTCGGGTGGGCTGTGGCCATATAAGAAGTCTTTCTTTAGAGCAGTGGTTCCCAACCTTTTGTCCTCCAAGTGTTTTGAACTTCAACTCCCAGAAATCCCAGCTCGTAGGAATTTTAGGGGCTGAAGTCCAAAAACAAACACAAGCTGAGGGGGTATGTCTAAACTGAAATGGGAAAACCCAGGGCGATGGTTAATTACTTATAACAATAAAGTCCATAAACTTTATATTTATACAAAGTCAAACACTATATTTTCACAGAATAATATGTATAGATGCAAAATATTCAGAACGCTAATACAAATGCGTAGGGTGGGCCAAATAGCCCGGTATAACCCGGTATAAGAGAGATTTCCGTCACGCACGAAATGGTCCAAAAGGTAATATATACAGTTCAACACAATGCATTCGCTGTGCAACGTTCTACACAATATCTAGTTCAACACATAAAGCGTGAGTTCTACACAAAGAGTTCTACACAATATAATCGATCAACGAGGCGAAAATGCCATCGTGCAATACAATTAAACAAAGTTCCAAGGAGTCAGCCAAAAAGAGGCTTAACTGGCTGAAGGTGGTGAAGCAGTTCTTAATGTGCGCCCAGATAAACTCACAGTCTTTGAGTATCAATTATGAGCGGGCGTGGAGCGATAGGAGCAGTAGTGGCTGTGTCAATGGAGCTGGAAGGGCGCCTACGGCTCGAAATACGAGGACGCCACGGGGGGCCGATTCGCATCGTGCAGACGCTTCCTCAGGGTGCTCCAATTCCTCTAGACGCTTCTCATGGGTATTGTGCTGCCGTAGATCACATCAAGACTCCTTATATGTACTAGAGGACCATTTGTATAAATGTATACCCAACAATAAGCTCAAGAATACATGGCAGTGGATAAAACTAACTAACTAGCTAAATAACTAACTTTATTTCTTATGAGTTGCCCTCAACCATCTGGGCGACTTACACAATTAAAATAGACAGGTTACACAGTCACTGCTTGTTACTCAATCATAGGCTCTTCTGAAGAGCCATGTCTTGAGTGCCCCTAAAAATGTATGTAGATCAGGAGTGGCTCTTTGGTCTGGCGGGAGGGAGGGAGGGAGTCCCACAAGATTGGGGCTGCGATGGAGAAGGATCTCTGTCTTGTGGGCTCCAAACGGACCTCTCTAGGCAGCGACATAACAAAAGGATAAGCCAACATACTGATTGGCAGGAAACAAGGAACATCACAAAAGGTAACTTCTAGGGCTGGGATCAGCAAGGGCAATGAGTTTCTACTCTAGCTAAATAGTGCAAGGCACAGGTGAAATTCATCACATCATTAAGGCTGCAATGGAGAGGGCGTCGTTGAGAGGGCGTCCCTCTTATACTGGGTTATACCGGGCTATTTGGCCCACCCTTCGCGTTCTGAATATTTTGCATCTATACCTATTATTCTGTATAGGTCATGGAAATATGTTTAGTAATCTTCAAAGAAGGAGACTCCACTGCATTATACTACAATTGAACAGCTCTTACTGTTTCCTAATGTTTAGATTGAATCTGTTTTCATGTCTTTTGAATCTTCTGCTCCATGTTCTAGTCTCCGGAACAGCAGAAAACAAACTGGCTGTCACCTCTTTTCTCTTCTCCATGCTAAATACGCCCAATTCCCTAAACCGCTCCTCATAGGGCTTGGCTTCTGGGCCTTTATAATTTTACCATTTGGTTACATCAGCATAGTTTTCTAAACAAGTTTTGCTTTTCCACATCATGTCTGTATATTTCATACAAAAACATGACATTCTTACTATTATCAAAACAAACTCGGGGAGAGTAAACTCAAACTGCATAAATATTCCTATCCATTATACATAAGATATATTGAACGCAGTAACAATTCTGCATATAACAAATTATTTTATCACATTCAAATAGTTAATAAAGTCTTGAGAACAATGAATCATATTAAATCAAAAAACTGTGTTTGTAAATTCCACTTCGCAACATAATATCGAGAAACCGCAGCCAGCTAACGCCTTCTCAAGTGGTAACTCTTGAATCGATGAAATACAACAATCCAAAATACATTCAACACATGTAGGTTCATATACTAATATTGTCCTTGGAACGGTTTTTATGTAGTCCCGTCCTTAAAGAAGACCCCATTGTAGTCCTTTGTTATTTTTGGTGTTATTATCCTTCGTTATTTTTGATAATAATATCCTTTAAGTCCTCTTTTTAAAAAAGGTCCTTCTTATGTGAAGATAATGAAATCAAAATGGGTTCAATCCCAGTGAACGAAATCCAGACTCACTGTAATCCGTATAACTCGCAGTATTACAACAAGGAGACGCCAGTCCAAAACAGAAATGCGGGTTGACGGGAGACTTGTCCATGGCCACCCTGTTTCGCCAACATTGCTTTCTCAAGACATCAAAAGGCGCTCATAACATCACTGGATAACAAAATATACAAGATGGGGGTTAACAATATATAAATACTAATAAAAAAGCCCCTAAAAGAACCTCCCCTTCCCCTGTCTTAGATGTAGTCACCTCCCTCTTGTTGTTGTATTGTATTGTTTGTATACTATGTATTTTGTGTCAAACATGCAAACCGCTCCGAGCCCTCGGGGAGTGGCGGTATAGGAAGTTTGAACTTAATAATAATAATAATAATTAATAATAATAATAAAGCAGCAAGTGTAGCACAATCTCTGTAACTCTTTGCTTACCAAATAGCATAAAGTAGCAGGTGCTGACCAGTCTCTCTGGGAGCTCAGGTAGCTCCTCATTGTCAAAGGATTCATTATTTATTTATTTATTGGACTTCTTAGCCGCCACTCCCAAGTGGCTCGGGGCGGCTTACAGGTTACAAGAGCAAACAAGCGACAGTAATGCATAAAAATATAAAACCACAACAATAAAACAATTTTTAAAATGCATAAAACAACAGTATTTACTCGACTAACAGTATGTTTCGACTGACTCAGTTGGAAAAGCCTGCCGGAATAGCCAGGTTTTACACGCTTTCCGGAAGGCCAGGAGGTCACGAAGTGACCTGATCTCCAGTGGCAGGGAATTCCAAAGCGTAGAGGCAATGATGGAAAATGCCCTTCTCCTTGTAGCCATGAGATGATAAGCTTTGGTGCTTGGAACGAGAAGAAGATCTTTATCTTCGGATCTCAGTGATCTCGTGGGACAATATGGGGTGAGGCGGTCCCTCAGGTACACTGGCCCCAGACCATACAAGGCCTTGAAAGTCAAGACTAACACTTTGAAAGTGATCCGGAATTCAATAGGTAGCCAGTGCAATTCCCGCAGCACAGCTGTAATACGGTGGCCCACAGGATCTCCGTCTTCGCTGGATTCACCTTCAACCTACTGGCTCTCAGCCATCCAGTAACGGCCTCAAGGCAAAGATGGAAATTATCGGGAACGGAGTTGGGTCGGCCCTCCATCCTCAGAATGAGTTGAGTGTCATCAGCGTACTTAAATGAAAGATTTTCCATTATAAAGGGATCTATTAATTACTTCGCAGGTGATTATGTTAAGAGGGCTGAGATGGAAAACCTTTCGTTTAACCCATTTAATTGTCTTGTAATCCATTTAGCTTCACATCGGATCAAAAGTTGGTGTATGTCAGCATGAGGTTTCTAGACCTAATATTTGTATAGATTTGGTGTCATGATGTTTCATTTTACAATGTTCATAAAGGATCGAATTGTCGCAACCTGTTCTGATTCTTGATAGATGTTCCAAAAGTCTAACTTTTAATGGACATGCCGATTGGCCAATGTAAATAAATGGGCGTGGATATGGTCACTGAAGTGCGTATACTATTGAGGAGCTGGCACACATAAAGAAGTTATATTAGTGCTTTCCTTTCATATTTGTCAGCTTCTTTAAAAAGACAATTATTAATCCGCTTTCTTTGTTTTCCTCCCAAGATGGCTCCGAAATGGAACCGAGATAGACATCGAAAGTGATTACCGCTACAGCGTGATAGAAGGGAGCATTATCATCAATAATCCCAGTGAAACAAAAGATACCGGACAATATCAATGCATTACGACTAACATGTTTGGCAGCATTTTGAGCAGAGAAGCTACACTTCAATTTGCGTGTAAGTAACAATGTACAACAAGTGATTCTCTCAGAAATGATTAACTGCTATTCATTCTGCCATTTTATTGTCTGGATCTGGCTAATAAACTTTTTCCACCGTATTCTGAATAATGAGAAAGAATTATGAGAATCTGTTTGAATGATGAAGGACTAGGCAATTTGGTCTCTCTTGGCTGTTAGCCATCTGCTGCTTTTGCTAAGTTATGATGTTATATGGGATAACATTTTTCTTCATCTCAACAGAACCTGAAAATAGCCTCCATAGTTCACAACGGTAGCTAGGAACAGGCTTCTAGTGACAGTCAGCTGGGACATGTAGTGACATTTAGTTATGATACTTATTCCTGGTTTGAGAAAAATGCCTTTAAGAGGCCATGTTGTATTGCTCATGTTCATCTTTATGCTACACTAGCTGTACCCGGCACGCGTTGCTGTGCCCTATTTAGGAGATGCGAGAAAGTCTGAGTATGTAAGGGTTGGAATTGTTATGGTCTTGGTGGGGTTATGGTCTTGGTGGGGTCTTGGTGGGGTCATGGCTGTGTCGTTGTGGGTTGTTCTGGTGGGTGGGATGTTGAAGTCCTGTGGAGTTGTTGGTGTGTGGTGTTGCTGGTGTTCTGCATAGCTTGTGGATATACAATGTTTTTTGTCTTTCCGTCTGCTGTGTTGATGTAGAGGTTGATGCTTGTGTGGGTGGGGTACTTTGGAAGTGAGTGGAGGTACTTGAAATCCCATCATCCATGGTGTCCCCTCCTTTAATCTGCAGTTGGATGGAGTGTGGGTCATGAGGGCACTGTGTGCCAAGTTGGGTATTTATCGGTCTTGGTTCTGGGCCACAGTGGTCTGTGGGGAATGAAGGGTTTGAAAGTACTACAAATCCCATAATCCATGGAGGTACATCAAATCCCATCATCCATGGTCCACCCTCCTCCAAACTGCAGTAGAATGTAGCGTGGGTCATAGGGGCTCTGTGTGCCAAGGTAGGTTACTGTAAATTCAGGCCATTTACAATGTCCCATGAGCTGAGGCCTAGTCGGGAAAATCAAGTTAATGAACCCTTACTGTCAATTCAGAGCTTAAACAGCATCCCATTAAGTGAGGCCTAGTCAGGGAAATCAAGTTAATGAAGCCTTACTGTCAATTTTGGGCGTGGTTTGTGATTTGTAGGGGTTTAAATTTTCTGTGGGAAGTGAATTGGGTGTTTGTGTTGGCGACTGCCTCAGGCCTTTGCCTTATCCTTCTCTGACAGTTTACTATGGGTCGGAATGTTCATGTTGGCTGGCCAATAGAGGCGTTATGCAAATACTCCCTCGCTGGCAACCAATCATGTTGTCAGAATGTAGAGGCCGGGAGATTCATTGGCGGTCACGGAAGATGCTGGGAAATGTAGTTTTTTTGTATTGTTGTTTTGGGGGCCTTCTAGGTTTTTGGGGAAAAGTTTCTTTGCTAAAAACCTACCTTGCCTGAGGCCTATTTATGTTGCCAAGTTTGGTGTCTCTGCGTTGGATGGTTTCTCTGTCTCTGTCAGTCGTTCGCCGACGGGACCTCCTTTATATAATAGATATCCATCTTTAGACCCATATACATAGATTCTTTCTTTCTTCTATGGCTTGTGCCACCTGATTCTAAGTTTGGTTGCATTTTAGAGGATGAGATCCATCTCTTATATTTTTCAAACATCGGCACAATTCTGCATGTTTTAATATTTTTTCCCATTGTCTAAAACAGATTTTTGTTATGCATTTGACATATGTGCACCTTTCTACGTGTGTTCATATGCCCACAACTGTCTCTCATCACAAGTATTCCAAAGTACAATTTGCATCATCCCTGAGAAAGTTGAGCAAATGTAGGCCAAAACAATTCCGTTTAACTTTGGACCGCAATGGGATTCCTCACATACCTTGACCCTTACTGCTGGTTGTGAAGGAATTTTTGTCATATTAAAGAACCATAGAACAAACATCATTTTGTATTATGACTTCAAGAAGGACATTGACAAGGTGGAACATGTCCAGAGAAGGGTGACCAAACCTATCAAAGGTTAGGAAGTCAAGCCCTATGAGGAGCAGCTTAGGGAGCTGGGTGTGTTTAGCTCAGATAAAAGACTACCAAGAGCGGACGCTGTTCAAGTATTTGAAAGGGCGTCACATTGGGGAGGGGGCAAGCTTGTTTTCTGCTGCTCTGGAGACTAGGACAAGGAGCAATGAATTCAAACTGCAAGAAAAGAAACATTCGGAAGTGAGTTGTTGTAGGTTTTTTGGGCGGTGTGGCCATGTTCTAGAAGCCCCCCCGATGGCTAGAGAATTTTAGGTTCTAAAATCCCGCTGATTGTAGAACTTAAAAACCTCGAGCCATCTATCAAAATATTAGACTCTTGTACATCTGTATCAAATGAACAGCAAGTTTAAAGGGGGATTCCGTGGGACTCACCAGCGGTATTTGCAACAATCCAGACATTGTTATCCTGCAATAGCTACTGGGAGAGGGGGTCATCTCAAGGAACCTGGAAGCTCCCACTGAATTTATATTTACACAATAAGTATATTGGCACATACAGGAACAGAACTGAAACCACTTCCAGAGGCGGTTTTGAACAGTCTACCAGACCTTCTCCAATTACTTCTGAGTGGTAAAGTGAAAGGGTCTTTTTTAAGGCCAGAGGCTGCCCATTTATGTTGCAAGGGGACCCTGTGCCAATAGACCATGCTTGGTTTGTCCTAGGTGAATTAGTGGGTGTGATGAAGTCATGTTGTTTTGTTGCAAGACAAATGTATAGTTTGTTATAGCTTATTGGCCTATACATTTGATGGTAAAATGTTTAACAAGCCACAGAGGGTTGGCGGGGAATGTTGGAGCAGCAGGCCCCTGCGAAGGCCGTTGCCGTGGAGACAGAAGTTAGAGCTGCACCTGTTTTAAAACTTCAGATTTTAAAAAAACGGTTGGTTGGTTTTGTCGGTTGGTGGGAGAGAAGCTGTCTTTCGGAGCTTGTAGAAAACAGTTCGGTTAGGGGTTTGAGAAACCCAGGTGAAAGACAGACTTTGTCCAAGTTAGAGTAGAAAACCAACTTAATAGATAGGTAAAGCCTATAGTTGGCTATTTACCTGCTGGAGCAGTTAGTTATTAGGACTGCTTGGTTCTGTGTTAGGAAGTACAGTGGAAACTGTACCCTATTGTTGAAACGTTGTAACTGCAAGATTTGTACCTCTTAGGAGACTTGTTTGCAACCAACTAAGCTCTGAACTCTGTTTTAAAATAAACTGTTGAACATCTTTATTACAACACCTCTCAATGTCGTTCTTTTTAAAAACACAAGCCTTAAAAGAACAAACCCTCACATTGGCAGCTGATCTGATACAATTGGTGGCAGCAAATATATTAACTGGTGGCAGTTTGAACATCTGTTGGTGGGGATCAAAGGGAAAGTACCCACCCTACCACAGTGGGAAGAAAGCCTTACTGCCCAGAGTTATAAAAGGGTTGGTTCCTTACATATTAGTGGCAGTGGTAAGATTTGCAAAGTAGACCTGCCCTGCCACAGTTAACATAAGGAGCCTGGAAGCCTTCTTTATATTACATTATTTGGTGGCAGCGTATTTACTGTAAGGGTCAAGCGGTCCGAGCCCTGACATATTTGGTGGCATGGTGGGATAGTCTGCCCTGCCACACCGAAAAGGAACGGTCAGTGGTGACTGGCCAACGGGCCAACCCTGACCCCTTACATAGGGTCACTCAGTTTTGGGTCAATGCTTAAGTGACAAATGAGGGTTCCGATTTATCTCTCTCTGAGTTGTATGTGAATCTTCTCCCCACTACTACTGCTAGAAGCCCCGAACCTTCTTCCGAAAGCAGCCTGTGTGTTTCTCACAGGTTCCCCCAAATTGACCCTGCACTGTTTCATTTCTCATTTTTCTCTTCTTCTTGACTGAGAGCCTCAGAACTCATTCACAGTTTGGAAAGAAAGTGATAGAGTTTCCATATCAATAAATGCCTTTTGGACAGTTTTCTGGGTGTGGAAGGGGATTTTGAGGTCCAGTCGTGGTCTAAGAAGAAGGCAGAGGGTATGTATCAGGCTTTGGAAGAAATTATCTTCTTCTCTGAGTGGCAAAATATAAAAGTTTCCCAATTATGATGGGAAAACCTAAAGGAAGCATTAATGCTTTCTACTCACCAAAGAGCTTCTGCTGCCAACACATTCCTGCCAGAGCGTTTCAAAGGCCAGAGTTGGCACCACGAGGAGTAAAGAGGGTTGCTATTTCCTTTAAGTTTGCAAATATCCACAGATCATATCAAAATATAAAGTTTTGGCTCCAAAGCCTCCCTATGATCTATATATGGGGTTGATGTATATACAAGGATATAGAGTTTGCTGCTAATATTTTATCCTTTTGCAAAGAGCATTTGCCTTTTCCCTTGAAACAGAAGTTATCTGGCGCGACTTCCGTCACAGTTCTAACATTCTCCGCGATAAAAATGTCTTCTCCTTAGATACAGTAATGATGTACAACGATTCCCCGTATAAAATTGTCACTGTGCCATTTGAGCTTATTGCCATGCTGATAAGGTATTTGAACTGAAATGTGACATCTTCAGCTTCCCTCATGTCCGCTGATTTTAGAACCTAAAAACCTCTAGCTAGCTATCAAAAGAATAGACTCTCATACATCTATATCAAACGAATAGCAAGTTTAAAGGGGAGGGTGTCTCGGGTTTCTCCATGCCATTGCCAATTTCAAAGTCTCTGCATACTGGTATTATGTGTGCCTAAGAGCAGAGCAGGCTGCTAGCCACACCACTTAGTATTTAAACTGTGATATATATCCATATTACCCGACAGAGTAAATACTCACACAATTAATTCCAGGTATCTTGATAAGGGGGCAGGCAAGATCCCTTTCTCTGACTCCACCAAGGGAGTCATTAATTCCTTCTAAATTTTAATCTGAGCTTCAAAGGAGTTAGCAAAGCATATTAAACCCATTGGCCACTTTGGGTGGTTCTTTTCATGTTCAGACTACAACCCAGAGGAGGTCTACCACACTACATACCAGCACATGAAGAAGGTTCTTCCCATCAGTGCCTACTAGGGGTGGTTGATCCATAAAAAAAATTGATTCTAAACTCGTGGGGCGGGGGGAATCACTCTCTCTGGGTCATTATAGAAATTGTTACGAAACTTTTTGACTTTTTTAGGTTCTTGAAACGTAATTAATAATGAATTTGCGTTATTATTTCTTATGCCAGCTGGGAGGAAAGAATGGAGGGCAAGCCCTGCAGTCTTCCCCCCCCCCCCCAGCTCAGAAGCATCGGGATTAAATTTAACACGGGATGGCTCTGAGGTGTGGGGAAAGGAAGTGTGTGTGGATGCAAGGCACACACACACACCTACCTTCCCCCGCCCCCTCAGTGCTATCCCACGTTATATTTAACACGGGATGACTGAGGTGAGGGGAAAGTGTGGAGGCGAGTCCTCACCTCCTTGTCTACTTGTGAATAAAGAAGGACAACCCTTGTCTCGCTTTATTCCCAAGTAGAGAAGGAGGTGGGGACTTGCCTCCCCACCTCCTTCTCTGCATGGGAATAAAGCGAGACAACCCTGTCCCGCTTTATTCCCATGCAGAGAAGGAGTGGGGACTCACCTTCCCACTTCCTTCTCTGCTTGGGAATAAAGCGCAACACCTCAAAGCGCACCCGTCTCCACTGCCATTGTCGCAACCCAAGAAAGGAGAGCGATGTTTTGTCCTTCAACTCCTAGAAATCCTAATAGCTGGTAAACTGGCTGGGATTTCTGGGAGTTGTAGGCCAAAACACCTGGGACCCACAGCCTCCGCTCTCAGTAGGCGAGAGGAGAAAGGCGGGTGCTGCTGCCCTCCAGTCTCCTCTCGTGAGTTGAGAACTGAGGAGGGGATAGTTTTCTACATTTATTTATTATTTATTTATTTATTTATATTTTGAATTTAATAGACCGCATCTCCCGAAGCTCGTAGCGGTTTACATAGGTAAAAACACACAATCTCAACATCCCAACATCATTTAAAGCATCCTAGCAAGCATTAAAATATTAGTAACAATAAAATATATCATAAGGTATCAAAAAGGGGAGCGCCAATTCGTGACGCGGTAAGCAATCAAAGGCGGACTTTGTTCTTACAGAGCGTTAATCAGTCGCCAAACGCCTGCCGGAATAGCCAGGTCTTGCAGGCCCTGCGGAAAGCCATCAGATCGTGCAGGGCCCGCGTTCCTGCTGGCAGGGCATTCCACAATGCTGGTGCGGCCGCTGAGAACGTCCTCTGCTGAGTGCTAGCCAACCTACATGATTTTGCACCAGGGATCTCGAGAAGGTTGTGGTCCTCAGAACACAGTGATCTTCTGGGTACATATGGGGTAAGCCGCTCCCTCAAGTACACTGGCCTCAAACCATGTAAGGCCTTGAAAGTCAAGACTAACACTTTGAAGGAGATCCGGAACTCAATTGGTAACCAGTGCAGTTCGCGTAGGAGAGGTGTTATACGCGCTGTTCTGGCAGCTCCTAGCAGGAGGCGTGCAGCCGCGTTCTGCACCAGTTTAAGTTTCCGGATCGCCGTCAGAGGTAGGCTAATGTAAAGCGCATTACAGTAATTGAGCCTCGAGATGACATGCTGCTCATGGGTACAGAAACCAACTATAATGAGATCCCCCCCCCCCAATTTATTTCTAAAAATTAAAATAAATAATAATAATTTTCATGTAAAAAAAACCCTTAGCTTTTTACAGAATTGTTTTGCTGAGCACCAAGTGTTTTGGGGAGCCCAGCCTGAGAAACTCTTCTCCAGTCCATATGCTTCCAGCCCAACTATGGTATGCTTCCATCCTAAGTATAATCAGAATATAGCACTCACTGTTTTCCAGGGTTTCAGGTATCCACAGGAACAAATTCCCCCTGGGATGAGAAGAGTGGAATTTTTTGTAGTTTCATGGAAGAGTGTGTCTTAGCATATATACATCATATCAAAATTCATTGAAAGTAATCAGCAGGCCCGGATTACACATAAGGTCAACATAGGCCATGGCCTAGGGGCAGAAGCCGAGGGGGGCGCAATTCACGGACCAAAAAAAAGCTTTAAAAACCTCCGTGGTCAGCCAGGGAATGGCAGGAGTTGAAGCACAAAGGCGAGGGAGGGAGGGCCGAGCCTGGTCTCAAGGCAGGACACGCAGGGCAAGGAGCAGCAGCAGCAGCGGCTTCCCTCCCTTCATCCCTCCCTCCTCCCCGCTACTCAGCTGGGGGCGGGGCCTCCCAGGGTGACATTCACTCCCTCCCTCGTCCTCCGCCAGGCCTGCCTTCCTTGTTTGCTCCGTCACCTCCCAGGGAGACGCCACTCCTTCCCTCCCTCCCTTCTTCCCTGGGAGGCAGGGAGTGGGCGGGGCCAGGAGTGAGTCCTCTGAGCTCGCCTCCTGGCCCCTCCTCCCACCTTATGACACCCATCGATCAAAGCTGAAGAGCAGCAGCTGACCAATCGAGGAGCCTCCCTCTCTCCCGGGTGGGCGTGGCTCCACAGACTCGGCCAATAGGAAGGCAAGGGCCTGCTTGGAGGCGGAAGTCCACGAAGGGGGGGTTCTCCGTGAGCCACAGATTGCAACCGAGGAGGAGGAGCAGCGGCTCTGAAGGAGACGGAGACGGGTGGGTGTCTCTCTATCTCCAGGGAGGCTACCCCTGAAGGAAGGAAGGAACAAAGGCCCCCCAGGCCTCTCCCCACTACTCTCCCTCCCTGGAGCGCGGGGATCCTAATCAGCCTTGGCAGATGGCCACCCCGCCATGGCCCCCAAGTCCCCGGGCGAGGAAGGAAGGAAGGAAAGGCAGGCGCGGCTTGGGCCCCACCCTCCCTTCCTGGATCTCAAACAACAACTTTCAGTGCCGGTAGTAGAGGGGGCGTAATTCCAAAGTGTGGCCTAGGGCGCAAAAAGTTGTGAATCCGGGCCTGAATCAGTGAACTAGATTGTAGCCACTATGTTATTGTTCTGTGAGCCTCTCTCCCTCTCTCTCTCCTCACATACAGTAGATGTTCACATTAATGCAATCAAATGTGCTTCATCTCTTCAGAGGATTTATTTGGCTGCTTGAATACCGAACCCAACTGTATTCGCTCCTCGAATCTATCTTGTAAATTCTAATTTTACTCATCTTATTGCTACTGCCTCTTCTTTTTATCTTCTTTGGCATTTCTTGCTTCTTCAATCTGTTTCCCCATTTAGGATACAGAGAGACAAGTACTGATTAACTGTAGCGTACATCTCCCCTTGCAAACGGTTGCACACATAATAACCATCCCCTGATCAATAGGATAAGAGGTCCACAGTGACACAGATAAATCAATCAGTAGGGTATTGGGTGACAACCTCCGCGGTGGAATAGTCTTGACAGCTGACTGGAGAGCTTCCTGCCACCTGCAAATGGCTAAAAGCATTGAATCAGTCCAGCCGATCTGCATGTGCTCTTCCAGATGGAGGTGCCAATTTTTCATCAACAGATGCATTCATTTATGTTATAGCATTGAATATGAACATAACGCTCTGGGCCAAAATCTGTCAATTTTGATCTTTATCGACAAACATGCTTGTTAGCCTCCTTTTGGATTTGGACCATAGGATCTTGGAAGTACAGTCAAAATCACCATAGCCTATTTTGTCTTGTGGAAGCAACATTGGTGTCTGGCAGCCCTTGGAGTAACGGTTGAATAGTGAGTCAAACTACAAATCCAGTTGGTAGTATGATGGTATGGAAACGGGCAGAAACTGTGTCAAGATTGTGAAGACTATATCCCTTGACAATCCTCATTGGCCACCTACCCCATGAAATATTGAAATGGTGCAGGAATATCCAAATGGGAAGGAACATAGAGCCTATCATTGCTTTCTATTCTGGTTGTGCTGACTCCCCATGTCACATGGAAAGGAAGACACACGAAAGTACTATGGAAAACCATAGCTTCCATATTCCTGCCTTTGTTTACACACCACAAAGTTGCAGACATGAGAGGGAGCCAATAGACAAGGGTCATATTTGATACCTGCAATCTGATAGCATATTCACAATCTATAGGTGATCCCTCATTGCAGAGCATGATTGTCTTCCAAGGGTAGAGTCTTGGTGGAGAGTCGGTAAGTAGCTGTGGAGACCTACCCGTATTCTGCATCCACATGGTCTTTCACAATGAGGGCATATGTTTCCAGGTGGAAGGCAGACCCAAGGGCTTGCTTGATGTGCCTTCCCTCAGCACATTTCTCCCTTTTTTCCCTTGATCCATGCCTCTTCAAAATCCATAGCAAGTTTCGAACAGTAAGGGAGATGTCATTTGATAGGCAGCAGCCTATCAGAACATAGTCTACAATAGGGTGCCCACACTTTTCAGCATGCAAGCTACTTTTAAAACAACCAAGTCAAAAAGATCTACCTTCTGCACGTGCGCTCCTTCCGCCACGCGGTGCTCTTTCCGCCCGCGCAGCGCTCCTTCTGCGGGGTATTGCAGGAACGAGAGAGCACCTTCCGTGGGGCATTGCGGGAATGAGGGAGCACGAGGCGGGCCGGGAGGCCCCGCCTCATGCTCCGCCCTGCCTCTCTCTCGTCCGGAAGCAGCTGTGCAGCCTCCACTGCTGGCGAGAGATAGACAGGGTGGAGCGCGAGGCCTTGTTCCCGCAATGCCCCGCGGAAGGTGCTCCCTCATTCCCGCAATGCCCCGCGGAAGGCACTCCCTCATTCCCACAATGCCCCGCGGAAGGCGCTCCCTCATTCCTGTAATGCCCCATGGAAGGAGCGCCGCACGGAAGGCAGAAGCGCCCCATCCGGCTGTGATCGACCTCATTTGGACCCATGATCGACAAGTCGATCACGATCGACTTCATGGGCAGCCCTGGTCTACAATAATCATCCTTGCTAGGGGATCCTCCTTTATCTTCCAGTCACTCAATATACTAGAGACAGGAAATAGAGGAAAGTGGACCGGGGTGCTAGGAATAGCCCCTAAGCCTCATAAAATTGTAGAATTTGAAGAAATCACAAGGGCCATCCAATTAAACCCCCTTCCATGCAGAAATACATATTCAAAGGACTCTAGATAGATGGTTATCCGGCTTCTATGTTAAAGTGTGCAGGTGTTTCCTATTCATTTTTCCTTGTATGGCCTTTCTCCTTAAACATGGTATTCAAGGAGTTTAAACAATTAATAGTAAGAACTAATTATCTGAAGCAACATTCGTAAGTATTAAAAACTTGAATAAAATCCACTATCCACTTCTAGAGGCATCATGATGAATGCCAGAATGAAAATTATTATTGTAAACTATAGAGCAGAGCATTTACTAAAGACTGTAAACAATTAAAGCTTAATTTCTTTGACAGCAAAAATTAACAGAATCTCTTGTCATTCATTTATTTCCAAGCATTTTAATTGCTGATGTATAAACAAAAATAAGTGCTTTTATAGTGAAATTTGGTATTGGAATGTTATTATTACAGATGCCTGAGTAAAGGTAGAAAAAGTGCATATTGGCACCAGGAATGTGGCGCAGCTAGCTAAGTGTCAGCTGCATAAGATCTCTCTGACCAATAGGTCATGAGTTCGAGGCCTGCCCGGGTCGAGGTGGGTGCTCAACCTTCAAGTGTAGCCTGCTGTTAACCTTTGCAGCCTGAAAGACAGTTGCTTCTGTCAAGAAGGAGATAAAGGTACCACTTTAAGTGGGGAGGCAAATTTTGACTGAATTATGGGGCCATTAAAGAACTCCAGGAACGCTGAAAAAAGCGGAAGGAACAACAAAGGACACTGAGAGATTAGGAGTGCGTCAGCTCCCCCTGGTGGACAGAGTTTGCCTCTGTTCATTTATATCTGTGTACTGTGTGTACTGTGTACTGTGTGTACTGTGTATGTGGAAAACGGCAGGGATTGTCTGCTAGTATGTGTACCTGTAATCCTCTCTGAGCCCCCTTCGGGGTGAGAAGAGCGGAATGTAAATAAAGTAAATAAATAAATAATATTGGGAAACAATGCAATTGTAAATTACAGCTAAGATGCCTCCACTCATATGGTTTTCATGCTGCCTTCCTTTGTTTCAGCAAAAAAACCAAAACACCCTACATATACACTCCCTATTATAGTGCTGTAAAAGTTTATGCCTGGCATGAAACCCTGAAGCCTTGTATAAATTATTTCAGGTATTATCTGCTCAAAGAGTTTATGCCTTGAGATGCTTGGCAAGATCAGCATATCCGAGGTTGCCAGGCACCATCTGATTTCCAAAGGTTAGCAAAAAATAGTGAGTCTATAATTCGTATGTAGAATCAAACAAATATGTGTGTGTGTATATATATATATATATATATCTCAAATAGAAAAGACCCAAAGTGCATACAATACCACATAGATACAGTATAATGTTCTGCTGCTCATCAGCTGAGTACAATCACATAAGGAAGTCCTCTGAAATTGGAATAAACAGTTCTATAAGGCAGTGTTTCCCAACCTTTTTTGAGCCGCGGCACACTTTTTACATTTGCAAAATCCTGGGGCACACCACCAATCAAAATGACACAAAACGACACTCTAACACAGTCATACATATCGTTAATATGTTTTTAAAATGTATTTATACACTCAGTGTGAAACCTGGGCCTGATTCGATGAATTCAACATAGATATCCTGGCAGGAATGGCAGAAAGACACAAACTTCCCACACAGAACTCCCATAACCAAGAGAAAATGCTATGAGTTTGGTGGGCAGTGACCTTGAGTTTTGGAGTTGTAGTTCTCCTATATCCAGAGAGCACTGTGGACTCAAACAATGTTGGATCAGGACCAAACTTGGCATGAATACTCAATATGCCCAAATGTGAACACAGATGGCGTTCAGGGGAAATAGACCTTGACATTTGGGAGTTGTAGTTGCTGGGATTTATAGTTCCCCTACAATCAAGGAGCATTCTGAACCCCACCAATGATAGAACTCGGCCAAACTTCCCACACAGAACCCCCAGGAGGCAAGAGGAGGTCTCTACGGCTCATATCTGCTGTTTTAACTGATGTATCTATGTTTTCAAAGGATGTAAGTCGCCCGGAGCACCATTGGTGGAGGGCGACTCACAAGTAATAAAGTATTTTTATTATTATTATTATTACTTGGGGAAAGGAAGGCGGGCCTTCCCAATGCATGGAGAGGGAGAGACCAAGTAGACAACGGGTGGGGAGGGGGGTGTTTGCAATTTTGTGCCTTTATCGAGGTAGGTTTCTTAGGGTTTTTATACTTCAACACACTAGACTCCCTGGAGGTTCCAATTTCCCACGGCACACCTGATGATCGCTCACGGCACATTAGTGTGCCCCGGCACACTGGTTGGGAAAGTCCAGGAGGAATAGTCCAAAAAGCACTATTGGGTCCATGAAAATGAAGATTAAATAACCAATGTATAAAGGATCTCATGAATAGCGGACAAAAATCCAGGCTGCTGGAAAAATCCAGAATAACAGGTCGCATCTGGGCCACTGTGATTCGTTTGGAGATGAGGTTATGCTCAAGGATTTATCAATCATGAAAAGTACAAGATTATATTGGGATTAAGCCTTGATAAAGCTTTGTAAGAAGCGAAACGAATCACAGTGGCCCAGATGTATGTGGATACCCACTTTGTGAGTATTTGAAAAATATATATAATTGTTTGATTCTACATAAGAATTATAGACTTACTGTTTTTTGCTAACCTTTGGAGTTAGACTGTTGTGACTACCCTTGCCGTAGTTTTGTAGATCATCTGATTTCCACCAGAGTATCAAGATGGAAAATGTAGTGCCAGGTAACCATACGGAGTTTATAAAATATGGAATTTGCCAGGGAACTGGAATGCTTACGTGTCTTGCAAATCTTGACTATTCCTAAGATCTGCCAACTGCTTCGACGTGGGTCCAGTTCCACAGAGAGCCTGCCAAGCGGAAAGCAAGAAGAATGCTCGTATGTGTGAGAAAGGAACTTGAGGAAGTAGTAAAGGCAAGTTTGAAAGTCTATATTTAATTGCTAATCCCAACTAGAGTTGGCCCTTGAATCCATTAAAGAACAGCAATTTACCACTTATGCAGATCCCATTGATTTAGTGAGTCTAGTTGGAAATAGCAAATTGCTTTAGGTCAAGGAGAGCAATTCAGTAGAACAAAGTTATTGATCTGACCAGTTCCTAATGACAAGCTGCTGCTTGTCATACCAATGCTAACTAAGCCCTTTCTTGGCCATTCTGGAAAAAAAGATGTAGATTATTTGGCTGCCAGCGCTGAAACTTGGAGGTGATGCTTTTTAAGATGGATTATTTGGTTTGACAAGGACTTCCAGGCCTGGTATTTCTAGCACAAGCTAATCAGCCTTGAAACCTAGTTAGAGAAATCTGTTGCCATGGTGTAATCTAGAGAGTTAACTTCTGAGTGCCTGCTATTGCAACTTGGTCTAATTTCCTAGTTTGCTGGGACATTTCAAGCACCGAGAGCCTAAAATTATTAACATTGCTTCAGGCTACCTTTTGATATACATAGCTGCACATAAACTATGCGATATGAATATTTTTGCTAGGAAAATCCAATCTGTGATCATTCCGATTCAAATGGACCTGATCTGTTGTTATTGAGCCTCCAGCTGCTACTGATAGTCGTGATTCAGAAGACTCTGATGGCTCGGCATCTGGGGAGAGTATGGAACTGGGTGGGGGCTGTTTGTAGCAGGAGTACTGGTGTTTGCAAATTATAAAAAGGAGGCAAATTATAAAAACATATTAACAAGAAATGGAGGTAGTCAGCCAGCAGTGGGAGGGGGCTTACCAGTGTTTGCATTGAGTGTCACATGTATGACTATCTGCCTGCTGGGCAGAAGTCTTGGGTGTGCAGTCGCTGCAGTGAGCTCCTGGCACTCAGGAACATGTTCTTTCCCTTTGAAGCCAAAGTAGCAGACCTGGAGAAGCACAGAGAGGAAGTGAGGCAGGAGGAAGAGATCTCCAGGGATGAAATAGGAGCATCCCACCGTTTCTGAGCAGCCCAGCCAGCTGCTTTGGAAAATGGGGTCTTGGGCAGGAGGACATCAGTCTGAGGAAGAGGACCGGCTCCTTAGTTGGGACCCCTTCCTCGAGGATGTGCCCATATCCTCTGCACAGAGTGATACTTCTCAATGGGGGTAGGAGGGGGCTTTTTGTAGTGGGCGATTTGATTGTCAGGAACATAGAAAGCTGGGTTTGTGATGGACGAATGACCGCATGGTAAATTGCCTGCCGGGTGCAAAGGTTGTGGACATCACGAGGCATCTAGATAGGCTGGTAGATAGTGCCGGGTGGAGCCAGCAGTCGTGGTACACGCCGGTATCAATGACATTGGGAAGGCCAAACGGATGGTCCTGAAGCCAAATTTAGGTTGCTAGGTAGAAGATTAAGGTCCAGGACCTCAAAGGTAGCATTCTCGGAAATTCACCGGTTCCACGCAAGCAGGACAGCCAGACAAGCAGAGCTCAGGAGCTCAATGCGTGGATGAGGCAGTGGTGTCGAGAGGAAGGGTTTAGATTTGTTAGGAACTGGGGACATTTTCGGAAAGCCAAACCTTACAAAAGGGACGGGTTACACCTGAACGAAAATGGAACCAGACTGCTGGCAATTCATATTAAAAAGGCTTCAGAGCAGCTTTTAAACTGATTCCTAGGGGAAAGTCGACAGAGCTGGGCAGCTTCCGCCCGAGAGGGTGAAACGCCAAGCATGGAGGATGAAATTTTACGCACAAATGGCTGAGACAACAGAAAGATAGAAAGTAGTCAAGAGGTAGGGACAGGTAGGGCCGTCTACAAATTCTCATAAACAGCCAAAGTTGAAAGGGCATCAGAGCAATAAATATAAATGTCTGTACGCAAACGCTAGAAGCCTTCGAACAAAAA
>JARBWK010000004.1:176751822-177053395 GCA_030556195.1 Anolis apletophallus
AAATGGGATTCCTCACATACCTCCGACCCTTACTGCTGGTTGTGAAGGAATTTTTGTCATATTAAAGAACCATAGAACAAACATCATTTTTGTATTATGACTTCAAGAAGGACATTGACAAGGTGGAACATGTCCAGAGAAGGGTGACCAAACCTATAAAAGGTTAGGAAGTCAAGCCCTATGAGGAGCAGCATTTAGGAGCTGGGTGTGTTTAACTCAGATAAAAGACTACTAAGAGGGGCGCTGTTCAAGTATTTTTGAAAGGGCGTCACATTGGGGGAGGGGCAGCTTGTTTTCTGCTGCTCTGAGACTAGGACAAGGAGCAATGACCAAACTGCAAGAAAAGAAACATTCGGAAGTGAGTTGTTGTAGGTTTTTTGGGCGGTGTGGCCATGTTCTAGAAGCCCCGATGGCTAGAGAGAATTTTAGGTTCTAAAACCCGCTGATTGTAGAACTTAAAAACCTCGAGCCATCTATCAAAATATTAGACTCTTGTACATCTGTATGAACAGCAAGTTTAAAGGGGGGGGGGGGGATTCCGTGGGACTCACCAGCGGTATTTGCAACAATACGGACATTGTTATCCTGCAATAGCTACTGGGAGAGGGGGGTCATCTCAAGGAACCTGAAGCTCCCACTGAATTTATATTTACACAATAAGTATATTGGCACATACAGGAACAGAACTGAAACCACTTCCAGAGGCGGTTTTGAACAGTCTACCAGACCTTCTCCAATTACTTCTGAGTGGGAAAGTGAAAGGGTCTTTTTTGATTGATTGATTGATTGATTTTATTATTTATGAGTCGCCCTCCACGTCAGTGCTCCGGGCGACTTACACATAAAACACATAAAACAGTTCAGTAGTTAAAGCTAAAAGAATAGGAAATTAGTTAAAATAGTTCCAGTAACTCAGGCCAAGTCTGGAGGGTGTCCTTAGCCGTAAGCCTTTTGGAAGAGCCAGGTCTTCAATGCGGTCAGGAACTGGGGCATGTCCAGGATAGTCTCGTCCGCCGGCATCAGGTTCCAAAGAACAGGGCAGCGATGGAAAAGGCTCTCCGTCTTGTGATGTCGAGGCGGGCCTCACTCACA
Source organism: Anolis apletophallus (assembly GCA_030556195.1). Taxonomy (NCBI): domain Eukaryota; kingdom Metazoa; phylum Chordata; class Lepidosauria; order Squamata; family Anolidae; genus Anolis; species Anolis apletophallus. Next base: position 176,752,915 of record JARBWK010000004.1, read on the forward strand.
CCTGGAATGCGGAGAAGGTCCCTGTTCACTGAACGCGGCACCTTAAATGGACTGGCTCGGACAAGCGGTCTTTTAAATAAGCTGGGCCGGCGCCATGGAGGGCCTTAAAGGTAAGCTTACAAGATCTTGTGGATGGCTCTGAGCTTGACTGGCAGCCAGTGCAGGCGCTGTAGAGATGGCGCGATATGGCATCTCAGCGGTGTCCCGGTGAGAAGTCTGGCGGCTGCATTCTGCACTAGCTGGATTTACGGGTGGTTGACTGCAACCCCACGTACAAGGCATTACAGTAGTCCAGCCGCGATGTCACTGTGGCATGGACCACCGTAGCCAGCGCATCTGATGGGAGGTAAGGTGGGAGGTAAGGTGCCAGTTGACGTGCCTGGCGTAGGTGGAAGAAAGCTCCCTTACTTGTCGCAGCCTCCAGTGAGAGTCTCGAGTCTAGTATCACACCGAGACTCTTCACCGACGGGCCGGGATCAGCGGCTCTCCCTCAAAGAGAGGCAGCGGGATGGGTGGCTCTGGGCGTCCCGGCCATAGAATCTCTGTCTTTGATGGATTGATCTTTGAGTTTGTATGAGCGGAGCCATCTGGTCACTGCCTCTAGTCCTTGTCTGAAATTCTCAGGCACCGATGTTACGCCTGGCTCAAGCTTCAGCAGGAGCTGGGTGTCATCTGCATATTGATAGCACCCAAATCCAAAACTTCTGGCTATGCTTGCCAGGGGTTGGACGTAGATGTTAAAAAGCGTTGGTGACAAAATGGCGCCCTGGAGGACTCCACAGTCCAGAGTGGATTTCTTGGACACTTGGCCTCGCCACTCAACACGCTGCGACGGCCCCGCAGGAAGGAATCGAACCAGGCCAAAGCTGTGCCTTGAATCTCAATGGCTGATAGTCGCCACAACAGCAGGTCATGGTCCACCGTGTTAACGCCGCGGTGAGGTCGAGCAGCACCAGGATAGCTGAACCTCCCTTCTCCAAATGGCCACCAGAACGGTCTCGGTCCCGTGACCGGAGCGGAAACCAGATTGGCAGGGGTCCAGGCTTCCTGAGGTTTCCAGGAATTCTTGTAATTGGATCGCTGCTGCCCGCTCAATCAGTTTCCGAGGAAGGGTAGGTTTGAGACCGGACGGTAGTTTGCCGGTCGCCTGGATCCAGATTTGCCTTCTTCAGCAGCGGCGGACTCTAGCCTCCTTCAGCGCATCGGGAAAAACTCCCAGCTCCAAAGAGTGATTTATCAACCCTATCAGAGTGGCCGAGAGGCTCCCCGCACAGGACTTAATCAGATGGGACGGGCATGGGTCTGTAGAGCAGGTGGTTGTCCTTGCTGCGGCCAGGATTTGATTAATCTCCTCTGAATTCAGGGCCTTGAACTGGTCGAGTTTCTGGCTGGGCGATGGAGCTGGATTCTTTCCCATCCCGCACTTCTCCTCAGATATAGAGGGTAAATTACGCCTAAGGGTAATTATTTTCTCAGTGAAGAAATCTTGAAATTCTTCCGCTGAGATAGCTGAGTTTTCATTGTCTCTCGGCAGTGAGTTGGGCATAGCCAGGTCTCGAACGATCTTAAAGATCTGTGCTGGGCGCGATCTTGCCGCCGCTATTAAGGAGGAGTTTTAAGACCAGAGGCTGCCCATTTCTGTTGCAAGGGGACCCTGTGCCAATAGACCATGCTTGGTTTGTCCTAGGTGAATTAGTGGGTGTGATGAAGTCATGTTGTTTTGTTGCAAGACAAATGTATAGTTTGTTATAGCTTATTGGCCTATACAATTGATGGTAAAATGTTTAACAAGCCACAGAGGGTCGGCGGGGAATGTTGGAGCAGCAGGCCCCTGCGAAGGCCGTTGCCGTGGAGACGGAAGTTAGAGCTGCACCTGTTTTAGAACTTCAGATTTTAAAAAACGGTTGGTTGGTTTTGTCGGTTGGTGGGAGGGAAGCTGTCTTTCGGAGCTTTTAGAAAGCAGTTCGGTTAGGGGTTTGAGAAACCCAGGTGAAAGACAGACTTTGTCCAAGTTAGAGTGGAAAACTAACTTAATAGATAGGTAAAGCCTATAGTTGGCTATTTACCTGCTGGAGCAGTTAGTTATTAGGACTGCTTGGTTCTGTGTTAGGAAGTACAGTGGAAACTGTACCCTATTGTTGAAACGTTGTAACTGCAAGATTTGTACCTCTTAGGAGACTTGTTTGCAACCAACTAAGCTCTGAACTCTGTTTTAAAATAAACTGTTGAACATCTTTATTACAACACCTCTCAATGTCGTTCTTTTTAAAAACACAAGCCTTAAAAGAACAAACCCTCACATTGGTGGCTGATCTGATACAATTGGAGGCAGCAAATATATTAACTGGTGGCAGTCTGAACATCTGTTGGTGGGGATCAAAGGGAAAGTACCCACCCTACCACAGTGGGAAGAAAGCCTTACTGCACAGAGTTATAAAAGGGTTCGTTCCTTACATATTAGTGGCAGTGGTAAGATGTGCAAAGTAGACCTGCCCTGCCACAGTTAACATAAGGAGCCTGGAAGCCTTCTGTATATACGTCATTACATTATTTGGTGGCAGCGTATTTACTGTAAGGGTCAAGCAGTGCGATCCCTGATATATTTGGTGGCATGGTGGGATAGTCTGCCCTGCCACACCGAAAAGGAACGGTCAGTGGTGACTGGCCAACGGGCCAACCTTGACCCCTTACATAGGGTCACTCAGTTTTGGGTCAATGCTTAGGTGACAAATGAGGGTTCCGATTTATCTCTCTCTGAGTTGTATGTGAATCTTCTCCCCACTACTACTGCTAGAAGCCCCGAACCTTCTTCCGAAAGCAGCCTGTGTGTCTCTCACAGGTTCCCCCAAATTGACCCTGCACTGTTTCATTTCTCATTTTTCTCTTCTTCTTGACTGAGAGCCTCAGAACTCATTTTCAGTTTGGAAAGAAAGTGATAGAGTTTCCATATCAATAAATGCCTTTTGGACAGTTTTCTGGGTGTGGAAGGGGATTTTGAGGTCCAGTCGTGGTCTAAGAAGAAGGCAGAGGGTATGTATCAGGCTTTGGAAGAAATTATCTTCTTCTCTGAGTGGCAAAATATAAAAGTTTCCCAATTATGATGGGAAAACCTAAAGGAAGCATTAATGCTTTCTACTCACCAAAAGAGCTTCGGCTGCCAACACATTCCTGCCAGAGCGTTTCAAAGGCCAGAGTTGGCACCACGAGGAGTAAAGAGGGTTGCTATTTCCTTTAAGTTTGCAAATATCCACAGATCATATCAAAATATAAAGTTTTGGCTCCAAAGCCTCCCTATGATCTATATATGGGGTTGATGTATATACAAGGATATAGAGTTTGCTGCTAATATTTTATCCTTTTGCAAAGAGCATTTGCCTTTTCCCTTGAAACAGAAGTTATCTGGCGCAACTTCCGTCACAGTTCTAACATTCTCTGCGATAAAAATGTCTTCTCCTTAGATACAGTAATGATGTACAACGATTCCCCGTATAAAATTGTCACTGTGCCATTTGAGCTTATTGCCATGCTGATAAGGTATTTGAACTGAAATGTGACATCTTCAGCTTCCCTCATATCCGCTGATTTTAGAACCTAAAAACCTCTAGCTAGCTATCAAAAGATTAGACTCTCATACATCTATATCAAACGAATAGCAAGTTTAAAGGGGAGGGTGTCTCGGGTTTCTCCATGCCATTGCCAATTTCAAAGTCTCTGCATACTGGTATTATGTGTGCCTAAGAGCAGAGCAGGCTGCTACCCACACCACTTAGTATTTAAACTGTGATATATATCCATATTACCCGCCAGAGTAAATACTCACAAAATTAATTCCAGGCATCTTGATAAGGGGGCAGGCAAGATCCCTTTCTCTGACTCCACCAAGGGAGTCATTAATTCCTTCTAAATTTTAATCTGAGCTTCAAAGGAGTTAGCAAAGCATATTAAACCCATTGGCCACTTTGGGTGGTTCTTTTCATGTTCAGACTACAACCCAGAGGAGGTCTACCACACTACGTACCAGCACATGAAGAAGATTCTTCCCGTCAGTGCCTACTAGGGGTGGTTGATCCATTTAAAAAAATGATTCTAAACTCATGGGGCGGGGAGAATCACTCTCTCTAGGTCGTTATAGAAATTGTTACGAAATTTTTTGACTTTTTTAGGTTATTGAAATGTAATTAATAATGAATTTTCGTTATTATTTCTTATGGCAGCTGGGAGGGAAGAATGGAGAGCAAGCCCTGCAGTCTTCCCCCCTCCCCCCCCAGCTCAGAAATTTAACACGGGATGGCTCTGAGGTGTGGGGAAAGGAAGTGTGTGTGGATGCAAGGCACACACACACACCTACCTTCCCCCGCCCCCTCAGTGCTATCCCGCGTTATATTTAACACGGGATGACTCTGAGGTGTGGGGAAAGTGTGGAGGTGAGTCCTCACCTCCTTCTCTACCCTTGACTTGCTTTATTTCCAAGTAGAGAAGGCGGTGGGGACTTGCCTCCCACCTCCTTCTCTGCATGGGAATAAAGCGAGACAACCATCCTAATCAGCCTCTGCAGATGGCCACCCCGCCACGGCCCCCAAGCCCCCAGGCGAGGAAGGAAGGAAGGAAAAGCAGGCGCGGCTTGGGCCCCACCCTCCCTTCCCGGATCCCAAACAACAACTTTCAGTGCCGGTAGTAGAGGGGGCGTAATTCCAAAGTGTGGCCTAGGGCGCAAAAAGTTGTGAATCCGGGCCTGAATCAGTGAACTAGATTGTAGCCACTATTTTATTGTTCTGTGAGCCTCTCTCCCTCTCTCTCTCCTCACACATACAGTAGATGTTCACATTAATGCAATCAAATGTGCTTCATCTCTTCAGAGGATTTATTTGGCTGCTTGAATACCGAACCCAACTGTATTCGCTCCTCGAATCTATCTTGTAAATTCTAATTTTACTCATCTTATTGCTACTGCCTCTTCTTTTTATCTTCTTTGGCATTTCTTGCTTCTTCAATCTGTTTCCCCATTTAGGATACAGAGAGACAAGTACTGATTAACTGTAGCGTACATCTCCTTTTGCAAACGGTTGCACACATAATAACCATCCCCTGATCAATAGGATAAGAGGTCCACAGTGACACAGATAAATCAATCAGAAGGGTATTGGGTGACAACCTCCGCGGTGGAATAATCTTGACAGCTGGCTGGAGAGCTTCCTGCCACCTGCAAATGGCTAAAAGCATTGAATCCAGTCCAGCCGATCTGCATGTGCTCTTCCAGATGGAGGTGCCAATTTTCATCAACAGATGCATTCATTTATGTTATAGCATTGAATATGAACATAACGCTCTGGGCCAAAATCTGTCAATTTTGATCTGTATCGACAAACATGCTTGTTAGCCTCCCCTTTTGGATTTGGACCATAGGATCTTGGAAGTACAGTCAAAATCACCATAGCCTATTTTGTCTTGTGGAAGCAACATTGGTGTCTGGCAGCCCTTGGAGTAACGGTTGAATAGTGAGTCAAACTACAAATCCAGTTGGTAGTATGATGGTATGGAAACGGGCAGAAACTGTGTCAAGATTGTGAAGACTATATCCCTTGACAATCCTCATTGGCCACCTACCCCATGAAATATTGAAATGGTGCAGGGATATCCAAATGGGAAGGAACATAGAGCCTATCGTTGCTTTCTATTCTGGCTGTGCTGACTCCCCATGTCACATGGAAAGAAAGACACACGAAAGTACTATGGAAAACCATAGCTTCTATATTCCTGCCTTTGTTTACACACCACAAAGTTGCAGACATGAGAGGGAGCCAATAGACAAGGGTCATATTTGATACCTGCAATCTGATAGCATATTCACAATCTATAGGTGATCCCTCATTGCAGAGCATGATTGTCTTCCAAGGGTAGAGTCTTGGTGGAGAGTCGGTAAGTAGCTGTGGAGACCTACCAGTATTCTGCATCCACATGGTCTTTCACAATGAGGGCATATGTCTCCAGGTGGAAGGCAGACCCAAGGGCTTGCTTGATGTGCCTTCCTCTCAGCACATTTCTCCCTTTTTCCCCTTGATCCATGCCTCTTCAAAATCCATAGCAAGTTTCGAACAGTAAGGGAGATGTCATTTGATAGGCAGCAGCCTATCAGAACATAGTCTACAACAGGGGTGCCCACACCTTTTCAGCATGCGAGCTACTTTTAAAACAACCAAGTCAAAAAGATCTACCTTCTGCACGTGCGCTCCTTCCGCCACGCGGTGCTCTTTCCGCCCGCGCAGCGCTCCTTCTGCGGGGTATTGCAGGAACGAGAGAGCACCTTCCGCGGGGCATTGCGGGAATGAGGGAGCACGAGGCAGGGCATCTGGAGGCCCCGCCTCATGCTCCGCCCTGCCTCTCTCTCTCGTCCGGAAGCAGCTGTGCAGCCTCCACTGCTGGCGAGAGATAGACAGGGTGGAGCGCGAGGCCATGTTCCCGCAATGCCCCACGGAAGGTGCTCCCTCATTCCCGCAATGCCTTGCGGAAGGTGCTCCCTCATTCCCGCAATGCGTTGCGGAAGGCGCTCCCTCATTCCCGTAATGCCCCACGGAAGGAGCGCCACACGGAAGGCAGAAGCGCCCCATCCGGCTGTGATCGACCTCATTTGGACTCATGATCGACAAGTCGATCACGATCGACTTCATGGGCAGCCCTGGTCTACAATAATCATCCTTGCTAAGGGGATCCTCCTTTATCTTCCAGTCACTCAATATACTAGAGAGACAGGAAATAGAGGAAAGTGGACCGGGGTGCTAGGAATAGCCCCTAAGCCTCATAAAATTCTAGAGTTTGAAGAAACCACCAGGGCCATCCAATTAAACCCTCTTCCATGCAGAAATACACATTCAAAGGACTCTAGATAGATGGTTATCCAGCTTCTATGTTAAAGTGTGCAGGTGTTTCCTATTCATTTTTTCCTTGTATGGCCTTTCTCCTTAAACATGGTATTCAAGGGAGTTTAAACAATTAATAGTAAGAACTAATTATCTGAAGCAACATTCGTAAGTATTAAAAACTTGAATAAAATCCACTATCCACTTCTAGAGGCATCATGATGAATGCCAGAATGAAAATTATTATTGTAAACTATAGAGCAGAGCATTTACTAAAGACTGTAAACAATTAAAGCTTAATTTCTTTGACATCAAAAATTAACAGAATCTCTTGTCATTCATTTATTTCCAAGCATTTTAATTGCTGATGTATAAACAAAAATAAGTGCTTTTATAAAAAAACATTGTGAAATTTGGTATTGGAATGTTATTATTACAGATGCCTGCGTAAAGGTAGAAAAAGTGCATATTGGCACCAGGAATGTGGCGCACCTAGCTAAGTGTCAGCTGCATAAGATCTCTCTGACGAATAGGTCATGAGTTCGAGGCCTGCCCAGGTCGAGGTGGGTGCTCGACCTTTCAGTTCAGCCTGCTGTCGACCTTTGCAGCACGAAAGACAGTTGCATCTGTCAAGAAGGAGATAAAGGTACCACATTAAGTGGGGAGGCAAATTTTGACTGAATTATGTGGCCATTAAAAGAACTCCAGGAAACGCTGAGGAATGCGGAAGGAACAACAAAGGACGCTGAGAGATTAGAGTGCGTCAGCTCCCCCTGGTGGCCAGAGCTTGCCTCTATTCGTTTATATCTGTGTACTGTGTGTACTGTGTACTGTGTGTACTGTGTATGTGAAAAAACGGCAGGGATTGTCTGCTAGTATGTGTACCTGTAATCCTCTCTGAGTCCCCTTCGGGGTGAGAAGAGCGGAATATAAATAAAGTAAATAAATAAATAATTTTGGGAAACAATGCAATTGTAAATTACAGCCAAGATGCCTCCACCCATATGGTTTTCATGCTGCCTGCCTTTGTTTCAGCAAAAAAAAAAAAACCCCAACACCCTACATATATACTACCTATTATAGTGCTGTAGAAGTTTATGCCTGGCATGAAACCCTGAAGCCTTGTATAAATTATTTCAGGTATTATCTGCTCAAAGAGTTTATGCCTTGAGATGCTTGGCAAGACCAGCATATCCGAGGTTGCCAGGCACCATCTGATTTCCACCAGATTATCAAGATGGAAAATGTAGTGCCAGGCAACCATACGGAGTTTATAAAATATGGAATTTGCCATGGAACTGGAATGCTTACGTGTCTCACAAATCTTGACTATTCCTAAGATCTGCCAACTGCTTTGACGTGGGTCCAGTTCCACAGAGAGCCTGCCAAGCGGAAAGCAAGAAGAATGCTAGTATGTGTGAGAAAAGAACTTGAGGAAGTAGTAAAGGCAAGTTTGAAAGTCTATACTTAATTGCGAATCCCAACTAGAGTTGGCCCTTGAATCCATTAAAGAACAGCAATTTACCACTTATGCAGATCCCATTGATTTAGTGAGTCTAGTTGGAAATAGCAAATTGCTTTAGGTCAAGGAGAGCAATTCAGTAGAACAAAGTTATTGATCTGACCACTTCCTAATGACAAGCTGCTGCTTGTCATACCAATGCTAACTAAGCCCTTTCTTGGCCATTCTGGAAAAAAAGATGTAGATCATTTGGCTGCCAGCGCTGAAACTTGGAGGTGATGCTTTTTAAGATGGATTATTCGGTTTGACAAGGGACTTCCAGGCCTGGTATTTCTAGCACAAGCTAATCAGCCTTGAAACCTAGTTAGAGAAATCTGTTGCCATGGTGTAATCTAGAGAGTTAACTTCTGAGTGCCTGCTATTGCAACTTGGTCTAGTTTCCTAGTTTGCTGGGACATTTCAAGCACCGAGAGCCTAAAATTATTAACATTGCTTCAGGCTACCTTTTGATATACATGGCTGCACATAAACTATGCGATATGAATATTTTTGCTAGGAAAAATCCAATCTGTGATCATTCCGATTCAAATGGACCTGATCTGTTGTGATTGAGCCTCCAGCTGCTACTGATAGTAGTGATTCAGAAGACTCTGATGGCTCAGCATCTGGGGAGAGTATGGAACTGGGTGGGGCTGTTTGTAGCAGGAGTACTGGTGTTTGCAAATTATAAAAGGAGGCAAATTATAAAAACATATTAACAAGAAATGGAGGTAGTCAGCCAGCAGTGGGAGGGGGGCTTACATGTGTTTTGCATCGAGTGTCACATGTATGACTATCTGCCTGCTGGGCAGAAGTCTTGGGTGTGCAGTCGCTGCAGTGAGCTCCTGGCACTCAGGGAACATGTTCTTTCCCTTGAAGCCAAAGTAGCAGACCTGGAGAAGCACAGAGAGGAAGTGAGGCAGGAGGAAGAGATCTCCAGGGATGAAATAGGAGCATCCCACTCCGTTCTGAGCAGCCCTCCAGCTGCTTTGGAAAATGGGGGTCTTGGGCAGGGAGGACATCAGTCTGAGGAAGAGGGACCGGCTCCCTTAGTTGGGACCCCTTCCTCAGAGGATGTGCCCATATCCTCTTGCACAGAGGATACTTCTCAATGGGTAGTAGGAGGGGGGCTTCTTGTAGTGGGCGATTTGATTGTCAGGAACATAGAAAGCTGGGTTTGTGATGGACGTGATGACCGCATGGTAAATTGCCTGCCGGGTGCAAAGGTTGCGGACATCACGAGGCATCTAGATAGGCTGGTAGATAGTGCCGGGGTGGAGCCAGCAGTCGTGGTACACGTCGGTACCAATGACATTGGGAAGGCCAAACGGATGGTCCTGGAAGCCAAATTTAGGTTGCTAGGTAGAAGATTAAGGTCCAGGACCTCAAAGGTAGCATTCTCGGAAATTCTACCGGTTCCGCGCACAGGGACAGCCAGACAAGCAGAACTCAGGAGCTTCAATGCGTGGATGAGGCAGTGGTGTCGAGAGGAAGGGTTTAGATTTGTTAGGAACTGGGGGACATTTTCGGGAAAGCCAAACCTTTACAAAAGGGACGGGTTACACCTGAACGAAAATGGAACCAGACTGCTGGCAATTAATATTAAAAAGGCTTCAGAGCAGCTTTTAAACTGATTCCTAGGGGAAAGTCGACAGGAGCTGGGCAGCTTCCGGTTCGAGAGGGTGAAACGCCAAGTATGGAGGATGAAATTTACGCACAAATGGCTGAGTCAACAGAAAAGATAGAAAGTGGTCAAGAGGTAGGACATGGCAGGCCTTCTACAAATTCTCATAAACAGCCAAAGTTGAAAGGGCACCAGAGCAATAAATATAAATGTCTGTACGCAAACGCTAGAAGCCTTCGAACAAAAATAGGGGAGTTGGAATGTTTGGCAAAAGAAAAAAATATTGACATTATTGGCATAACAGAAACCTGGTGGACAGAGGAAAACAATTGGGACACAAAAATTCCAGGTTATAAACTGTACAGGAAAGACAGGAGAGGGAAAAACGGTGGCGGTGTGGCCTTGTACATAAATGAAGAGCTAGAATCTCATGAATTAGAATTTCAAGAAATTTCAAACTCACCTACAGAAACATTGTGGGTAAAAGTCCCAGGACAAAAACTAATCTAGCATTAGGGATCTGCTATCGCCCTCCCAACCAAACTCCAGAGGCAGACTGCTATCTGGAAAATAAAATTAAACAGGCCTCAAAAAGCAATAAATTAGTCATAATGGGGGACTTCAACTATCCCCGAATAGATTGGCTAAATTCTTGTTCTACGCATGAAAGAGAGACAAGGTTCCTCGACATGCTAGCTGATTATTCCCTTGAGCAGATGGTCATGGAACCAACCAGGGAAAGGGGATCCTGGACTTGGTGCTAACTAATGAACAAGATCTCGTTCAAGATGTCCTTGTAACTGAGCCCATAGGTACCAGTGACCCACTACACAATAACCTTCAACTTAAGTTTGGATAGCAAACTGTCAGTGAAAACTAACACAGAGACCTTAAATTTTCAAAAGGGAATTTCACCAAAATGAGAAAAATAGTAAAGAACAAACTAAAAGGAACAGTAAAAAAATCACATCCTCCAAAATGCTTGGAAACTGTTTAAAAATACTTTAAAACAAGCCGAACTAAAATGCATTCCTAAAATAAGAAAGAGGCCAGGAAAGTCCAAGAGGACATCGGCATGGCTTACAAATGAAGTAAAAGATATGATTGGAAAGAAGAAAAACTCATTTAAGAAATGGAAGGCTCTTCCTACTGAGGAGAACAGAAAGGAACACAAGCTCTGGCAAACTAAATGCAAAGCAACCGTCAGGAAAACCAAGAGAGGTTTTGAGGCACATATAGCTAAGAACATTTTAAAAAAATAGCAAACACTTCTTTAGGTACATCAGAAGCAGAAACCCAACTAGAAAAGCAGTTGGGCCACTTGACGAAAATGGTAAGAAAGGGACAATAAGTGAAGACAAGGAGATTGCTGAGCGGCTAAATGACTTCTTTGCCTCCGTTTTCACACAGGAGGACAGACAACATATGCCTGCAGCTGAGTCAGTTTTTTCAGGGAGGGAATTAAATGAATTAAACCAGATAGAGATAAAAAAGGAAGATGTTCTCACATGCCTTACTAAACTAAATGTCAACAAATCACCAGGGCCAGATGGCATCCACCCCAGAGTTCTTAAGGAACTCAAGTGTGAAATTGCTGAAATTCTAGCCAAAATATATAACCTTTCTCTAAGATCAGGCACTGTACCCAAGGACTGGAGGGAGGCAAATGTAACTCCGATCTTCAAGAAAGGATCCAGGGGTGATCCAGGAAATTATAGGCCAGTTAGTCTAACCTCAGTTCCAGGCAAAGTGATGGAAACCATTATTAAAGAAAAAATTACTAAGCACATAGAAGAACAGGCATTGCTGAAGGAAAATCAACATGGTTTCTGCAAAGTCAAATCATGTCTTACTAACTTGATAGAATTCTTTGAGGGTGTAAATAAACACATAGATAAAGGGGACCCAGTCGATATTGTTTACCTTGACTTTCAAATGGCTTTTGACAAAGTCCCTCACCAAAGGCTCCTAAATAAGCTCTTCAGCCATGGAATCAGGGGACAGGTCTTGTCCTGGATTGGAACCTGGCTAAACTGCAGGAAACAAAGGGTGGTAATAAATGGACATTTCTCTGGGTGGAAAGAGGTGAGAAGTGGCGTATCCCAAGGTTCAGTTTTAGGACCGTTACTTTTAATTTATTCATAAATGACTGGATGTAGAAGTAAATTGTGAGGTAGCAAAGTTTGCAGATGACACTAAACTGTTCAGGGTAGTTAAAAATGAAACTGACTGTAAAGAGCTCCAGAAAGATCTCTCGAAATTGAGTGAATGGGCAACAAAGTGGCAAATGCATTTTAACCTAAACAAGTGTAAAGTCATGCACATCGGGGCAAAGAACCCCAAATACACTTATCAACTGATGGGATCAAAGCTTTCTGAGACAAACCAGGAAAGGGATCTTGGGGTTTTGGTGGACAGCTCAATGAAGATGTCAACCCAGTGCGCAGCAGCAGTGAAAAAAGCAAATTCTATGCTTGGCAAGATCAGGAAGGGAATCGAAAATAGGTCGGCAAATGTTGTATTGCCTCTCTACAAATCTATGGTGAGGCCACATCTGCAGTAAAGTGAACAATTCTGGTCAACGCACCTCAAGAAGGATATAACGGAACTGGAAAAGGTACAGAAAAGGGCAACAAGAATGATCCAAGGGATGGAGCGGCTCCCTTATGAAATCAGGTTGCAACGCCTTGGTCTTTTCAGCCTTGAAAGACGGCGTTTAAGAGGTGACTTGATCGAAGTGTATAAAATCATGCATGGGATAGAAAAGGTGAATAAAGAAAAATATTTTCTCTGTCACACAACACTAGGACTAGGGGCACTCCCTAAAGCTCCAAGGTAGGAAAGTTAGGACTAATAAAGGGAAATATTTCTTCACCCAGAGGGTCATTGGGTTATGGAACTCACTTCCAGAGGAGGTTGTGACAGTGGTCAGCCTGGACAGCTTCAAGGCAGGATTAGACAGATTCATGGATACCAAGGGAATCAGTAGTTACTGAAATGGACATCCAAGTGCCACCTCTGTGTTGATGGAGGCAGGCAGGATTTTCCCCGGGTACTGGTTGTGGGGGTCGGGAGCAGGTGAGGGTTTGGCCCTCCTTTCTGCTAGAGATCCCTGTGTACAACTAGTGGGCCACTGTGTGACACAGAATGCTGGACTAGATGGGCTGAGGCCCGATTCAGCATGGCTCTTCTTATGTTCTTATGTTGCAGAAAAAGGCTTACTCGTGAGTCAAGTGAGTCAAGTGAAGAGGATCACTTGCAACTCAAGAGAGTCAAGCAAATAATTACAGCACCTACAGACTCTGAGACATTTGAGGGATTCTCTGGGAATGATGGGAGTCAGAGTACAGAGGACACTTCTACTGAAATGGATTGGACTCAAGTAAGAGAAATTCAGAGGGCTTGTGAGGAGCCCACAAGTTCAGACACCTGGGTAGGATTCACTGAGGATCAGGATTGGCCCTCAGAGTCCCCAGACAATGGGTGGGATGTTCTAAGTCTTGACCACAGGTGGAAATCTTGGAGGATCAGTCAAAGGGCAGCAGCTGCTGGGAGAGTAACACCTGAGGATGATGATAGGGCGTCGTCCTCATCAAGTGGACCTGACTTGTAGTGAGCTTAAAAGGTGGGCATTTTGGGACTAACCTCTGTGGCTAGCAAGGAGTTGCCTTTGGATCCTAGGACTCTTGCATCCTGTCATCTTTATTTATTTATTTATTTATTATTCGGGCTTCTATGCCGCCGACTCCCTGAGGCTCGCGGCGGCTTACAGGAGCCGAAGGGCACAGTAAAATACAGGCAATAAGCAGTTAAAAACAATTAAAAACAGGACTTTCCCTCACCAAAGGCCTGCTTAAACAGGTATGTTTTACAGGCCCGTCCTAAAACGGGAGCAAGTCCTTCATAGCCCGAGTTCCGGCCGGAGGGCGTTCCACAGCGTAGGTGCTATGACAGAGAACGCCCTCCGGGTAGCAGTCAGCCTTGTGAGTTTAGCTGAAGGTATCTCCAGGAGATTGGAGTCCTCAGACTGAAGTGATCTCGGAGGGCAATATGGGGTGAGACGGTCCCTCAAATACGCTGAAGCCTTGTTTCCAGACTGATTCTGTTGCTTCCTGTGGTGGGGTTTGAACTCTACTGGATTGCTCCCCAGTTGGACTGTGGGTTGTGTCTTTGCTTCTACGTCTGTCTCCTCTCCTCTCCTTGACCTTGGCCTGGCTCCTGGATTACGTCTCTCCACGCCCTTTGGATACCTTCTTGACAACCTTGATGACTTCAATGCTGATGACCTTGGATTGATTCTGACGACGACACCTCCTCTGCTGCCCTCAGCATGCCTTTCCCTGTTTGTTTTGCTTGGACTTTGCGAAAGAGTTTTGGCGTTTTGAACGCAGGCTTTTTCTCCCTGTTTGTTTTCATGCCGGTCATGGCTTCCTTTTGTGAGCGTTTTCACTGACCATTAAGTGCTTTTGTTTTGCAAATACTTATTTCCAGAGACTCTGTGAATATTAATATATTTACACTTCAATTGGGTTTGGCTCTCTGAACTGGCGTCTGCTGCGACGTGATCTGTGTCTCATGGATGTATTTGTGGTGCAGGTTTTGCTCTGTGTGTGCCTTCAAGTTGCCTGTCAAATGATGATGAAACCATACTTTCATATAGAGTTTTCTTTGGCAAGAAAGGCTCAGAGTGGGTTGGCCGGTTTCTTCCTCTGTAATAAAGCTTTCAGCACCTAGCATCCGATAGTAGTCTCCCATCCACGTACTAACCAGGGCTGGCCCTGCTTAACTTCCAAGATCAAACAGAAATTGGTGCCTTTATTTATTATTATTATTATTTCACGTACTCAATGGGGCAATGTAAACGCTGTAGGACTGGTGAGAAATAATCCGGTACAGAGTCCGGCTGGCCTTCCATCCTCAGCACCAGCTGGGTGTCATCAGCATACACTCCAGACCAAAGCTACGCACCAGTTGGGCTAGTGGACGCATATAGATGTTTAATAACAGAGGATAGCCCCTTGGAGTATTCATCCTTCCTAAATCTCCCAGTCCAGTTCTTTTCCATCCCTCTCCATTTTAACAAGTGCACATTCTGGAGGGAAATAATTATAGTTTAAAGTATATAAGCCAAATTATATACACCAAAATTAACAAGGAAGTTGATGCATTCCCTTTCTTATTGTTTTTTTTAAAAAAATCAGAGATTATTACGCAAATGGGGAATGGGTGGGACAGATTAGAAATAGACGGAGAGGATTGTGTCTCATTGGGTTTAACCAGAGAGATGAGACTTAATTCTGAGTCAGGGGTGGGCAACCTACGGCTCGCGGGCTGGATCCGGCCTGGCAGCCGATTCTGTCTGGCCCGGGGAGAAGGGCGTTGGGGGCAGAGCCAAGAGGAAGGGGTACCACTGCTGCCATCCCATCGCGGGCTCTGTGGGGCCTGCAGACAGGCCGGAGGAGTGGCAGCTTTGGAGTGCCTGCCATCCCTGGAGGCGAACCAGCCTGCAGTGGGAGCACTTGGCGACCCATAACGCATAAAAATGGAATTTGAGTGAACAGAATTGATTATAATGAGGTTCCAACTAGATTTCTTGCTTCGTCCAAGTCAGTGAGTCCTTACCACCACCAGGCCGGTAGAACTAGAAAAATTCCAAAATATGTTGCCAAATGCAGGCTTTTTTTAAAAAAAAACCTTTTGCATTTGAGAAGCACTAGGCTGCTTGGCTCCTCTTTTCACAATAATCTGACAACTGGAGTGAGAACAGAAGGCTCACAGCAATAGCTCACCGTATGCTGCACAGGCAATGATCGCTTCTTTGACCCTACATCCTTATTTATCTCTCAATTTTATGTGAAATCTTTACCGGAGCAGACCTTGTTGTGTGAAAATCTATCAATCATCATGAAATTCAGTTCCTAAAGGCATTAGTGGATTCTGTATTTAAGCGCTGCCATAAGCACTGGGAAATAGTGGCACATGCTTTTCTATGGAACTTTGGAAGGTTACAATTTGGACTAGAACTACCATGGTTCCATGGCCAACCTGGACACTGGACACTAGGGTTGCTCTCCGCGGTTTAAAAATTATTTGAAATCGGATTAAATTCATATAAAAAGTTAATTTAATTGTTTTTTGAACCATGTGCTCCAACCCCGAAGTATAATTTCTTTACCGAACCTGGGGGCCACCATTTTTCTTAATTATTGTAATTAAATCATATCTTCCCTCTCAGTTCTTCTAACAGGAATATTTATCTCCTCCAAAATAGCTTTTCAGGGTACTTACAGACATATCACGGCCCTTTGCCTGGTCGGATATTTTAAAAATATGGCCATGGGAAAAGAAATAGTGGCTGAATTCCTCAATTGGGGGTCTGTATTGGCCACAATACTGTTTGTTGGTCTGAACTGGAGGAGGCTCGTTGAATCAATTACTACATAGTGAGCCAACACATGTAAATTCACTTGATTTAAAGGGTTCAATCTCAGGATTTAGGCCATTCTGTCAAGACAAAAGTTGGGCAATTGAGAAAATTCTGGTCCAACTCTACATTCTTGGGAGGTACGGTTCAGATGCTCATGTTTTAGTGAGTCAATTTAGTCCAGTACAACATCTTTGTCTATTACCTATAGATCTTAATTGTGACTGGGATCTGTTAAGTGAGGTATAATGAGAGAGGATCAAACTGTTGCAGAAATCCTGATGAATTAGATAAACATTAGAGTTGCGTGAATGAAGCCCTGTGACCACATAATGGTTGGAATGCTTTTTATTTATTTATTTATTTATTAGATTTATTGGCCGCCACTCCCAGTGGCTCGGGGTGGCTTACATCACACACCACAATAAAATAACAATTTACAATAGCATTTAAACCACAGAATAAAAGCAATTCCTAAAAGAAAACATAGTTTTTTTTAAAGATAGCATATCACAGCTCAAAGGCCTGCCAGAATAGGACCGCCTTGCAGGCCTTCCGAAAAGACAGCAGATTGTGCAAGGCCCTAACTTCCGGAGGCAGTGCATTCCAGAGGACTGGGGCGATGATGGAGGATGCCCTTCTCCGTGTTGAAGTTAGATGGTATTGCTTAACATTGGGCACGGCTAAAAGGTTCCACTCTTCAGATCTAAGTGTTCTCATGGGATAGTATGGGGTTGGGCGGTCCCATAGGTACACTGCCCCCAGACCATACAAGGCCTTGAACAATTGTATATAGAACAATTGTTTTAAAACTGAGCTTAGTTGACAGATTCAAAAGTCCATTAGATGGCCCACACCAGGGCTGCCCAGGAAGTCGATTGCGATCAACCAGCCGATCCCGGGACCGAAGGAGGTCGATCGCAGCTGGATGGGGCACTTCTCAGAGGGGGCGGAGCCAGGCCACACAAAGCCATGCCCCCTCCCCGGCTTCGGCACTCCCAGCAGCTGCTTCAGCCTTGAGGAGGGCAGGGCCAAGCCAGCCTTGTGCTAGCTATGCCACTGCCATCGTCAAGCCTGGAAAAGCTGCTGAGAGTGCCAAAGCCAGAGGGGAGGGGCTTGGCGAAGCCTGGCTCCGCCCCTCTGGCTTCTGCTTCCAGCAGCTTCTACCAGCCAGCCTTCTGCCACCAGGCATTGCCATCCTCAAGGATGGTCAATGCCAAGCCAGCCTTGTCCAGGCTAGATATGCCACCACTGGCTATGCCACCACTGGCATTGCCATCCTCAAGCCTGAGAAGCTGCTGGGAGTGCCCAAAGCCAGAGGGGAGGGGGATGAGCATGGCAAGGCCTGGCTCCACCCCCCTACGGCTTCTGCTCTACCAGCAGCTACTCCAGACTTGAGGATGGCAGTGCCAAGCCAGCCTTGAGCTAGCTATGCCACCACTGGCTTGGCATTGCCATCCTCAAGCCTGGAGAAGCTGCTTGGAGCTCCAAAGCCAGAGGGGAGGGGGAGGAGCTTGGCAAGGCCTGGCTCTGCCCCCCCTGCTTCCACTCTACCAGCAGCTTCTCCAGGCTTGAGGATAGCAGTGCCAAGCCAGCCTCGTGCTAGCTATGCCACCACTGGCTTAGCACTGCCATCCTCAAGCCTGGAGAAGCTGCTGGTAGAGCTGAAGCCAGAGGGGGTGGTGCCAGGCCGCGCCAAGCCCCGCCCCGCCCCTCTCCAGCCTTGAGGAGGTAGGTAGATCTTTCTAATTTGGTTTTATTATAAGTAGCTTGCATGCTGAAAAAGTGTGGGCACCCCTGGCGTACACCATTTATTCCACCATTACCAATAAATAGACTTCAGGCTTGTGCTTTTATGCCTGATTTTTATCAACCCCTTCATAACAAAATGTTCGATGTAATCTCTTTGGAACAAGGGAAACTTCAATAAACCAAGGCATTTTATGTATCTGTACCTTTAAGAAGAAAAAGGAAAAGATCAGCCCACAACCAAACTAATGCTGGGGCCTTTTTGCAAGCTAACAGAGGGTAATATGTACAGACTGATAATACACTCGTTGCAATGGGTGAGATTTTCTCCAAACTTTCTGTTACTTTGTGTTAGGAGAACATACTTGACAATACATTCCTACCTGCAGGACATGCACAGTGATAGCAAACAAGATATATGTACACCTGGAAGGCACGATTATGATGCAGATTCCTCTAACTTTGCGCATTATAATAACTTACTCAGCAGTCCCTGCCTTAGGCTGAGAATTTCTGGGGAAACGAGAGCTTGCTTCACTTTCTTCAAATTCAGATTTCCAGCAGCTGGAGAGCACCAACTTCCATTTGGGAAGCTTTAGGTGTCCCTGATTTATTCAACGTGACAGCAGAGTTTGGGTTTGAGGTAATTACAAGAGCCGTATATTTACCTTTTTATAGATATTGTCTCAGAGTAAAGTATGCTTGGTGAATAATGCTGCCTTCATTGTTCATAGTCCACGGATGTGTCAGACTGCGACACATTTGATACATTAAGCTTAGGTGTTACGGAAAAGGACTGTAATAGGAGGTTTACCACTTTCGGGTTTTGAATTATAACGCTTGGGAAAATGAGGTTTCTGCATCAGCTCCTTAAAACACAGCCGAAATGGAAATGTGGTTAAGCTCTTAAAAGTTGATTTATACAACCCTTGTTTACTGTTTATGCAGATTCTTTGCAGAGTTTACTCGGTGAAAGCACAACACGCATTGATCGTTTGCCATAAGTGATATATTATGGAGATTCTCATGAATGTCACCCTCATCACTCTCATCCCATAAGTGTACATTGAGGCAAAATGGAACCGAATGTCTGGAAGACATGTTGCATGCTCAGAATGGCTATGGAGATTAAGCTCTCAGAGGATAATGGGAAATAGTATATGCTTATTTCCAGGAGTGCCATAAAGATAATAAGATTCAAACATTGTGGCTGCTTGAATCACCTTGTTTGATCCTATTGGCAAAACACATCTGTTTAAGTTCCCTCACATATGCAGCTTCACTTTTTGGGCCCTTGTGCAAAACCCATGCTCATCTCATGGTTGCATAAGCAGAGCTCCATCAATGCAGCCAAATCACATGCATTTTGAATGGTGCTCCAATATTTGTCAGTGTACCATCTTGACCCATTGTGGCTGGCCACACAGACATGAAATCCAAAGCATAATCTAGCCAAATTTAAACACTTGTTTCATTCATTGATTTCAAGTGAAATCATGAGCACAGTAGAATGAATGCAGCCTGACACCACTTTAACTTCCATAGATCAATGAAATACTTTTACAAGATCTTTAGCCCAGTGTTTCCCAACCAGTGTGCCAAGGCACACTAGTGTGCCATGAGCGATCATCAGGTGTGCCATGGGAAATTGAAACCTACAGGAAGGGGGGGACAGGACAGTCTAGTGTGTTGGAGTATAAAAACCCTAAGAAACCTACCTCGATAAAGGCACAAAATTCCCTGTCCCCAAGTAGAGACCTCCTCTTGCCTCCTGGGGGTTCTGTGTAGGAAGTTTGGCCCCGTTCTATCATTGGTGGGGTTCAGAATGCTCTTTGATTGTAGGGGAACTATAAATCCCAGAAACTACAACTCCCAAATGTTAAGGTCTATTTCCCCTGAACTCCATCTGCGTTCACATTTGGGCATATTGAGTATTCATGCCAAGTTTGGTCCTGATCCAACATTGTTTGAGTCCAGAGTCCTCTCTGGATATAGGTGAACTACAACTCCAAAACCCAAGGTCAATGCCCACCAAACTCTTATAGCATTTTCTCTTGGTTATGGGAGTTCTGTGTGGGAAGTTTGTGTCTTTCTGCCATTCCTGCCAGGATATCTATGTTGTGTTCATCGAAACAGGCCCGGGTTTCACACTGAGTGTATAAATACATTCAAAAACATATTAACTATATGTATGACTGTGTTAGAGTGTCATTTTTTGTCATTTTGGTTGGTGGTGTGCCCCAGGATTTTGTAAATGTAAAAAGTGTGCCGCGGCTCAAAAAAGGTTGGGAAACATGCTTTAGCCTTATCTGCCCATGAGTGCTAATGACCTATCATACGAGCGTTGTGTGAAAGTTTTATGTTTTATGTATTAGATGAAATGTAAATGAGGTGCAATGTATGATGCAATGTATGTATGATGCAATCTATGTGCCTGGATTTCATCAGCCTACTAGTGACTGTGCAGAACTGGAGTCTGGGTGCTGAAAGAGTTAAAGAGAGATGATGCAGAGAGAGAGAGAGAGAGAGAGAGGAGAGAGAGAGAGAGTGAGAGAGAGAGAGAGGGAGAGAGATGATGCAAGACTCTGTGACCAGTATATATAGGAGGCTCCAAGCCAGCTTCCTCCTTCCCGTGTGGCTGATGTTAAGTGTTGGATGTCTGTGCCAGTAAAGCTGTTTGTACTCATTCTGGCTCTGCAGAAGTATTTTCTTCCACACAGCTAAGGAGCTCAATATTATGACATATGGTTATGGGCCCTAGCTAATAGCCTGTCATAGCTTTCTGAGTTGCGCTGGAGCTTGCTGGTGGTGGATTTCGGACCTGAGACCGGAGTGGAGCTGAGTGTTGGATTTCTGGAGGTTCTGTGGCATGACGCTGTGTCTTCAGAGGAAGGTCTGTGTTCGGAGAAGCAGAGATCTGCACAACGGGGCAATGTTCTGACAGGTTGAATGAAAAGTAATGCCTCCACTGTCATGTGCTGCAAGCCCAAAGCTACTAATGCTCCATCCTTGCGCTCCGTGCCAGCTGATAGGGCCAGGTGCAGGCCTGGGAACTTGGCCGTTACAGCTGTCGCGCTGAAACTCGGGGGTGTCAACCCTGAACTTGACTGACAGGGCTATGAATGTAACTGCTATAAAGAGGGGTGTGTGCTTCACTGTGTAGCCATCTTCGGCTTCAATTGTACATGGATGCCGTTCCAGTAAAGCTTTGTTTGCAACTACCAAGGAGTCTTGTGTGTTGATCCTTGGCTGCTAGAGCGAAGAACCTGACATCCACCTTCGTAACTCCTCAACAGATGGCAGTACCGGTATGTGGCAGGTACTGGCTTGTTCAGTAGACTCTCCTCTACAGTTGTATTTTGGCGGAAAGCCTTAGCATTGAATGGTTGTGTTGTTAAAGTGAGAAGTATGGAACCCTGCACAGAAGATCGGTCAATGTGACTTAAGCAATGTGCAATCATTAAATTCTTGACAGCAGAAGGTGTCACCCCAAAGGAGATTCATCAGAGAATGCAAGCTGTTTATGGTGATGGTGTTGATGTGAGTACTGTGTGTCGTTGGGCGAGTAAGTTTAAAGATGTTGAGGTGGGAACATCTAACTTGTGTGACAAACAGAGAGTTGGACGTCCTGTGACAGCAACCACCAAGTTTCACAAGCAAAAGGTTGACAGATTGATTCAGGATGATTGTTGTATGACTCAGAGAGAAATTTCAAGCATAATCAGCATTTCA
The DNA here is from genome assembly GCA_030556195.1 of Anolis apletophallus. Classification (NCBI taxonomy): domain Eukaryota; kingdom Metazoa; phylum Chordata; class Lepidosauria; order Squamata; family Anolidae; genus Anolis; species Anolis apletophallus. The sequence goes on from JARBWK010000004.1 coordinate 176,774,799, forward strand.
CAAGAATGTGTGGCTCACATTATTGTTTTGTTTGGCTATCAGAAGATCTGTGCACAATGGCAGAACTTCAGAGACTTGATCTCACCACTGTACGGCATCCTCCATTCAGTCCAGATTTAGCACCGTCTGACTTCCATCTGTTCCCAATAATGAAAGAAGATCTGTGGGGACATTATTATGCTTCTGATGAAGACGTTCAGAGAACTGTGAGATGCTGGTTGTGGAAACAGAGTGTCGACTTCCTCCACGATGGCTTCAGAAAACTTGTTCATCGTTGGCAGACATGTATCCGATTGTCTGGTGATGATGTGGAAACATGAACAGTGGTTGTTAAAGAGAACATCCTAAGGATTATTTCTGCCTTTGATTTATTAAAATATTCCAATCCAAACCCAAGTAACGAAGGTGGAGGCATTACTTTTCATTCAACCCTTTGTATTACAACTTCTTTTAAAATATTATTTCTGGTGTTTTTACAATTGCAGAATTGGTTGCAAAAGTGAAGCATCTTGAATGCAATTTTCCTGCTTCTTGGCAGGGGGTTGGACTGGATGTGTCGTAATGCAGAGACCAAGGAAGCCAGACCCAGAAGTAAAAGGGGATAACAAAAGGTTTATTGAACAATAACTGGAAAAAGAACGAACAAAAAAGTAGCCAACTCAGCTCAAAAACCCTCAAAAATCCCAGGAAAGAGTCCCACAAAATAAAGCAACAAAACAGCCCAAAACAAACACCAGATGTCCGTCTGCGAAGTCCGAAGGGCGAATCCAGAAGAGTAATTACAAATCCGGTCCAGAAATCCAAAGCAGGAGATAGGCAGATGAAAAGGAGAAGAACCATCCAAGGCAATCAGGAGGTAAACTCAGCAGAGACCAAGCCCCACCTCAGGGACACACAACAGGTAAGAGTATCAGGAAACAGGAACAAGGCACTTGAAATCAGGAACACAGGAGAGTCAGAGACAAGAACCAGACATCAACTCTTTGACCGCCGCAAATGCAGCCCCACAAACCCATTTCTTATATAGCACTTAAACATCACTGTCTTCTGAAGACTCTCCTTGATCAGGAGCACCAGCTGCTGCATCTCCTACAGCTGCAGTGCTCTGTGTTTGCCTCCAATCTTGCCAACGCTGTTGCATTCTTAGAGTGTCCCAATCTGTTTCTGAACCCCCAGAAGGCCAGTATAAATCACTGTCAAAGCCACAGAAGGTGTCAGAATTACACTCTTCGTTACACACATCCCTTACTTCCTGAACCAATGTTGAGTCTAAATCCGTATCACTTTCCTCTGACCCCATTTCTTCTTCCCAAGAAAACCCTTGGAAAGTGTCTGAATCAGGAGTTGCTCTAAGTATCTGCCGGATCCTTTTTCTCTGTTCCAATCCTTCCACACTAGAATCACTAGCAGCCCTTTTCCTTCCAGCTGCAGAGTCCTGATCACCCAGAGCCTCACCCCATTCCATACTATTGCTTGATGCTATTGACCCAGCATCTTCCCCAATACTACTACTAGTAGTAGCTGAAGGCTCAATCACAACAGGATGGCCCACGAGGTCCCTTCCAACTCAAGAATTCTATGATGCTATGATCTACTGTAGTTTAGAAGACCATGCATATGATTTTATCTAAGCATATTCCATTTTATATCCTACCTTTCATTCAGTACTCCTTCCATCCAACTAACTAACTACTACTCCAACAATAATAACATTGGAGGCCTGTTCCCCTGCAACCAGGAAGCAGCTCTCTGCCTGGTGCAATCCCCATTGAACCAGGTCGAGAGAGGGTCCCTTTTACAATTCCCTTTTGCAGCAGACATCACTCCTGTGAGAGATATAAGAATGGCAACCACTTGCTTCCCAGTGATGGGAACAAACCCTATTGATTTCAGTGACTGCTGCTCAGTAAATGTAGATTAAAGTACATACATAGATCCTACATAGTTCCTCAAGTAAGGACCATATAGGGACCTAATTCTATGAACCACAGAATACCAGAGAAGTTGCCTTAACTGTCAAAAGTTGACCTTTCTGTGTGAGTGCCGCAGCACATGTTCACTTTAACTCCAGGAAATATAAATGTGAGCGTTACGGTCTACTCTTCATGTCAGAATTCATTCCTTGGCAGTGACATGCAACCACTTTGTCAGCAAAGCTACAGTCTGAGATGACAGTCCATCATCAATGCAGTGTTGAATTTCCTTTGAAAATCACAAGTATTGTTCATAGGAATTTATCGCACTGCTTCTTAGAATAGTAATGCATTTCTAACTTTTTTTTTTGTATTAGGATTTGTCAGGAGTTGCCAGGACTAGGATGGAAACTTTTCATATGGCGTGCTAGTGCCCTGTGCCGTGCAAATTATTTCATGCGGTCTTAGTAGGCCGCAAGCTAAACAGGAAACCAGTTTGATTCTGGACAACATGGAAAGGAGTACAGTTTCCAGATCAAGTTATTGCCATTCACATGTTAAGAATTCAGAATAACAGGTCAGAGTGGTGTACTTGACATTAAAAAAAAAGAAAACCAAACTCAGCAAATGTGGAGGTAATTTAGCATAGATTAGGGCAGTGGTTCCCAGCCTTTGGGACTTTAATTCCAAGAATTCCTGGCCATTGGATAAGATGTTTGTGGCCTCTGGTTTTCAGGCCCGGATTACCCATAAGTCCACACTAGGCCATGGCCTATGGGCGCAGGCCTAGAGGGGTGCCAGATCAAGGACCAAAAAAGAAAAATTCAAACAAAACTGCAACGTGCGGCATGATGACTCTCTGTCTCAGGTGAGGGCAGGGAGAGAGCACTGCGAGGGGGCAGGGAGGAGGGAATGGCGCCCACCCTCGCCCCCGCGGCACCCAGGAACATGGCGGAAGAGGCAGAGGCGCCCTCCTGCCACGCGTGCATGCCCGCCAGCGGCCCTGGGGGCGGGGCTTCCCTTCCTCCTCCTCCCCATGACCGCCTTCCTTGACTGAAGGAAAGCAATCACAGCGAGGAAGAGGCGGAGGAAATCCCCGCCCTCGGGGCTGTTGCCACGCATGCCCAGCAGCGCCCCGAGGGCAGGGCTTCTTTTCCTCTTCCTCCCTGCGACCACCTTCCTTGACTGAAGGAAGGCGATTGCAGAACGGAAGAGGCGGAGGAAAGCCCCACCCTCAGGGCTGCCGCTGCGCATGCCCAGCAGCGCCCCAAGGGCGGGGCTTCTTTTCCTCTTCCTCCCCACGACCGCCTTCCTTGACTGAAGGAAGGCGATCGCAGCAAGGAAGAGGCGGAGGGAAGCCCCGCCCTCAGGGCCGTTGCCGCGCATGCCCAGCAGCGCCCCGGCGGCGGGGCTTCCCTCCCTCCTCCTCCCCGCGACCGCCTTCCTTGACTGAAGGACAGCGATCGCAGCGAGGAAGAGGCGGATCTTATGGCAACAAAGTCTTATAGAGATATGTAAAACTGTATAACTTTGATGAGATGGCAAGCTATGTTGGTGGGACTGGAAAGAAAAAAATGAAGAAAATGTAGACTGGCATGGAGTGCACACAATAAGACTGGCAATTTTAATGGTAAGAGTGTATTTTCTAACAGGATCTTGGAAGGAGAAATGGGCAAATACATATTACTGCAATAGCTTGATGGTTATTGAACTGTGACATTTGCTGTGCCGGGAGGTGTTCTAACAGTGAATAAACTGGCCAGTTTACAGTAGAATCCTTACTACCTCTCTCTTGTCAATATTGGGCTGAAAATGCCACTTCTGCTATGGTTGCTATAGTAGCCAGCCAGCCATTCTTTCTGTGATTCCTTGCATTCTTCTTGGTAAAAATGCTGTTTGAATAATGAATTTAGTCTTTTCCTATCTTGGATACCAGTGGTGATTCTTGGTAAACCTCTAAGTGGTGCTCTTTGGCAAGCCGTTTGCCTCCTCAGGATATGAGCTTTACTCCTGCCCCATAATTTCCTCAGCCGAAGACCTCACCTGGCTACATCCCATCGTGCAGAGCAGACCCGTCAGTAGTTAATTGTTAAATTAGTTAATTGTAAACTGTTTATATATGTTTGTGTGTTTGTGGTTATTTACTGTTAACTGTATTATTTATTTATTATTTATTTAAAACTTGTGTAACCTTCCTTCTTCCCCTAACCAATAAATTTTCTCACCTCTACTTTGATGTTAACTTGGACTCATGTTTGTGTGAGTGGCATTATTATTCTGTTGTAAACCGCTCTGAGCCTTCAGGGAGTGGCAGTATATAAACTCAAATAATAAATAAATAAATAAATAATAATAAAAACATTCCAGTTTTTCTTTTAGAAACTTACTATCAAATAGTTTTTGGCAGGCAAGCACATCAAAATATTAGAGAACAATTCATTCAATTAAGAACTAGTAACGTCACAGTGATTGCCATGCATCCTGTTGGTAGAATAATAATAATAGTAACAACAACAACAACAACAACCATCTGAAGGGACTCGGGGCAGCTTACATGGGGCCCAAGCCCAGCATACAAAAAGATTTACCAGCTAAAACACGGTTAAAAACATAACAACATATAATATCACATAAACAATCTAATTAAAACAATTAAGAACAGCAAAGTATAAAAACATTGTAAAAGTGCATCTCAGAGGAGTAGTGGTGAATGGCAATGGTACCCCATTTGCAGTTGCACCATTCTTGAATGGTGCAGAACTATTTGCCAGTACCTTGACCTATATGATTCACTGAGATTCTGAAACACTCTGAAACGTATTCTCCATTGTTTGATGGGACAAAAAGTAGGCACATTGGTAGGTGTCTTGTCAGTTGTTCATTGTTGATATTCAGCAGTTGTGTGATGCAGTGGAATGCTATAATTCTATCCAGATGCATATGAGTCTGGACAGAATCATAGTGTCAAAATAAACCACAAGAGCCATCACATCCAAACTTGTGTTCAGAACTCTGAAGGTCTTGATGCTGATAACGGGACACCTGGGAATCTTAACGAGCTACCATTCAACCGCCGTGATAGCATTCGGGGAATCTAGGCAGGCTGCCAGCCTCCGACGCAGCAGCCGGGTTGCAAACCGAAACTGATTTGTCTTTATATTAGATTGCTAGGGAAATTGTCTTCAGCTTTCAGGCTTCGTTCAGAATACCTTGTCTCCAAGCTCTTGATTTTGCCTAGGCCTTTGTGCACGTTTTTGGATCTATAGCTGCCTTGTATTATTCATGGGATTTGCATCAAGTTTTCTACCTTTGCCTTTGGATTTTGGGACTAATTGAACTGTGTGATTTACCCTGGATATATTCTACAATTGATCTTCTTTTAACCCTTTTGTTGGACACTATATTTGTTTCAATAAAAGCCTATTATTCAGACTGTCTGTTGTGTGTGTGAACTAGGGGGGTGCTCCTTGTCTGAAGTGCAACACCCTCCCTCAGAAACACATTCTCCCTCTGAAACACATTCTACCTACCTCATCCAGGGTTTTATCAATTCTATCAATTTTAGTTCTAGTACATTTGGCCCGCCCACTGTGTCCCACATTTCTATCATGTCTTCCTGGAACTGTTTTATTTTGTTATGTTATATATTTATTTTGATGGTATTCTTGCTTTCTTTAATTTTATTCTGCTGTACTTGTATTGTATCTTCTTGTGATTTTGGGCTTGGCCATGTGTTAGCCGCCCCGAGTCCCCTTTGGGGAGATGATGGCAGGAGATAAAGATAATAATAATAATTATTATTCTACTGTTGACATGTGGATTTATACTACTGAGGCATGATGTGAGGTTTTGTGTAGCTGTCCAAATCCATTGGCTACTTTTCCAACTTTTCCCCGGTACGTGGATCTGGGTATCAATAGATAGTCTTCAACATACTCCTCATTCTCTTCAGTGCTAATTCAAAACAAAGGCCTTGCCCAATGGCCACATGGTCATCATGTACTATCTGCTCATTTTTGAAAAAAGACTGAGAGACAGCAGACACGGGCTTTTGGAAATGATATAAGGGAATGGAAGAATCCGCAAATATATTCCCCTTTTAGTTCTGCTAGACTAGCATAACTATATGTATTGCACAGTCTGAGCCTCTGTGATAAAAGTGCTGAGTAATAATTGTAGAGTAGGGATGTGAAAGTGGTTGCGCACAAACACACCTGTTCAGTTATGAATGCAAAATGATAGTTCAGAAAGGTTGTTAGGGGAACTGCTAATTTCTTTAACTACTCCTGTTTACTCCCTCTCCGTCTCCTTCTCTCCTTCCCTTTCTGTCTTGCCATAAACTGCTGAACTGTTTCCTATCACACCACAGTTCTTACTCTTGTCTACTTTCCATTAAATTAATTAAGAATCCTTCCTTTTAACACCCCCCCCCCCTTAACTAACTAACTAACTAATTTTATTATTTATGAGTCGCCCTCCACAAATGTGCTCCGGGCGACTTACACAGCTAGGCATCTACAATACTAAAATATTAAAATGTTAAAATATGGGAATAGACAGGTTCCAGGACACTGATTGTCACTTATGCACATGCTCTTCTAAATAGGTATGTCTTAAGTGCCGCCAGAAATGAAGGCAGGTCGAAGATGGCTCTTTGGTCTGGCGGCAGAGAGTTCCACAGGACAGGGGCCACAACGGAAAAAGATCTCTGTCTCGTGGACTCCAAGTGAGCCTCTCTCAGACCCGGGACACAGAGAAGGTTCTCGTAGGCTGGCCGTGGTGCTCTCGGATGGATAGATGGTATCATCCGGTCTTTTAGGTATGTAGGACCCTGGCCCCGCGAGGCCTTAAGTGTCAGGGTCAGGGCCTTATAAAGGACTCTACTCGACCGGCAGCCAGTGCAAATGCTGTAAGGATGGCGTTATGTGGCACCTCATAGGTGTTTTCGTGAGGAGCCTGGCGGCAGAAACCTGGGCCCAGAAGTTGTCTCTGTGTTAACTTCCCCTGAATGTTCAAGTGCTGCCATTTCTTATCTTTTGCAATGCTAATGTCTCTTTTGTCATGTTAATGTGTCCTCAATAGATCTGGCATCCTGACATTAGATTCCAAGTTGCATGCTCTTTATGCAGAACATCCCTGATTTAGACACCATTCTCATTTTAACAGCACCTCCACCAATGATGAAACTTGGGGGGGGGACGACTCCATGCTGCCACCATCATATTTCAGAGACGAAAACTGAGCCAAACAACAGCAGATTGTCGTTAAGGTGGCACAAGTTATTAATGAAGAAAAATAGATAGAGCAGGCTGCACAAGTTTTCTTTTGCCTGAGCCTACTGGAAAGGCAAAACTTTGCCAGCCTCCTCTCTCCCACTTCCTGAGAGTTAAATTAATGGAAGCCAAAGACAAAGCCAGAAAATGATAGGAGGAGAGAGAAATCCAGACATTTGGAAAGAGCTGACAAAGTGAGGCAGCAGAGAATTTAACAAGATTAATAATCTATATATATAAAATGAGAGCTGTCGTGGTGAGTAGCCTATAGACAGCAAAACCGCTGAAACAAAAAAAACCCAAACCAGGCCACAAAAATCCCCACGCAACGAGGTATGTTTACCACCACCACCACCCTCCAAATAAAACAAAAAAGTAAAAGACACAAAAAAAACCAAGGGAACTACAACACCCAGAACCACCCCACCCCCCGACAAACACAGACGACGCTCACGGTACTCATTATCGCACATGCAAACCCCTTCTCCCTCCTTCACCCCCCCCCCACCAGTACAGAGAAAAGAAGAAGGCCCTCCACCTTATCTGTCTCCTGTGGCTAGCAGGGGAATGGCTGGCAGCAGCACTGCCTGCTGAAGACCTAAAAGGGCCTCGATTGCTGCTGTGGCCGGGGCTACGGAGGCCTCTGCAGCAGCAATTGAGACCCCGGCTTCACAAAAGACAGCGGGCCTCCCTCCTCCTTTTAGCTCTTCAGCAGCCAATGCCACTGGAGGGGAATGACTGGTGGCGGTGCTGCCTGTTGAAGAGCTAAAAGGAGGAGAGGCCCGCTGTCTTCTGTGAAACCGGGGCCTCAATTGCTGCTGCGGCCCGGGCTCCAGAGGCCTCCGCAGCAGCAATCGAGGCCCCAACTTCACAGAAAACGGCGGAAGGAAAGAAAGAAGGAGGGGGGGAAGGTAAGAGAGGAGGGAGGGAAAAAAGGAAGGAGGGAAGGAAGCGAACAAAGGAAGAAAGAGATACCCAAGGAAGAAAGAAGAGACAGCAGAAAGGACACAAAAATGAAAGGCATGAAGGAAGGAAGGAAGGCAAACAGACAGGAAGGAAGAAAAGAAGAAGGGAGGGAGGGAAAAGGCGAAGGAATGAAAGAGGAAAGGGGGTAGAAAGGGAAGAGAGGAGAGGAGGGAAGGAAGGAAAGAAAAAAGTACCACAGGAAGGAAGAAGAGACTACAGAGCAAAGACAAAGGTAATAAAAGGCTATAAAAGAGGGTGGAGCTGGTGAGGGGAGGAGAAAAATAAAGGAAATAAAGGGAGGAAGGAAACTTAGGGAGGGAAAGAAAGGGAAGGAGGAGTGATAGAGGAAAGGAAAGAATAGGGGGAAAGGAGGGAAAGAAAAGACGGACGGAAGGAGGACAGAGAGAAGGAAAGAGCTGAAGGTTGAGGGAGACAGGGGGGAGGGCAAGAACGAAAGACAAGAAGGGATGTTGCTGTTGTTCTTTGCCACAGGGGCGCGTGGCCGGGTACAGCTAGTATAATAATAATGAACTTTATCTTCAGACGACCATCTCTCCCTCAGAGGACTCAGGGTGGTTTACACATACAAAGGAAAATATTCAATACCCGGTATATACCAAAGCATTACAACAATAAACATAATACAGAATAATAACGGCATTGTACTAATCAAAAGAAATTAAAAATCAAAACAAAAACACACTTTATTTATACCCCACACCCATCTCCCCAAAGGGACTCTGGGCGGCTTACATGAGGCCAAGCCCAACAACACATAATAACAACACAACAGCAAATATAAAAACAATTCAATCAATAAAACTCAACACAAGCAGTGACAGACCATTTAAAACCATTTTGTGTGGACCAAATATGAATGTTATTTTTTTTTTAAAAAAAGAACACTGGGTGCAGACAGAGGCAGTTTGCATATAACAGGAAGGTTTCCAGGACATTGGAAACTGGAAGGAGTGGCGCGCGAGCGAGGAGGCGGCGGGGGGAAGCCCTGTCAGATGCCCTACGGGTGGCGGGACTTCCTCCTGGCTCCTTCTCTCACCGTGCGAGGCGGGCGCCGCGCTCCTTCTTTCAGTGAAGGAAGGAGCATGGCGCCTGCCCTGCGAGAGAGAAGGAGCCGGGGGAAGTCCCGTCGCCCATAGGGTGTCTGACAGGGCTTCCCCTCGCTCGATTATTGCCTTTTCCAGTGAAGGGGGAGTCAGCACATATATTTGCGCAGTTTGAGATGACCTGCAGTGTGACATGTTTGACGCCCCAGATGGCGCTGTCTCAAGGCTGCTAAATGGAACCTTGAGGAATGTTCCTTCACTGAAAGTGAGCGCGGGATTTGTCAGTTGGGATTTAATATCTGTGAGGAAAGGATGTTTAGAAAGGTAGCTCTGATGGCTGTTGTTTCCCGATGTTTTGCCAGTTATTGTTAAATACAATTCCTCCTTCACTGTTATATATTTACCATGTGTGAGTGAATGAGGGGAAGTTTCATTATTCGCCTAGAACAGAGACTGGGCTTTTTGGGGGGAGGGGGAATTAAAGCCGGCCTGGAACTTCTCTTCTGGCTCCTCACCTTGGCTCGCTCCTCCTCCCACTCGCTCCCTCCCTCCTCAACAACTGCAACCTACATGCCATGGCGACCCGAAGGTCCGGTCGCCATTTTGCCGCCCCCCATGGCCGCCCCCCGAGGCCATGGCCTCGTTTGGCCTTATGGGTAATCCGGGCCTGACTAACTGTAGGATTAGAGCCTTTCTTGTGGTGTTCCGCTTTCCTCCTCTTATCCTGGTCTCCCGAACTCCTCTCTTGCAAACCAGCCATGCCGTAAGGCCTTGCCCAGTGTCATATCACAGGTGTTAAGTCTTCAGTCTTGGTTTTACAGATGATTAACCATTTTGATTAGATTAGAGCTAATGCTGCGAGGCCTCCTGCAACTAAGGGAAGCTGAGCCTGTCCGCCCCCTTGTGTCTCGTATTCCCTTTTCCGGCCTGGAAGCACCTGAAAAGCAATTAATTTCCACTTGCAAAGAGGACTTGCACTGTTTATTGGAAACAAGTCCTTTAAAATGGTAACTGAATTTAATAAAATGAATGCGCATTTCTGTGGGGCTTTTTTATACATGATTTTTACAAAGTCCCAGGTCTAGCCCCTCACGGCAACTGTTTGGCACACGGGGCACATACATGGAGGCATAATGAATGGGACGAAGTAAAAGAGGTTTTTCATTATGCTCCCTAAGTATAAATGTTGTCTCTCTCGTGCTCTTTTTACACAACAACTTCCTTCAGCTTGATTCTTGATCAATTTAATGATGCCATTTGAAGGAAAAGTCACTTGATTGCTACATAAAACCGAAAAGTCAAGACCTTTCAATCTGAATTTGTTTCTAATTTGCTTTTCCAAATCAGTTGACTAGTCAGTGCTTCTCAGAATTACTCTGACAAAGTTTTGATTTGTCACACTTCTATGAAATGGTAAGAAAAGGAGGCGGAGAACCCATTTTATTTCAGTCCTTGTACTGTTGTTTTGCTTTGTGAAGCACCATGTACACTGATGTTACGAGGTAAACAATAATAATGGCCAAAATCCAACATTGGAGTTGTTTCTCCATAAGCGTTCTTGCATACGTACGCAGGACTTAGAAGTGGGTTTGGTGATGTCTCTGTATCCAGTAGAGAGCTGCTGTGATGTTACTACATCAGTGTGTTGTGTGCAAAGTGCAAAATTTTGAGGCCCCCTGTTCTAGATCCTTCAGTGTGACTCTATATCAGTGTTTTTCAACCTTTTTTGAGCTGCAGCACACTTTTTACATTGACCAAATCCTGGGGCACACCACCAACCAAAATGACACAAAATGACACTCGAACACAGTAATACATAGAGCTAATATGTTTTTATTTATTTATTTATTTTATTTATTATTTCAATTTTATATTCCGCTCCTTCCTGCAGGCTCGGGGCGGATAACAGTAAAATAGATGGGCGGCATGTCACAAACAAGTAGACATGTGGCCCTACAATAAAAGCATAAAACATATTAAAACACAATAAATGTATTCATACACTCAGTGTGAAAACTGGGCCTGTTTCAATGAACACAACATATATATGACTTACTCTCACATACTTATACATGGCTATCATGTCTTCTCTCAGCTTTCACTTCTTCAGGCTAAACATGCCCAGCTCTTCAAACCACTCCTCATAGGGCTTGTTCTCCAGTCCTTTGTGAAATTTCACCCTGAGTGAAACTTGCTTCCAGTTAACTATGGATGTCATGAAGCTGTTATAAACAGTTCCTGGGGGGAGGGGGGGCAACTCTTGGAAAATCCAGTAAAATAGTAAAAAAAACCCAAAAAAAACCATTTCCAAGCGGAGAGGCTCAATTTGTTTCTTGGAAACCTCTGAATGCTTCAGCCTCCCGATGCTCCCAGGTTCGCTCACTGCCCAATTCACCGACGTGGAGCTTCCGGCTTTGGCTGTTCTCATGAGAAATCCAAGCCAACGCGAAAACGCCGACTCAATCGCTTCCGCCCAGTGCTCTGCTTTTGCGGAGGGAGGCAACGAAAGAGGCCACATATATCTATGAAACGTATGGGAGCATCAGGAGGCTGAAGCAGCCCTGAGCGGGAGCTGGAGCCATGCTGAGTCGAGGCTCCTGAAGTCTTCCTCAAGGCGGGCCTGGCCCTGGCATTCGGCGGAGCCCTTCCTTTGCCTCGGGGAGGATCTTTGGGGAGGGAAAGAGCTGCTAGGAGGGGGAAGAATGGCAATTTCCCACGGCACACCTGATGATCGCTCATGGCACACTGGTGTGCCGTGGCACACTGGTTGGGAAACACTGTCCTATATTATCCTTGGCCCTTGGGTTCTTCATTTCTATAGGGTTTGCTGTTATACATGTTTTTGCATGTCCATGCAACGTCTGAAAATATATCCTTCATGGATGTGGGGATCATTCTGTGTGTGTGTGTGTGTGTGTGTTCATGTGTGTGCATGCAGACATAGTTAATCAATAACTTGTAAATGCCACTTAAACCATTTGGAAGCCACATATGTGTAGCACAGCAGTTCTCGTTCGTGCCTGGAGGGCAAGGAATAGGTCCTGGGGTTCCATTAGCATTAGGGCCTGCAGCAGCAGAGGTGGATTCGGAGGATGAGCTAGATGACTGGGGTGAAGCACAGGGCCCTTCGGATGGGCCGCAGTCTCCCCACAGAGAGCTTGGCATGGGATGAAATGTTGTTTGGGCCCAGCTTAGATTCCGATCACCAGGTGGAGATGGGAAGCAGCGAAGGGAGTTATGAACCCCCGGGGAGGAATTCCCAGGAGCCCGAGAATGTAAACATGGACGAACCCGAGTGGGAAAGTGCCAGGGAGGAAAGTTCTCAGGAAGATAGCGACACAGCTGCCGAGAGGCAAGGTCGCTCCTTCGATAGGAGACGAGACATCGAGTCTAGCAGGAGGGCTTGGTCGAGGGTCCTAGACCGACCGAGGTCCGTGAGCAGAGATTGGAGACGAAGGAGCCTAGAGCGTCGCGGACCTCGGCCGACGGATTAAGTATAGGGTCCGTGGGAACGCATCCTCAGTTCTCCGGCCACGTCTTTCCTGAATAGGCGTGAAGCGGAGTGGGACCACAAGCCAGCAGTGGTCATCAAGCCTTGCCTTGCATTTGCCTTGTTTCTTGAGCCGCATTGGTTTGCGGAGCCTTGCCCTGTTTCCTGATCCGCATTGGATTGCGGAGCCTTGCCACGCTTCCAGCTTATTTGCTACGTTACTTTGGACTACTTGCTTATCACCTTTTGGACACTTGCATATTATTGGACTATTTACTCTTTGGAACTGTTTTTATACTCAATAAAGTAGTTAGCCTTCAGTACGTCTCTGTGTGTGTGATTAAGGGGCCCGCTACGACCGTGATCGTGACAATATGGTACTTTAAAAATAAAATTTAAAAACCTCCTAGCGTCACTTTTAAATGGTGCCAACAAGGAGGTGGAAAAGTGAGAGGAAAAACATCACAGCTTTCTCTATCTCGGGTCCCTTGCTTCACTGGCTTCTACAGAGGTTCCTTGCAGCACCAACAGCCACATTTGCCAGCCACACTATAAAGGAAAACATGTTGTCATGTTATTTTCAACAGCAATCTCACAGGTTGTGTTGCTTCCTCACTTCCACCCTGCTTCGCAATCCTAGATTCGCTCAGCCGTTGCCTGTCTCCCAGCCTGCCGACCTCGGCCAAGAGTTCTTTCCCGGATCCCTAAAGGCAGTCTAGTCTCTCTTTCCCTTTCCTTTTTAAAAATACATCGTACTCTTGTCACTTCCAGCTGAGTTCCTCAACTCTGGTCATCCACTGAAGCACATTAAAAACCATTGCTTTCGGGGGGGCAGATTTGGTTTTCCTGTTTGACATGCTAAACAAAACAGTCCGAAGGTCGACTCAGGGCGGAGTACAGACTGGCAACAATTAGATACCAAACACACATAAATACATAGTTTAAAACAGGTTAAAATCACATAATAACATTAAAATAAAAACAATTTAAAACTATAAAAATCAATGACTTCTAGGCAGGGGCGGTCTAAGGTCATTTTATATGGTAAGCAAACATTATTTTGGCGCCCCTCCATGTAAAACAAATATACAATTATAATATCACAATACCATTAGTAGTATTATATTGTATCAATGTATATACAATATATTATAATACATACTATATCATACTTATATTATGCTACATTGCAATATAATTATATTATAATATATTGACATTATAATATAATATAACATTCCATTATATTAATATTATTATAAAATAATAAATAAAATTATTTATTTAAATAAAATTATCCTCTACTAAATATTTTCATTACTCATATAAAACTCAAATAACCCAAAATAAAGTAAAATAAAATATATATTACTATTTGCATGCGCAGTTCCCGGCCGGTGCGCACGCGCGGGGAGGTGGGCGGTTGTGGTAGGGTTCACACGTGATTGGGCGTGGTGAGGGAGTTCGCCTCAGCGCGCAGCGGCTACTTCCGGTGGCGGCTAGCAGGAGGCAATACGTCGCCAATACCCCTTTGGCTCCCCTCCCCTCTCCCTTTGTCTCCGCCCCCTGCCTGCCCAATTGGGTCACCGTATTCGGCGGCAGGGCGGAGACAAAGGGAGAGGGGAAGCACTCCCTGCCTGCCCGATAGGGAGTGCTTTGCTTACAGGCTTCTGCGCACAGAAGCTACTGGGCATGCGCGGAGGTTTTGGCGCATGTGCAGTTGCTCCTGCACTCAACTTCAGCTCCGGAGCAACTGCGCCTGTGCCAAAACCTCCGTGCATGCCCAGAAGTGGCGTCGGAGCACACAAGGCCAGGGCCCAAAAGCAGGCAGCCGCGGCGCTGCCTGAGGAACATCGGCAGGGCCAGGACGCTGTCTGGCACCGGCGCCCGGTGGGCGGGAGAATTCGGCCCTTCCCAGATGGCACCCCATGTGGCCGCTTCCTTGGCCTACCTGTAGGACCGCCCCTGCTTCTAGGTTTAAATCCATGTCCATTTGCATCGTTAAGCCGTTCCATATTTGTTCACAATACTGAGTTTAACTGGTTACAAAGAGGTCCCAAAAGCTTGCGCGAAGAGCCAGGTTTTTACTCTTTTCCTAAAGGTCAGGAGGGAGGGAGCAGATCTAATATCCCTAGGGAGTGCATTCCAAAGCCGAGGGGCTACCACTGAGAAGGCCCTGTCTCTCGTCCCCACCAATCGGATCTGTGAAGGAGGCGGGACTGAGAGCAGGGCCTCTCCGGATGATTTTAAACATTCCTTTTGGATGAAGTTTATCCCATTATTGGAACTTGTTTCTACAGTGTGTGTGTATGTGTGTGTGTGTGTGTGTGTGTGTGAGAGAGAGAGAGAGAGAGAGAGAGAGAGAGAGAGTAAGGGTGAGAAAGGTGTGGCGAGGGAAAGAACTTATCTGGATCATGACCAGAGGAAATGGATTCTGAGATTCCCCCCCCTTACCACAATTATGATAACCCTACTTCACCCCAATCTAACAGAAGTTGATTTTTACATTAGAAAATGTACATATTAATGGCCTTTCTGCAATTCACACCCGTCTAGTCTAATTTGACCCTGTGTTGTTTTTAATTAGATAGAAGCCTTTAATAGGGCAAATAATTAAACAAAAATGTGATAATCCCTACAGCAGGGCTGCCCAGGAAGTCGATCGCGATTGATTGGTCGATCCCAGGACCAAAGGAGGTCAATCCCAGCTGGATGGAGCACTTCTAAAGGGGGCGGAGCCATGCCGCGCCAAGCTCCGCCCCCTCCCCTGGCTTCAGCGCTACCACAGCTTCTCCAGGCTAGTTATGCCACCACTGGCTTGGCACTACCCTCCTCAAGCCTGGAGAAGCTGTGGTAGAGCTAAAGCCAGAGGGGGCGGAGCCAGGCCATGCCAAGCCCCGCCCCCTCCCCCTGCTCCACCCTGCTTCTCTCTTGGTAGATCTTTCTGACTTGGTTTTATTATAAGTAGCTCGCATGCTGAAAAAGTGTGGGCACCCCTGCCCTACAGGCAGGCCCGGATTAACTGCTTGTGATGCCCTAGGCCATACTCTGGAAGCCTCGCCCCCCCCCCCGTGGGCGGAGCCGCTTGTGGGGGTGGACCCGCTTGTGGGGGCGGGGGTGCTTGCGAGGGGCGGGGCCGCTTGCGGGGGCGGGGGTGCTTGCGAGAGGCGGGGCCGTGCGTCCTTCCTTCCTTCTGCTCCTCCTCCTTCCCTAAAACGTCCCCTCCGCCAGGCCGGCTTGGGCGCCACGTGGCCTGCCTTAGTCAGAGGGTGGGAGGAGCTGACGCATATGCGTGGGGGGGCAGGGCCACTTACGAGGGCGGGCACACTGGAGGCTCGGCTCCTCCCACCCTCCGACTCAGGCAGGCCACGGGGTGCCCAAGCCGGCCTGGCAGAGCGGGGAGGCTTTGGGGAAGGAGGAGGAGCAGAAGGAAGGAAGGAATCCTTTTTCCTTCTGCTCCTCCTCCTTCCCCAAAGCGTCCCCTCCACCAGGCCGGCTTGGGCGCCACATGGCCTGCCTGAGTCGGAGAATGGGAGGAGCCAACGCACGTGCATGGGTGCACAGTGCACTGGAGGCTCTGGGAGTGCGTAGGCGATACGCGCGCAGGCGCAGAAGCGCCTGAAGTTCGCCATTTTAAAAAAGTTTTAATTTTTTTTAAAATAATTGGGAGTCCAGATTTGGGCCCCCCCTGGCTACGCCCATAGGCCACGGCCTAGTGTGGCCTTATGGATGATCCGGGCCTGCCTACAGGAAGTCGCTGCATGGGAACTTCTGTTTGTATGACATGTTTTTGTTTTGCTTTTTTTAACATTAAAAATAAATATTATATCTGGAGACCCTTACACGTCACAAATTATTATTATTTTTTATAACAATAGCAAAAATAAATTTCCTTCTTTTCGCTCGTAATGATCTATAATGTAATTGTCATAAAGGACCATTCTGAGAGCAATTTTTGACTTGTTGAAGCTGGTGGACATTATATTTCCAGGAATGCAATAATGCAGCAATATCAAGTGCCATTAATTTCCCTCAGATGTTGTTTCCCTTTCTTGGAAATGTCCTCCAAGTGAATAATTGATCGAACTGACAATGGAAACGGCACATTTTCATAGTATACTTTTGTCACGAGGAATATGGAAGTGGTCCTTAATGATTCCTTGAGAGGACAGGAACAAGAAATGCAGTCCCGTTATTTTATAAATGAACCAAACTGAAAATTGAAAATAGCTTTCTTTAAAAGTTCAGCACACAAGACAAGAAGAAGAAACACGAGAAAGAAACTGACATCAAGTCTGTTCTGGCACAAGTTTTACTATGACTATTTTATTTATTGTAACAGAAGCAAACCGAACAGTTGTAATCTATATATATAAAAAGAGAATGGTCATGCAACCCGGCAAATAGACAGGAAAACTATAAGCCCCAGAACCACGAAACTCCCCAACACAATCAAACATACCACGAGGTACCTATAGGGCACAAAAAACCTGCCCTAGATACCTCGCAAGACCCCCAAACAGAACCCCCCAAAAACGCCCAATGGAACCTGGCGTAGCGCTGCATCGTGAATGCCAACGGCCTCCTTCCCCCGCGAGGGGAGGGGAGGGGGAAATGCCTGCTCAACAATGGCACCGGCGCACTCACCCCCCAACTCCAGCCCCTCGCCCTCAGCCCTCGCTCACCGTTTCCTCCTTCTTCTGCACCCGGAGGCAGGCAGGGAGGGGGGGCGGAAGGGGGGTGGAAGGGGGGCTTCGCGGAGGAGGAGGAAAGAGCAGCGAGGGGGGGAGGATCATAGCCATGCACAGAGGCTACGATCCTCCCCCCCCCCCCGCTGCTCTTTCCTCCTCCGCCTCCTCAGCGGCTCCGTTGCCGCCAGGGCCTTCCTCGCTCCGGCGGGTTCTTTCTCAATCCCGGCGGAGGCGGGAGGGAAGCTGCCCTTTTCCTGGGCACCTCTTTCTCCTCCTCTCCCCACCCTCCTCCCTTCATTCAAGGAAGGAGGCCGGGAGAAGGAGAAAGAGGTGCCGGAAAAGGGCAGTTTCCTCCGCCTCCGCCGGGATCGGGAGAAAACTTGCCGGAGCAAGGACGATCCTGGCAGCAAAGCCGGCGAGCAGGAGGAGGAGGTGGAGGAGGATGAAAGAGCAGCGAGGGGGGAAGGATCGTAGCCATGCACAGAGGCACGATCCTCCCCCTCGCTGCTTTTTCCTCCTCCTCTGCCTCCTCCTCTTCGCTGGCTCTCCCGAACCCGGTGGAGGCGGGAGGGAAGCTGCCCCTTTCCCGGGCATCTCTTTCTCCTCCTCGCCCTCCCTCCTCCCTTGAT
Source organism: Anolis apletophallus (assembly GCA_030556195.1). Classification (NCBI taxonomy): domain Eukaryota; kingdom Metazoa; phylum Chordata; class Lepidosauria; order Squamata; family Anolidae; genus Anolis; species Anolis apletophallus. Next base: position 176,792,825 of record JARBWK010000004.1, read on the forward strand.
TGAAGGAAGGAGGGCGGGGAAAGGAGGAGAAAGAGATGGAGGGACCCCTGCTGCGCATGCGCGTGCCACAGGAGGACAACTTTTTCCTCCTTGCCTCACCCTCCTCCCTTGATTGAAGGAAGGAGGGCGGGGAAAGGAGGGGAAATAGGCGGAGAAACCCCTGCCGCGCATGCGTGTGGCGGAAGGCGCCTCTTTCCCCCACCCAATGAGGAAGCCCTGGCAACGGCAGCGCCAACAAGGAGGAGGCGGAGAAGAAAAAAGTAAGGAGCGAGAAAGGAAAGAATAGAAGGATGGAAGGGGAGAAGAAAGGAAGAAAAAAGGAAGGAAGGAGGGAAGGGGGGGGGAGAAGGATGGATGGAAGGAGGGGGAAGAAAAAGAAACCAGGAAGGAAGGAAAAAGCCACAGCGAAGCGTGGCCGGGTCAGCTAGTGTATATTCTAAAAAACAGAGTTTTAAAACTCGGCACTTTTCTTATCTCTAAACAACAGACAAGAGATTGTTCTGATAAGTCATAGAAATGTATTGACCCCTGATGGGGTATATATTCAAGTCAATAAAGTATAAATCTGATAATTATTCAATATTCATAAACAGTGTGGTATACATATACATCAGATATACACACTACTCACCAGGGCCGTAGCCAGGATTTTGATTTGGGAGGGGTTGAGTTTGATTTGGGGGGCAGGGCTGAATCTGAGTGGGAGAGGGTCTACCCTAGCAAACCTTTTGTATTGTTATCCCAATACCCCCATGCATATGGGATATGTTGTGCATGGTGATCAGATCATGATATAAATACACATAACAGTTTAAATAATGTATCAGTAAGGCCTTATCGTGGACCACCTGAGAATTTGGGGGGCTGAAGCCCCCAAGCCCCCGGCTACATGCCTGCTACTCACGCAACTCAATCCAATATCTTCACTAAATGCTTTGTAATCAATAAGTAAATGTTCAGAACCCTTGGTTCTGCGGAATTAGTTCCAAAATCAAAATAAGAATGCGGCTAGTTGAAATCACTGTAATCCAAGGGGTGCGGTTCGCTTCAAGGGCGAAAATCGTCAAACTGAAAGTAGCAAACAGCACTGAGGTCCCAAGAGCGCGGTTCGCTCTTAATCACAACGGGATAGAAAAAATGAAATTAAGAACCCCCCAATGGGGTATTTGTAATCCACAGGGTATGAATACACCAGTTGTTACTGGCGTCAATCGCCGGAGTCGCGTAGAGTAGAGGTTTGGTGCCCAAATGGCGATGTTATTCACTCCGTAGTTACTCGAACAATAGGTGATCCGCCTACGGTTAATAAATTTACGGAACCGATCCATTTCGAGTCCTTCTTCAGGGTGGTCACAACTCAATAGATATATAAGTTACATCAATCTGTAATATAAACACAATACTAATATAGCTTCCCAAACGTAAAGGGGTAACACGAGGGTTGGAGATATAATTGACCCCACTTACCAATGTGTTGGTTTTGTAATATAAATTGCCTCAATGGCGAGACCGATAAATCGGCTAGAATGTAGAGCCCATATGGTGGCGACCAAAAATCCGGTACACACATACACAGAAAAGCTGCTTAAGTACACTATCCCAAAAAAGTTTCATTAACAAGGTCTAGAAGCATCAGATGTATACAATAAGTAGGAACTCTTAAAGGAGAATAGTGTTCAAACTGAGAATTTCATTCAATCCTGATGGTTGTTCGCTACAAGCCCGGGTTATCCATTTTAATTCGCATTTCAATAAAGCGGTTTGTAAGTCCGCAGGAAAAAAGTAAAATCTTGGTTATGGGACCAGGCTTTTGCACATTAGCACAATGCAGCACTTTGGATTGGCATTGTACTGGCAAGTTGATGGATATGGCTCAATGCTCATGTTGTGGACGGAACACTGTTTTAACTCAAGTGAATGTGGATTATGTGTTCAATGTTAACTGCATTTCAATGCTGAATGTTTATGGTTTTCTATTGTATATTGTATATTGTGTATCGGCATCGAATTGCAGCCTTTTGTCAAGCCGCTTTGAGTATGCCCCCCCGGGGGGGGAGGGGTTGAGAAGAGCAGGGTAGAAATAATGTAAATGAATAAATAAATATAAATAAATAAATCTCTTTCAAAAACTGGAAAAGCTGTCTATATAGGTCTGGGAAAATTGACATTTTTTAAAGGGAGCTCAGCCAAGAATCCTCCAGCCTTACTTCTGGGAGTTTCAGTCTGAATAAACTAGCTCTTCTAAGCTTGTTATCTATTATGAAGAAGGTGCTGGGCAGACCCCAAATGGGAAGAGATACCACTATAGTCCCAATATCATCTTGACTATACACGAGAGGAATGCTTTGCAGGGACTGAAGCCCCATCCTTCCACACAGCTATGTAAAATCCACATTGAACTGGATTATATAGCAGTGTAGACTCAGATAACCCAGGCCTTGCCTTGATATTCTGGTTATATGGCTGCGTGAAAGGGCCCTGAGGAATCATGTTGGCCTTCCAAGGGAACATAGAAAGCTGTATATAATCTCCCTGCCTTTATTTTATCTTCTTTAAAAATATTCTAAAATGTCAGTGGAGGAAATTTTTCACACTTCATGACTTTTAGGAAAAATAAGAGAGATATTTGGGACAGGCCCGGATTAACTGTTTGTGGCGCCCTAGGCCACACTCTAGAAACCTCACCCCCGGGGGCGGGGCCGCTCTTGCCCTGTCGCGCATGCTCAGCGTCCTGCGCAGCGCCCGCCCCTTTTCGGCAGGGCTGGGTGACGTCAGGCGCAGCGGCGAGGGCGAGGAGGAAGAGGTGGAGGGAAGCCGCAGCACCGTGGCCTCTCTGCCTCCTCCGCCATGTTCCTGCCGCTGCGGCACCCAGGAACATGGCGGAGGAGGCAGAGGCCGCAGCGCTCGTGAAGAGGTGCCGCGGCTTCCCTCCGCCTCTTCTTCCTCGCTGCCGCCCCTGACATCATCCAGCCCCGCCAAAAAGGTGCGGGCACCGCACAGGACACCGGGCATGCACGGCAGGGCGCGAGCGGCGCTGGAATGAAGGTGTCCAACATCACCTAGGCAACTGGGGTGCCCTCCCCACCCCCACAACCCTGTGGCGGCCCCCGCCGCCTCTCAGATGTGGGGGAAGGAATCAAAGAAAGGGAGGGAGGGAGGTAAAGAAGAAAGAAAGAAGAGAAAAGGGTAGAAATGGTGGAAATAAATAAATAAATAAATTTTCTTTGGACCGTGATTTGGCGCCCCCTAGGCCTGCGCCCATAGGCCCTGGCCTTGTTGGCCTTATGGGTAATCCGGGCCTGATTTGGGATACATCTGAATTCTAGAATTAATGCTGGGTTCACATTTATTTAACTGCCATGGCTCAATGCTATAGAAACAAGGGCACATTTTCAAGGTCACGTATCGCTTTCAGCTTCAAATGCTTTCAACAATATCTTGAATTCAAACTCGAAATATCTTGACAGCCCCCACAATTCATGTAAAATCTGTACTGTCAGTACACACACACTTTTAATTTTATGACAGAATTATAGAACAGATTTCCCGGTAGGTCGAATACTACTAATCATATCCCAAGCATATTAATATCGCCTTGTTTGCTGTATCCCCTTGATGACCCCCAAGAGCCTCACACAGGATGCGGGTCCGTTGCAATTTCGCATCCTCTTCCTCTTTATCTCTATCTCTGCTGCGTGCAAAATGACTTTTACTAGGGAAGAAATCAATAAGCAGGAAATAGTAAAAAGGGAATAAAAGAGCTATTAAATGTCGGCTACAAAAGGGTATATTACCTAATGCTGCTTTGCCGATACCATTTCCATATCCTATGTGGGCAATAAAAAAGGTGTTGATCTAAGGTGGAGAATATTCCTGTCTTCCAGTTGATATCAGCCAGAACAGGTGAATTGTAAAAGGTCTGGGCAGCTTCTTTCAAATTTCAGGAATCAAAATGAGAACTGAGCCCAAAAAGGAGAAGCTGTATGGGAAGGAGGGGAAGGGAAATCGGTACAGAGACAGTAATGTCAAGAACTTGCTTTCCCTGAATCTAAATTACTGTCTTGTATTAACAGACCTGGGGAATTTCAGTGGCCGGACGAGAAGTGCTGTGTCGGTGAGGGAAGGTCAAGGCGTCGTTCTGATGTGCTCTCCTCCACTTCATTCGCCAGGTACAGTCCGTTACATTTTGTATTGATACAACTCTTCCTTGGTATGCATTCAACATTTTGAACTGTACTACTGAAAATGGTTCATTCAAGAGTATTTACTAGGGGTGGTTGATCCATCAAAAATTTGTTTCTAAACTTGCGTGGGGGGAATTGTCATCGGTGGTTCCATGTAGAAATTGCTCCGAAAAATTTCCGTAAAATTTCATTATTGAAACGTATTTATTAACGAAAATTCGTTATTCTTTCCTGTTAGTTCTCAGCAGGGAAGGAGGTGGGGAGGCCATCCGCACTTCCTTCCCTGCTGTGCTGAGAACTAACGCACGTCAAGGCTTGGCGCGGTTTAGATCTTGGTAAACACAAGTAGGGCTATATATCAAAGTAGCAAAACACAAAAGTGCAATAGACACAAGTGTAGATATCAAAGATACAATCTTATTATACAAACAAAATATTTGAGTGTAAACACTGTGTAGACAAAGCCCAAAGTCCTACCATACTAAGCCCAAAGGAAATCATGGGCGAAATCTCAGTTCGCAGTTGTAGTTCCTCCAAGCAATGTGGAAAGATGAAGTGGTGTAGAAAAATCCACGAACTTCAGCAAAATGGGCTATTTTATTTGTAATCCAATGGATCAAATGATCCAAGTGCAATATATCCCCAAAGTGTTTTCAAGGAGATGGGCGTGGCTCAGAGTCGCTCCCAGTAAGAGCTGCTGGACGCGGAGGAAGGAAATTCGTTCCCCCGTGCTGGACGCGGTTTAGTTCTTAGCAGACAAGGGGGTGTGGATGCTCCTCCTTCCCTGCTAAGATCTAAACCGCGCCAAGGCTTGATGCGGTTTAGTTCTTAGCAGACAAGGAGGTGGGGAGGGCATCCCCTCGCGTCCTCCTTCCCTGCTGAGAACTAACTCTGAGATTCGGAGGAGTTTCCTCCTGTTCTCCAGGCTCTCCCTCCGCTTGTGTGGCTGCTTCCAAAGTGCCCACCTCAGCTCCCAGCTGGAGAAAGAGGAGAAGGGAGTTTGCTGCTGCCCTCCAGTCTCCTCTCGCGAGTTGAGAACTGAGGAGGGGAAAAACGACCTAATAACGTGACCTTTACAAAAAATGGCGATCCCGGGTTTGGTTTTGAAACTTCACTTCCGGGTTGGACGCCAAGGGTCGATATAGGGTCAAAATAATTTCAAATATGAAATATTAACGGGTTTCAAAGTATTTAAATTGGAGATATCCACCCCTATTATTTACATTCTTTCTATCCCGCCCTTCTCACCCCCCGGGGGGGGCAGGGTGGCTTAGATTAAATTAAATTCAAGATTAGACAATGCACAGAACAGTTCCATTATACATTTCTCTTTGTTCCCACAATGAGAACAGCAGTAGCTGCAGATACTGGTTTCCTTCCAAATCACAGAAGCTGTTCCAAATATTATGAATCCTTCCCCATTCACTGGGATTAGCAGTGCAGGACCAAAGTCAAAAATCAGAAATAAAGAAATTGCTATTTCTTTTTATTTGATAAAACATCTGTCTAGGATTTTCTAGGTCTTCTACTGAGAGTTAACCATAGCAGAGCATTCGCGGAGTTTGAAAGTCCTAGAGAGGCATTCTCTCTAAAAATCTCTAGGTCCTTGAGGATGCCTGGAGGAAGTTGATCATAGAGTCACACTGGAAGACCTAAAATTTATAGAAAGAACACTTTTAATCAAATCCATGAACAATCAAATGTGCAAAAGTCAAATCTGCAAGTATAATCCCTGTCATGGGATTTTCTTGACAAGTTTTGTTCAGAGATGATTTGCCTTTGATGCCCTCTGAGGTTGGTAAAATGCTACTCGACCCCGCCACCCCCAGTGGGTTTTCATGGCTGATCAGAGGTTCAGTCCTGGTCTCCAGAGTCATATTCTGGCTTTGAGATAAGCACAAGCCCGCCAACGTTTCATAGGTTAAAACTGGACACAGAGTGTGTTCAAGATAGCAAAAGCTATTCAGGAGGATAAACACACAAGATCGGGATGGCTGCAGCAGTTTGTTTTTGCCTGAGCTTAGTAGGAAGGGCAAGGTTTCACTCCTTCTGAGTTGTGGCGGCAACCTCTATTTGCCCCTGATCTCAGTTCACAGCAACCAAAGTAAATCGAGTGCAAAAGGAGAAATTAGTGTAGAGTTGTGAAAAAAGGTTTGGGAAAAAGAAATCAAGATCTACAAGAACAGTAGTTCCCAAACATTTGGGCCTCCAGATGTTTTGGACTTCAACTCCCAGAATTCCCAGCCAGCTTACCAGCTATTAGAAACTGTGAAAGCTGAAGTCTAAAACACCTGGGGGCCCAAAGGTTGGGAACCACTGTTGTTCCATCTTCCAGACACCTGTTTTGTGTTGCTCCCAGTTCTGGATGGCAGCTTCCTTTTGCATTTTCCTTTAGAGTTGCCACAGACCCACTGGCACCCTGTTAGTTAATCATTTACAGGTTTGCAGCCAGTTTTGCAAAGCTTGCTGCTAGATGTCCTGCAAAATGTATCCCTTTGGTTGGGGCCCGCCCCTTTTCCCCCTGGGGATGAGTTCTCCATTTTGAGATCGCTCTTCAGTCCTTCTCAGGCAGGAGAAGAGCTCAGATGTGCTTGGCCAGTCAGGCTAGCTGTGTATAGGCCACCGTAAGTACTGAATGAATGAACGACCAATTGCTTGACCGCTGGAGGTAGATAAGCTAATGATACCCTGCTGTGATTAGCACTGCTTGTTGTATATTGTAGTTATCTAACTGCCATTCCAGCACCGGTTTGCCTTTGAACTGGCCCTAGGCATAGATAGGGAAGGCGTAATTGCTTCTATTCAGTAACCTAGGGTCAGGGTGAGGAATATCTTCGGGTTTCCTTGCCATTTGGAGGGAGCAAAGGGAGGCTTCGCAGTCTTAGTCAGAAAACAGGGAATTTTCATCTTACCCTCCTTTTGTATTTTTGCAACCGTTAAGCTTTGTGCCACGTCCTTCACAGACTTTGTAGCTGAATAAACTATTTGTTCTTCAACTTCAACCTGGAGTGGTTTTTTGGGTTGCTGGACCCCTGAGCTTCTCAAGTAGGCATCCTGCAGTCCACCAGGCTTATAGGAAGCACATCGGAGTTCATTTTCAAAGGCGCCTGCGTAACTGCTTTAATCTTATCTGTCAAAGGGTTCAAGTACCTTACCAAACTACAATTCCCATTATTCCATAGCACTGAGTCATGATTCCACATAGATCAGCAAGAGCTTCTGTTTCCATGAGAAGACCTAGACTTGACCCTTCAAATAAGCAGTGTGGATAACTACTTTAGGAATAAGATGCTGGTTGTCATGCAAGAGTAGCAAATTGTTAATCTGTGATTGTTGCCTGATTACTTCCAAGGATAGGAAATCAGCTCTTGTGAGATTTTCTGTCTCATTTTCAAGAATAGCTTGGCCAGCTCTGGTTGCCATGGCTCCTGGCTTGCTTTTTTGCTCTGCTTTTGGCAGAAAGACTTCAAAAAACTCACACATATTTACACATAATGAGAAAATTTCAGAGGCTGAAAACCTGTGTATTGTTGCTCCAAATGAGTAACACTTGTCACACCTTGACTATTACAACCTCTTATGACACTGAACTCCATTTTATGTAGGAGTTGTGTGAAAATATGACCATCATATAAAATTTGTTTCCTTCTCCATTTGAGACATGGTTTTTGGCATTGCTAATTGAGTTTTATTGATCAGCTCTGAGGCTGGATATTTGACATTGATGATAAATGTAGTCTGTTCTAATTAAATGAGAAAGAAAAACCTTTGGTTATATTTACACACTTTTCAATGATAACGATCAATTCCCCCCGTTTACCTACACTACTGAGGTCTAAGTTTTTTTAAAAAAAATTTATTGAGTATATATATATATGGGAGGACCCGTCATCGAACGACTGCCATAGACAGAGAAACCATCCAAGGCAGAGACACCAAACTTGGCAACAAAAATAGGCCTCAGGCAAGGAAAGTTTTTAGCAAAGAAACTTTCCCCCCCAAAACCTAGAAGGCCCCCAAAACAACAATACAAAAAAACCTACATTTCCCAGCATCCTCTGCGGCCACCAGCGAATCCCATTGGCCAACATCGGCCCACACAAAATGCCAGGAGGTTGAGTTCCCATAGTAACGTTGGGCGGAGCCAGCCAAGGCTAGGTTAGAATGCTGAGTGATTTGAATTTAGTCAGTTGGTGTTTGTGGGTTAAACTGTCAAGACCAAGCTCTAGGAGGGAACAGGTTCTTAGTGGCAGTCGGAGTTTGGAACTGTAGTTCTGATAGATTGTGCTTTATAAACACCACACCCACAACATGACAGCCACACAACTCGCGATGCCTACCTCTACAGACCCACAACACACACAACGCATACATACCACTGCTAAACAGAAACCTACACAGTACAACCAACTAACACACCCCACCTACACACTGTACATCCACACCACACTACCACTGTACACTCACAACAACAAACTACACACTCAACACCACAAACTCTTCTCCAAGCACCATCCCACCCACACAATACCAATCCTCCATTTTACAAACACCACACCCACAACATGACAGCCACACAACTCGCGATGCCTACCTCTACAGACCCACAACCCAACAGACACACAACACATACATACCACTGCTAAACAGAAACCTACAAAGTACAACCAACTAACACACCCCACCTACACACCGTACATCCACACCACACTGTACACTCTGTACACTCACAACAACAAACTACACACTCAACACCACAAACTCTTCTCCAAGCACCATCCCACCCACACACCACCAATCCTCCACTTTACAAACACCACATCCACAACATGACAGCCACACAACTTGCGATGCCTACCTCTACAGACCCACAACACAACAGACACACAACACACACAACGCATACATACCACTGCTAAACAGAAACCTACACAGTACAACCAACTAACACAGGAGGACATAACAACTACCAGGAGGACATAACACTAACACAAATAGGGCACCAGGGACACAGGCACCACTGACAAACACATACCGCCATTTAAAATTGGGTGCAGCCATCATTATGCTGAGAAACATTGATCAGCCAAAACTCTGCAATGGCACACGTCTTGCCGTCAAAGCACTGCAGAACAATGTCATTGAGGCGACCATCCTCACTGGACCCTACAAGGGACAAGACGTCCTCATACCATGCATACCTATGGTCCCGACCAATATGCCGTTCCACTTCAGCCGTCTCCAATTCCCAATTACACCAGCTTTTGCCGTCTCCATAAACAAGGCTCAAGGACAAACACTACAAATCTGTGGCATAGACCTTGACACAGAATGCTTCTCCCACGGACAACTCTACGTAGCGTGCTCCAGAGTTGGGAGACCACAGAACCTCTACATCAACACAGCAGACGGAAAGACAAAAAACATTGTATATCCACAAGCTCTGCAGAACGCCAGGAACACCACACACCGACAACTCCACAGGACTTCAACATCCCACCCACCAGAACAACCCACAACGACACAGCCATGACCCCACCAAGACCATAAGTAACATCAATTCCAACCCTTACATACTCAGACTTTCTCGCATCTCCTAAATAGGGCACAGCAACGCGTGCCGGGTACAGCTAGTATATATATAATTATATACATTGAAAACAGAAAGTTGAATAGATAGAAAAATAGAATAGAATAGAAAATAGCAGAGAAGAAAGATAGAGAAAATAGGGGGGGGGGAGAGATAGAAATGTGAAAGTCTTAAAAAGTATTTAAAAAGTACAAAGAAAGATGTTGACTTCCTGAGTCTCATCTGGATGGAGTCTTCCTTTTCTTTGTTTCGTCTTCCTTTATATCTTCGCTTGCTTCTTATATCTATTGCCTTTTCATATCCATATGTTAATCTTTCTATGTTTCATATAATCTGTCACTAATGTCCAGTCCGTTTCTTTAATGGGGGTTCCTTTTTTTGTTATTAAATAGGTCAGTCTATCCATATTGTCAAGGTCTATTTTTCACAAACTCCATCTGTGTTCACATTTGGGCATATTGAGTATTCATGCCAAGTTTGGTCCTGATCCAACATTGTTTGAGTCCACGGTGCTCTCTGGATATAGGTGAACTACAACTCCAAAACTCAAGGTCAATACCCACCAAACTCTTATAGCATTTTCTCTTGGTTATGGGAGTTCTGTGTGGGAAGTTTGTGTCTTTCTGCCATTCCTGCCAGGATATCTATGTTGTGTTCATCGAAACAGGCCCAGGTTTCACACTGAGTGTATAAATACATTTAAAAACACATTAACTATATGTATTACTGCATTAGAGTGTCATTTTGTGTCATTTTTGGTTGGTGGTGGGCCCCAGGATTTTGGAAATGTAAAAAATGTGCCACGGCTCTAAAAAGGTTGAAAAACACTGTTCTAAAAGACAGATCTGGTTTTCATGCAAATTGGAGTCAGCACTACGTATCTCCCCCCAACAGCACACGTACAGCATCTTTCTCTAAATAACACATGAGTCTAGTGTGCCAACTTGTTAGTCTAGAGAACAAAAGTAGGCAATTGTCATGGGAATGCCTCTATTTACAGTCTGTAGCAGCCCTTTCTTGACGAGATAAAATAGGATTTCATTAATGGATCTGGCAAAAGATGGCTGGATTGTATCACTGTAACCACACGCACTGGAAAGTATTTGCCCATCAGGCCTGGATTAAGACCTTCGGCCGCCCGAGGCCAAGATGCTCCGCGCCCCCCCGGGGGGAAAGACACGCCCCCAGGGCGCTGCTGCACATGTGCGGCAGCAGCCCCGGGCGTGTGGCTTCGGCGCCGCCGCCTCCTCCCATAACTGGAAGGACGACCGAAAGGAAGGCGCGAGGAGGAGGAAGGGAAGTCCCGCCCTCCTCCTCGCTGCCTGGGCCGCCCCCTTGCAAAGGAAGGAGGCAGCCAGGAGGGAGGGAGGAGGAAGGGAAGCCCGCTGGCGCGCGTGCGTGCGCATGCATGCCCGCCGGCGGGGCGGAGCTTCCCTTCCTCCTCCTCCTCCTGGCCGCCTCCTTCCTTTGCAAGGGGGCAGCCCAGGTGAGGGGTGGGCGCCATTCCCTCCTTCCTGCCCCCTTGCAGCGCTCTCCCCCCGCCCTCTCCTGACTCTCTCAGGAGAGGGCGGGGGGAAAGCGCTGCGAGGGGGCGTTTTTTTGTTGTTTTTTTTTTTAATTTTGGGGGGCCGAAGCCGCTGCCCCCCAAAACCTGCCGCCCGAGGCCATGGCCTCGTCTGGCCTTGTGGGTAATCCGGCCCTGTTGCCCATTATGAATCATTTCTTTTGGAGTTGGGTTTGTAATGCTTCCCACAAACAGTCAAGAAGGGGGCAAAGAGCATTTTGTTTTCCAATAATTATATCCTATCAACCCTACAACAGCTTCCGAGACAGCTTATGATGCAATTCAAATACAATATCATTCAAATTAAAGCAATTACAACCATTTGCATGGAACATAGCATTTAGGCTGCGAAGACTGAATCCGAAATGGCTTTGAACTAAAAGCCAATCTAGGCAAAAATATCTCTCTAAGCCCTCTGGATCAGACCGAAGGTCAATCTGGTCCTGTTTTCTTATCTCTACAGCAATTCCACAAGACACAACCGTAGTGCTGTGACATGTTTCTGTTCTATGGAAACCTGGAATTTGCAGTATATGGAGGGACGTCCAAATACACAGCTCCAGAACATTTGGCACTATAGTATCTCAGGGATTTACAAACGGCACAATTCCACAGGATGAAACTATCACATTCAAAATGATATCGGAGTGGTATCACTCGGCATTGCTTCGCGAATGAAGATTCAGGAAGGACTCATCCCATGCTTTTTACAAGTGCGTTGATGACTAAAAAGGCCAATCTGAGATAGGCAAGTTCGGTTGCAGAAAGCACAGCAGAATGTCTCCTTGGGTGATGTTTCCAAGTTGCAGTTCTTTCTGCATTGTCATTTCAGTGTGCCTTCTTGAAAGAGGCCGCAGCATTGTGGATAGTGCGTCTCCATGCCTGGGTGTGAGGCCAGGGTGGACCATTGTTGTGAGGCCAGGGTGGACCATTGTTGGCGATCAATCTGGCCGAGCCTGAGATGTTCTTTCAGAGAGTCCTTATATCTCTTTTTGGGGGCGCCTCTCTTGCACTGACCGGTGGCGGGTTATCCGTAGAGTAGTATCTTTGGGAGGCAGTGGTCCTCCATCCTAGAGATGTGCCCTGCCCAGCGCAGCTGTGTTCTCAATAGCATGGCCTCAACGCTGGTGATCCCTGCTTGCTCAAGGACAGCAACATTTGTCACATAGTCCAGTGTAGTGACCCGTGTGTTTCAGACCCATAGAGGAGAATGTACAAAGCTCCACTGATTTTTCCGAATGCACTCTATGCCTTTGCTAATCTGTGATCGATCTCTTTGTCAATCTTGGCATCTGAAGAGATTATGCTTCCCAGGTAGGTGAACTGCTGAATGGACAAGCACAGATGTGGCTATGCTGACGTGGGGATGATGGTGTTCTTCCTGTGGTACGGGCTGGTAGAGGACTTCCATTTTCTTCAGGCTGACTTCCAGACCAAACAACTCTGCAGCTGTTGCAAAGCAGGATGTCAGGCACTGCAGGGCTGCTTCTGAATGGGCGACAAGGAAAAATCATATCAGAATTTGACGTTTAATAGACTTTTCCTTAATCCTTCCTTATTATCCAACATGTTCATTTATCCAACGTTCTGCTGGCCTGTTTATGTTGGATCAGTGAGACTCTACTGCACTACCATTTACTCCACGGCTACGTAGCAAAACAAAAACTTTTTTGCCTTAGCTTTGCTAGTTCATGTTCTGAGGTGGTTCTTCCCATTGGGGATGATAGATATCGAGACTCAATAAAATTAGCTGAGCTTGCCCAATTAAAACAGCACTCAGGGCAATGGGAATAGGAGCCCCCAACCCCAAATGTCCTTGAGGGCATTGTGTGGCGTGTCCTGATGTTAGTGATGTTGACAAGTATGACTCCAGGTCCTGTGGCAGACAGTTTAAATACGAAGGGAAAATGGCATAAAGAGAAAGATTGCAATGAATTAACTCGAGAAATGCCATGGAAATTGTGTCTCCTGATCATGCCTTTTGCTGTTTTTAAGGCACCTACCTTATGTATTTGGTGATACGTGAGGTAATAATCACAAGAAGGGATTTTTTTCTTCTTCTCCCCAGAGACAAGTTGTTCACTATATTAGAGAATTATCCCATTTAATTTATATTTCATAAATTAGCACTGAATTTAATGAGCACTTAAGCTTCAGCGGTAATCTTTCCCTCCGCAAACACACAATAATGATTCTGGTGAGCTTAACCCGCCACGTCTTATGCCCGTAAGACTTTTCCAGGCGTTTTACAATCTCACGTCAGTCATCCTCCTTGAATTGCTTTGGATATTGCCGTGAATTTGAGCAGCATTTCCATCGTGTAGGTCATTGTGTTTGGGAATACAATAATTATATCATTAGCATTTATTGCAATTTATTTTTATGAAATGCCGAAGAATGTATATCAATGAAGGGCATAAAATATCTGAAGTTGCCTCAAGTGATGCTTCTGCTGATGATCGGAACACAATCCAAGGCATCGAGAGAAAGGAAAACAGGAAAGGCTGTTGTGGGTTCTCGTATTAGAACGCCTATACATGTTGAATATCTAGACTGGGAACGATGGATTCTATAATCCAACATATCTGTGTGCCATCAGGTTAGTAAGGGAGCAGCTACATCTGAGCTTGCTAGGCCCCGGCAGACAAACCTTTGATTTAAAGCAGGGGTGGGCAACCTACGGCCCGTGGGCCGTATCCGGCCCAGCAACCGGTTCTGTGCGGCCCAGGAGAAAGGCGTCGGGGGGGGGGCAAGAGGGGTGCTTATAATTTGCCCATTTGATCTGCTTTGTTTCAACCTTGTGAAAATTAATTTCTTAGCAGTTCATTATCAAACTAATATGTTTTTGAGTTCGCATAAATTCTTAAGCCATAGCATGGGACATGTTGCTATACATTTCTCTAGATTTAGAAATTAGAAAGTTCTTCCTCCTCCTTTAAGGTACATGTAAAGTTTATGTCTGAGTTGAGATACAGAAAGAACTATAGAAGGCATTCTGCATGGTAAACTTCCCAAAAAATATTTCTGTAGCTAATTATTTATAAGTATAGAAGTATATATATATGTGTGTGTGTGTGTGTGTAGACACACACCAAAGCCTTCGACACTGTGAGCAGAAAAGGTCTGTGGCAGATCCTGGAACGTCTAGGATGTCCCCCCAAATTCCTCAAAATGATTATCCTGCTACATGAGGGCCAGGGCGGTCAAGTCAGATACGGCCATGCTCTCTCGGAGCCCTTTCTCATAACTAATGGAGTGAAGCAAGGTTGTGTTCTTGCACCAACCCTATTTACAATCTTCTTCAGCATGATGCTCCAAAGGGCTACGGCAGACCTCGAAGAAGAAGACGGCATATACTGTATATACGCTATCGTACTGATGGCAGCTTTTTCAACTTAAGCCGCCTGAGGGCTCGCACTAAGACTCTAAACTATCTAGTCCGTGAGCTGCTTTTTTGCTGACGATGCTGCCCTTGTCGCCCATTCAGAAGCAGCCCTGCAGCGCCTCACATCCTGCTTTGCAACAGCTGCAGAGCTCTTTGGGCTGGAAGTCAGCCTGAAGAAAAGGGAAGTCCTCTACCAGCCCGCACCACAGGAAAAACACCATCATCCCCATGTCAGCATAGGCAAATCTGTGCTTAAGTCCATTCAGCAGTTCACCTACCTGGGAGGCATCATCTCTTCAAACGCCAAGATTGATAAAGAGATAGATCACAGGTTAGCAAAGGCATAGAGTGCATTCGGAAGGCTTCACAAAAGAGTCTGGAGCAAGAAGCACCTGAGGCAAAGCACCAAAATCAGTGTGTACAGAGCTATCGCATTCTCCTCTATGGGTCTGAAACATGGGTCACCTATCGCCAATACCTACGACTCCTCCAACGCTTTCATCAGCGCTGTCTTCGCACAATCTGAAATATACACTGGACAGACTATGTGACTAATGTTGCTGTCCTTGAGCAAGCAGGGATCACCAGCATTGAGGCCATGCTATTGAGAACACAGCTGCGCTGGGCAGGACACGTTTCTAAGATGGAGCACCACCGCCTCCCAAAGATACTACTCTACGGTGAACTCACCAACAAGAGGCGCCCCAAAAAGAGATATAAGGACTCCCTGGAACAACATTTCAGAATCGGCCAGATTGATTACCAACAATGGTCCATCCTGGCCTCACATCGGGAGGCGTGGAGACGCACTATCCACAATGCTGCGCCCTCTTTTGAGAAGACACGCCAAACGGGTCTCAAAGAGAAACGGCAACGCAGAAAGAACCGCAACTTGGAAACAACATCACCCAAGGAGACTTTCTGCTGTGCTTTCTGCAACTGAACTTGCCTATCTCAGATTGGCCTTTTTAGTCATCAACGCGCTTGTAAGAAGCGTGGGATGAGTCCTTCCTAAGAATCTTCGTTCGCGAAGTAATGCTGAGGATTATTATTTCTTACCCACCTCAAGGAGAGGCAGACAAGAAATAAAAATTGTATCATCATCACCATCACTGCATATTTCGCATTTTTCCTGGTACAAGGAGAAATAGCCGAAGTCCTGTCTCGCACACGTGTGGGCACTCCCAAGTGATTCCACATCTTTGTCCAATGTAGAACATCTGCATTCAGCTCAGAGTTGCAGAGGTGAAGCTTCACATGTAATGCAATTTCACATTCAATTGTGAAGTAATGCATTCAATATCCAACTCCACAGGAGATTTATGCAATGCTAACCTAATGTGGGTTCCCAACCTACATCTTAGATAGACACACACACACACACCTTCAAATATTCAGTCCTTGTGTATGAGAGTCACAATTTTGGCATTTTTTCCTTACTACATAGAACAATGAAGTTTTTGATTCACACATCCCAAAGTGTTTCGGGAAATTATTATGTGGCGTGTTAACCAAAAATATGGGACTTTTTTAAAAAAAAGTTTTTTCCATGACAAAACACTATTTCCAGAAATTTGTCCTCAGTTGTAGAGTTAGAAATTTGATTTTTGGCAGGGAAAATGTGTTTCTAGAAACTGTTCTTGTATGAATTTTTTTTTTGCTTAAAAGCCCACAACTTTTGGGGGACAAAAAGCACAAACCATGATTTTCACACAAAAAGATTTCTTTTTTAAAAAAAGTGTTATTGCATTATTATTTATCCCCAAAAGGTGCATTGTTGTCACATCTGTATTAGCCTTTCCCATAGTAACGGTGGGCGGAGCCAGCCAAGGCTAGGTTAGAATGCTGAGTGAATTGAATTTAGTCAGTTGGTGTTTGTGGGTTAAACTGTCAAGACCAAGCTCTAGGAGGGAGCAGGTTCTTAGTGGCAGTCAGAGTTTGGAACTGTAGTCCTGATAGATTGTGCTTTACAAACACCACACCCACAACATGACAGCCACACAACTCGCGATGCCTACCTCTACAGACCCACAACACAACTCACAACACACACAACGCATACATACCACTGTTAAGAAACCCATTTCTCACCTAAAAATGAATGGGAGTGAAGATTTCTGTAGCCTTAAAGCACATTTACCACGTTATTTGTTTATTTATTTATTTACTTCATTTCTATTCCGCTCTTCTCACCCCGAAGGGGACTCAGAGCGGATTACAGTACATATACATTGCAGACAATCCCTGCAGTTTTTAACATATATACATATATTGACGAACATATACGAACATAGACGTACAAAGAGGCAATTTTTCTGGTAAACTTGTGACAGACTTCTGGCCACCAGGGGGAGCTCACGCACTCCTCTCTCAGCTTTTTCCATCTCCCCTTGTTGTTCTTCCGCATTCCATTCAGCAATTCCTGGAGTTCTTATTGGGCTCATAATTCAGTCTAAATTTGCCTCCCCACTTAATGTGGTCCCTTTATCTCCTACTTGACAGATGAACTGTCTTTCGGGCTGCAAAGGTCGACAGCAGGCTACACTTAAGGTCAGGCACCCACCCTGGCCCGGGCAGGCCTCGAACTCATGACCTACAGGTCAGAGAGATCTTATGCAGCTGACACTTAGCTAGCTGCGCCACTTCCCGGTGCACGTTGCTTTGATGCCAGCCATTAAGATGCTGACTTGTAAGTAGGTACACATATACTCATTGATATTCAAAAGAAGTGAGAACTAAGAATGCATTCGAGATTCATTCAGTTTTCATTGTAATGCAAGATTATCCATTTCACACTTTCTAGAATTAAAAGTGACTGGAATGCGAATTTGTAAACCCACACATTTCCAAGCTTGGGATGCTGTTTTCAAAAGAAAACCACAAAATATGCCCCAAATTGGAATGTAGGTTCAAGAATGTAAGCACAGCAAAAATTTACAAGTGCGTGGAAATATAATTTTCATGGCGGGGGAGAAGAAATATTCCTCCCAAACCTCAGGAAGATTTTCCAAATGGACACTCCTTCACCAACAAGTTAAAAAAGAGTGGTCAGAAGGCCACCTTTCAGGAAAACTCTAGCAGTAGTTTTCTGAATGGACCACTTTTGTTGTTACTCTCTACTTCAGTGTTTCCCAACCAGTGTGCCGTGGCACACTAGTGTGCCGTGAGCGATCATCAGTTGTGCCGTGGGAAATTGGAACCGCCAACACCCTTTCTTCCCCCTCCTGCCGAACACTTTTTCTTCTCCGCTTGGGCTCCCTCCTTCCTAGCATGAGCGTGTTCAGGAGGGGAGGGGGGAAGGAGGAAGACATGACCCATGCTACTGCGCAGACTCACCCCATGTCTTCCTCCCTCCCCCTCATGCTGCCCCCTCGGATCAAAATGGTGGCAGAAGCAGCAGCGTGAGCAAAGTGAGCAGAGCGAGGCTGGGAAAAAGGGAGCCCGAGTGGAGAAGAAAAAGTAAGTGTTGGGCAGGAGGGGGAAGAAAGGGCGCGAAGGGGAAGGAAAGGAAGAGGTCTCTGTCGAAAGTTGGCATGGGCAAACTTGGACCTCCCAGGTGTTTTGGACTCCAACTCCCACCATTCCTAGCAGCCTCAGGCCCTTTTCCTCCCCCCCCCTCAGCCACTTCAGCAAGAAAGGGCCTCAGGCTGTGAGGAATGGTGGGAGTTGGAGTCCAAAGCACCCAGAGGGCCAAAGTTTTCCCATGCCTGTTTTAGGGACCTTCAAGTGGTGAGCCTCCTTGTGATTCCAGATAGAAAACAAACAACAACATAACATAACAGAGAGTCCACAGTGCTCTCTGGGTGTAGGTGAATTACAACTTCCAAACTCAAGGTCAATTCCCAAGCAAACCCTTTCAGTACTTTCTCTTGGTAATGAGAGTTCAATATGCCATATTTGGTTCAATTCCATTGTTGCAAGAGTTCAGGATGCTCTTTGATTGTGTGTTAACTATAAATCCCAGAAACTGTAATTCCCAAATGTCAAGGTCTATTTTCCCCAAACTCCATCTGTGTTCACATTTGGGCATATTAAGTATTCATGCCAAGTTTGGTCCTGATCCAACATTGTTTCAGTCCACAGTGCTCTCTGGATATAGGTGAACTACAACTCCAAAACTCAAGGTCAATGCCCACCATACCCTTCTAGTGTTTTCTATTTCCCGTTTTCAACCACATGTCTGTGTGAGATGAGCTTCTCTAGCTTGACTGCGATAAAATCTAAACACAGAGAGAGACTCCCAGCTGTTGAGCAAGACCTTCGTGTGTGTCTTTCTGCCATTCCTGCCAGGATATCTATGTTGTGTTCATCGAAACAGGCCCAGGTTTCACACTGAGTGTATAAATACATTTAAAAACATATTAACTATATGTATTACTGTATTAGACTGTCACTTTGTGTCATTTTGGTTGGTAGTGTGCCTCGGGATTTTGTAAATGTAAAAAATGTGCCGCAGCTCAAAAAAGGTTGAAAAACATTGCTCTACTTTATGATTCTATGAAAAAGAAGAATAAAGACCTGAAATGAGCTTGGAAATGGAAAAATGCAAAACTTGATGACAACAAATTGGGCACCCTGGATATGAAGTAGAGTTCAGGTGAATTCAGAACAGTTCTGTTGCTCATGTGTAAGCTGATATTATTTCTCTTTAGCAATAATTTGGTTGCAACCAGGTACCTCATGGAGAAACCGGCTGTAATTTCTTGTAGGGGTCTATAGGCCCACGTACATTGATGAAAGGGTTGGCAAACAGCTCCCGAAAGAGTTGCAAATGTTGAGTGCTTTTCTGATAACTGGCCAGCAATTTCTATCATAACTATTCTCCTTGATACATATGTTCCATACCTCGTGAAGTCTGACTTGACCATGGTGGTCCACACCTTGGTTACCTCTAGGTTGGATTACTGCAATGCACTCTACATGGGGCTTCCCTTGAAGACGGCCAGATTAATAACTGGGGCAAGTTACAGGGAGTGGTCGACCCCCCTGTTCAAAGAGCTCCACTGGCTGCCATTTACTTTCCGAGCCCAATTCAAGGTGCAGGTGATTACCTACAAAGCCCTAAACAGTTTGGGGCCCGCCTACCTTTGTGACCGGCTCTCCTCCCATGATCCAGCCCGAGCCCTTCGCTCCTCAGGGGAGACCCTCCTTTCGCCCCTGCCAGTCTCACAAACTCGGCTTGTGAGCACTAGGGAGAAAGCCTTCTCTTCTGTGGCCCCCTGACTTTGGAATTCCCTCCCGGGAGAGATTAGGAAGGCCCTCTCCCTGGAATCCTTCAGGAAACAACTGAAAACCTGGTTCTTCCACCGGGCCTTTGGAGGCTCCCGAAATGCCCCCGTTTCTGTGAGACATTTTTCCCCTATGTGACCCTTTGTCTTCGACACTACTCCAGATATTTCCCCCGAGTTTTTAAATATCCTATATGTCCATGCGGCCCGCCCTGTCGGTTTTGTTTTTAGATTCCCCTGTACTGTTGTGTTTTCACAGATGTATTTTATTGTGTTTATTGTTTTTATTGTGTTTATTGTTCTTCTATGTTGTTATATTTTATGATGTGTTGTTCGGGCACGGCCCCATGTAAGCCGCTCCGAGTCCCCTCTGGGGAGATGGATGTGGGTTAGAAATAAAGTATTATTATTATTATTGTCCAAAGTCACCCAGTGGGCTTCTAGGGCTCTATTTAAAATCCTATGGCTCCCATTAAAAAGACCTGCAACAGAAGTTAATACTGCAAAGCATCGTTTGCCAGCAGAAAGGAAACAGAGGAGGCCAACTTGACTTCCTCAGGAATATAATTTATTTATTTATTTATTTATTAGTTCAATTTAATATACCGCTCTCTCTGGAGCCCAGAGCGGTTTACAGAGTTAAAATAGCAGATAAAACACATAAAAACACAATAAAACAATTTAAAACCCACCAATTCAACCCTATTCCCAGCAGAACTGCAATAAGACAGCAGAAATGCGATGGCAGTGGCACAACAGAGTGCTGATGATGACGGGCACTGGTTATGGGCCAAATGCCTGTCTAAATAGCCAGGTCTTAACGGCTCTGCGGAACGGCATCAGGTCCCGGATGACTCGTAGTTCCTCAGGGAGGGTGTTCCACAAGGTTGGGGCGGCCACAGCGAATGCCCTCTGCCGCGTACTAGAGAGCCTGTAGACCCTAATGCCAGGCACCTCTAGTAAGTTGAGTCCCCCTGGGCACATAAGGGGTAAGCCGCTCCCTCAGGTACACTGGCCCCGAACCATATAAGGCCTTGAAAGTTAGAACTAACACCTTGAAGGAGACCCGGAATTCAATTGGGAGCCAGTGCAGATCGCGCAAGAGTGGAGTCACGTGAGTGGATCTTGAAGCTCCTGAGAGCAGGCGTGCTGCTGCGCTCTGCACCAGCTTGAGTTTCCGGATCGCCGACAAGGGTAGGCCAATGTATAGCGCATTACAGTAATCGAGCCTCGAGATGACCGTGGCTTGGATCACCGTGGCCAGGTCGCAGCAGGAGAGGTAGGGAGCCAGACGTTTTGCCTGTGGTAAAACGCTGTCTTGCAGGCGCAGGCAATCTGCGCCTCCATAGACAGCTGGGAGTCCAGCCAGACCCCTAGGCTCTTTACCGACGGTTGCGGACGGAGTGCCACGCCGTCAAACATCGGCAACTGGGTCTCACCCCCCCAGGCGGCCCAGCCACAAGATCTCCATCTTCGCCGGGTTCACCTTCAACTTACTGGCTCGCAGCCATCCAGTCACGGCTTCCAGGCAGAGATAGAAATTATCGGGTACGGATTCCACCCCGGCGTCCATCCTCAGAATGAGCTGGGTGTCATCAGCGTACAGATGGCATTCCAGCCCAAAACTCCGCACCAATTGGGCGAGTGGACGCATATAGATGTTAAATGACAGTGGGGAGAGAATGGCCCCCTGAGGGACTCCGCAATGTAAGGGGGAGCCCTCGGAGACCACCCCTCCCCACTTCACTCGCTGCAGGCGGTTTTGGAGGAAGGAGGACAGCCAGTTGAGGGCTGTCCCCCTCACCCCCGCAGTTTGGGAGCGTCTCTCTTGTTTTCTTCTACTGACGCATGCTAAAAAGGTGATCAAAAAAAGAAGAAACTTTATGGAAATAGCCTTTCAGCAGGCTGATAGATAATAATATGTCCAAAATTGACCAGGCTGCTGTAAGGTTACGGAGATAATGTGGGCCGAAGTGCCTTGAGCATTTAAGAAACATGCTGCATAAGGCATTATTTATTACTGCCGAGTTTTGTTTTGTTTTTCTCCTGTTGGGCGATACCTTGCAAACGACTTCTCACTGACAGCGGTCTCAATATTTCACATCTACATAATAAGCTGGAGCTTAGCCATGCTGTTTTTTCACATCGTTCACCACCAGAAGGAAGCATGCATATTAATGCAAAGCTATCCAGCCTGAATAATCTGTGGCCGGCACAGCATTTGTCTGGGAGGGCAGAGTCCCAGGCGCATCACAAATAGGCTGCGGAAAAACCTGCCTACAGAAATAAATACATTGAGGAAGAGAAGCCTGAACTCTTTGCCTTCCAATCTGAAGGTAACTTTTGTTAATTAAAGCCCTTTCGAACGTGGGTGGGGAAGGAGGATTCGCCCATTTATCAAAAGTTAGTCAACTGCCTAATGATGCCAATATTTCTGTTTAGCCATGTGTTGGGCTCATAAATCATGATCACTATAACTCCTACTCAGTTATCATTCACGCCGTACCTGGCAGCGCAGAATCCGTAGCCCTCACCTGAACTTACGTACACATAAAACACAGCTGAGTCCCTGTTATCTCGTACATCATGCAGAGCTGCTGGAAGCCCAGCAAACGGCCTCCATCCGTCTTCCCCTTGTCAAATAATTGTTATTTAGAGATCACGTATAGCCATCTGTTGTCTTATTTTGTGCCCGAGGCTCTGCCCCATGATTGCAATATCTCTTCAGCCCCTTAGCAAGAGCAGCCGATGTGACACTTAATGTTCGCATCATCAGAATATACATCAAAGAAAGAGGCAATGCTTTAATGCGATTGGCCTCCTTATTTATATTTTTAATGAATATATCATATTGTGATAGGTTAAATATTCTGTGATCTCCTACATAACATATGGGCCTGTGCAGATCAATTGGCAGAAAAAGAAATCAGGGTGGAGGGAGGGTGGGTGGGTGTTGAAACTATTTTAAGAGTGGGTCCATAACACAAAATTCTATGACTCATTCTGAAGTCGAGCTCCCCCCAGAGGACCCCCTGCTTCCAAGTTGGGTTGGCCTGCAGCAGGGAGTTCCATAGTTCCAACGCCCCATCTTTGGATTCTGGGTCCCCGAGTGTGAAGAAGCGAAGTATACGCCGCCAAAGGCTAGCGTCGATCTTTGTTTATTCGCACACCAAACTGAGTGAACCGTGTAGTACTCACGGTTTTCCTTTCTTTTTATTATTATTAATTATTAACTTGCTGCCACCATTTGTCAATGCTTGACCACTAGATGTGAGGGTCTTTGTGAATAAATGACTTCCACAGATGTAGTGTTGAAAGTGTTTAACAGTTTATTTTACACAAATGGGCTCAAAGCTTAGGTGGTTTCACAGATACTCCGAAGAGGTACAGACTTGCAATTTTAAACAATGTAACACTGGGGTTTTAACTTTCCCTTACACAGTTACTATCACAAGTAACTACTTAATACTGGGTTACTCTCAACCCTGGGACTAAACTCTGTCCCACACACTTGGGTTTCCCTCAACCCACACACAGAACTGAACTGCACACTGCAGCTCCTACAGACAGCTCGCAGCTTCAGCAACTGTTAATTCCCAACTAACTCTGGTCACAGCTGCTGGCCAACTGACATTCTCCAATTGTCAAATTCAAACTGAACATTCTAAAGCCAGAGTGGCCTCTGTTGTCATGGCAACAGCCTCTGCCTAAAGCTTGCTGCTGCGAACATTCCACGGCTCACTCTTTGCAGCTTTTAAAGAATGTTCCTTCTAAATACATAAACAAACGTGTGATTAACATATAAATAACCACCTCATCACACCGAGAAAGTCTGCGTTCCATGAGTTCGCTATATGGACTCCCCAGGGGTTTCATGATGCCAGCAGACTAAATTGCCAAAACCCACCACGGCAGGGATTTGCAGTTTCCAAGGACCAAGGACTTTCCTGAGGCAACAGAACATTGAACTTTTTTCTGCAACTATATGGACTATGGGATGGGGGTGGGATGGGTTGATATGAAATGTGGTTCCTATTCCCCTATTACCTGAATGTATTTTCCTATATGTTTTACTCTCCTATGTCCCCCCTATGAAATGGCGTATGCAGTGTCACCTTTTCATGAACCAGCACACACCCTGGCTCAAGAGAAACTCACACCCTTGGGCCAGGAGGTTCCTTATCTCTGGCTTCAATCAAAGACACTTGCATGGACAATAGGTGAAATCTGTCCTTTCCCTGGCTGTCCCAGGAGCCCCCAACAGATTATGGAGGGTGGGTGGGTGGGTGTTGAAACTATTTTAAGAGTGGGTCCATAACACAAAGTTCTATGACTCCTTCTATATTTTATATAGAGTTAGTTAAATCTAATTTCTATTTTAGCTACAAAGTTTCAAGTCTAAAACCCCCTAAAATGACTTAATTGGTAATTTAGTGGTTAGTTTCAGTTTCAGCTTCTCACTTGTTAATCGCCCTCCATTAAAATGCTCCAGGCGATTTACATAAAACAAATTGCAGAAAAACATTACAACAACTCCAAATAGACTGCATTAAACATTAAAAAGCTCTGCTCAAAAGCCAGGTCTTGAGTGCCTGAGCAAAGGATCGCACGTCACGCATGGCCCTCAAGTGGGGAGGCAAGGAGTCCCACAAGACAGGGGCGGATGTGGAGAAGGCCCTACGTCTTGTGCTCTTGAGACGTACTTCCCTGGGGCCTGGAACATACAGTGAGTTGAGTTGGAGGAGTTGTGGCAACCACGGGCGGCGAAGAGGGGAGAGGCGGTCTCTGAGGTATGCTGGCCCCTGACCACGAAGCGCCTTAAAGGTCAGAACCAACAACGTAAACAGGGCCCGGAATTCCCTTGGAAGCCAGAGCAAGTGTCACAGAGTTGGAGTTATGTGGTATCTCAAAGGTGTTTTTGCAAGTAGTCTGGCAGCCGCATTCTGAATAATGCGGATCCTCCGAGTAGTCGACAGGGGAAGGCCAACATACAAGGCGTTATAATAATCCAGTCTAGATGTGACCGTCGCATGATGATGATAAGATTATGAAAGAAAGCTATGTTTAATGGCTGTCAGGCCACAGGCCTCGGTTTCCCTAGCTTCCTCCAAACCACACTGCAGCCATGTTGGCATTCAGAAATCCTCCAATCCTGTCTGCTTTTCCCAAGTGAATTTAGTACCAGGCAGGCCGGTTCAAATAGTCAAGGCTGCGGCTGTTACTCCTAGTGATAAGCAGAGATGGTGGAGACCAGTAGTTGGGTAAACTCCTTTTCACAGATGTGGGCACTAATTGGCTCACATACCTTTGCTGCTAAGATCAGCTAAACAGCAGCTGCAGCCCATCATGGGAACCATGACACTCGACGCAACCACTTCGGACAGATCAAAGGGTTGGAACACACAGGAGCTTCTGGGCATGGGGGGGGGGGTGCATGCCGAATAGGGAGTGCTGTGTTTACAGGCTTCTGCACCTGTGCACAGGAGCTTCTGGGCATGCGCGGGGGGAGTACCGAATACAGAGTACTGTGTTTACAGGCTTCTGCGCCTGTGCACAGGAGCTTCTGGGCATGTGTGGGGGGCGTGCCGAATAGGGAGTGCTGTATTTACAGGCTTCTGCGCCTGTGCACAGGAGCTTCTGGGCATGCGGCGGGGGAGTGCCGAATACAGAGTGCTGTGTTTACAGGCTTCTGCGCCTGCGCACAGGAGCTTCTGGGCATGTGGGGGGCCTGCCGAATAGGGAGTGCTGTGTTTACAGGCTTCTGCGCCTGCGCCCAGGAGCTTCTGGGCTGGTGGGGGGCATGCCGAATAGGGAGTGCTGTGTTTACAGGCTTCTGCGCCTGCGCACAGAAGCTTCTGGGCATGGGGGGGCGTGCCGAATAGGAGTGCTGTGTTTACAGGCTTCTGCGCCTGTGCACAGGAGCTTCTGGGCATGCGCGGAGGGGGAGTGCCGATACGGGAGTGCTGTGTTTACAGGCTTCTGCGCCTGCGCACAGGAGCTTCTGGGCATGTGGGGGCCCTGCCGAATAGGAAGTGCTGTGTTTACAGGCTTCTGCGCCTGCGCACAGGAGCTTCTGGGCATGTGGGGGGCGTGCCGAATAGGGAGTGCTGTGTTTACAGGCTTCTGCGCCTGCGCACAGAAGCTTCTGGGCATGTGGGAGGGGCGTGCCGAATAGGGAGTGCTGTGTTTACAGGTTTCTGCGCCTGCGCACAGGAGCTTCTGGGCATGTGGGGGGGTGTGCCGAATAGGGAATGCTGTGTTTACAGGCTTCTGCGCCTGCGCACAGAAGCTTCTGGGCATGTGGGAGGGGCGTGCCGAATAGGGAGTGCTGTGTTTACAGGTTTCTGCGCCTGCGCACAGGAGCTTCTGGGCATGTGGGGGGGGGGCGTGCCGAATAGGGAGTGCTGTGTTTACAGGCTTCTGTGCCTGTGCACAGGAGCTTCTGGGCATGCGCGGAGGGGGGGCAAAATAATGTTTTGGGGGGGCAAAATAATGTTCGCTTACCATTTAAAATTACCTTAGACCGCCCCTAGATCCATGCATCACTTGCTTTACTAACATGAGAAGGCTGCAAACAAGTGGGAAGAAAAGCCATTATTATGTTCCACTTGAAGCCATTGCATTTGCCAGTGTGGCCTACAGACCACCTGGTTCCTTATCTTCAGTCAGTCCCTGAGCAAAGTAGTCAGAAGGAAAGGTCTAAACATTTATCACAGTAATTAAACCTCAACAAAGACGTATACAGCCTGTGCATTTTTCTTCAGGCAGGGAGGAACGTGGGAGATAGTGAAACCCCTGGAGCAGGAAAAGAAGCAAGTTCCATTTCCAGGTGATAAATAGACGGTATCAGGTCTTCCTCTGTGATGCATTCCAATGCCACAAATAAATCCCTTTCATTAAAGATTTGCATGGAGGATTAATGAGCAGTGATAATAAAGTGCAACTGTACAAGGAAAGGCACGATTGATATAAGGGGTGCATGGGAAAGATAGGAAAAAGGGCTGTCCCTGTCATTTAACTTATGGCCTTGGTAGTTACTCTTAGTGAAAGGGTGCGTGCAGGATTGTCCATCCTTTAACGAAAACTCATTTCCTCAAATCCGTAAATTATCAGGAGCTCATATTTGTCATGATTTATAGTACTTGTTTTCCTGTTTAGTGTAATTTTTGTCTAGTTCTAGAGGAAGGTTATAGATCAATGGAAACCTAAAAGTACACTTTTGAATATAATCACTGCAAATCCGAACTTACTAATGCTAAAATAGTAAAATAGGCATCATTTTTTAAAAAAAGTTTAATCAAAAACAATGTGAAGAATTTTGGTCTTTTGATATTGAGTGAACAGTGACATCAAATGGTGATATGTGTATGTATGCATCCATGCTATATCCATCCAAAGAATGGAGCAGAGTCGTGCCATGTCCAAAATAAACAATTTCCTGCCACATCTGCAGACTTTTCAAAAGTTTTTTAAAAGCTTGTTTCCATTATATTTGGACCAGCTGAAGCTCAACTTTTAATTATTTTAATTATGTTATTATTAGCTGCCATCTGGATCAAGGAGGATCGGCGCTGCTTGTGATATTGGACCTCACAGCAGCGTTTGATACAGTCGATTACGATCTTTTGACTCACCGCCTTGCCGGGGTGAAGGGGACGGCTTTGAGCTGGCTGTCCTCTTTCCTCCGGAACCGGACACAGCGAGTGAGGAGGGGCAAGGTGGTCTCCGAGGGCTCCCCACTAATTTGTGGGGTTCCCCAGGGGGCCATTCTTTCCTCTCTATTATTTAACATCTATATGCGACCACTTGCCCAGCTGGTGCGCAGCTTTGGGCTTGAGTGTCATCAGTACGCTGACGACACTCAGCTCATTCCGAGGACGGAAGGCCAACCCAACTCTGTACCCAATAATTTCCATCTCTGCCTCGAAGCCGTTACTGGATGGCTGCGAGCCAGTAGGTTGAAGGTGACTCCAGCAAAGACGGAGATCCTTCGGCTAGGTCGCCCGGGCGGTGGGGAACTCCAGCTTCCAACCCTGGATGGCGTGGCCCGTCGTCATCAGTAAAAAGCCTTGGAGCCCATTTGGACACTCGGCTCTCTATGGAGACTCACATCTCCATGGTTAGCCGAGTTGCGTTTTCCCACCTTCGCCAGGCTCGGAAACTGGCCCCCTACCTGTCCCGCCGGGATCTGGCCTCGGTGATCCAAGCGATGGTCATCTCAAGGTTAGACTACTGTAACGCTCTTTACATTGGCCTACCTCTGTCGGTGACCGTGAAACTTAAGCTAGTGCAGAACACTACAGCCTGTGTGCTCACAGGCACGCCTGTGTGCCACCGTATTACACATGTGTTGCAGGAACTGCACTGGCTGCCTATTGAATTCCGAATCACCTTCAAAGTGTTAGTCTTGACTTTCAAGGCCTTGTTATGGTGTGGGGCCAGTGTACCTGAGGGACCGCCTCACCCCATACTGTCCCACGAGATCACTGAGATCAGAAGACCAGGATCTTCTCGTTGTTCCGAGGGGCAAAGCCTACCGTCTTACATCGACGAGGAGAAGGGCATTCTCCATTATTGCCCCCACACTTTGGAACTCCTTGCTGGGGGGTGGGGCACGGGCTCAAGGTGGCTTACAAGGCACTATTAGATGCCGGCAACAATACACAATATAAAACACCAATACAACAGGATTAAATCTTCAGCGTTAAAACAATTATCAGCAATCAAATTAATTTGAAAATTCCATCTATAACAAATCCACATTCAATCCATGGCGGAAGCCGTATTTCATGTCCGTCGTCAATTACTAAGTGTTAGTCCTGACTTTTAAGGCCTTACATGGTCTGGGGCCAGTGTACCTGCGGGACCGCCTTGTCCCATATCATCCCACCAGATCACTGCGCTCCGAAGAGCTAAACCTCCTGGTCATCCCAAATGTGAGGACCTAACATCTGTCCGCAACCCGCCGCCGGGCTTTCTCTGTTGCAGCCCCAACCCTGTGGAACGCACTGCCCGCCGGCATCCGTGCCACCCAGGGCCTCCTCCCGTTCAGGAGAGCTGTTAAGACATTGCTGTTCCAGCAAGCCTTCGGAGTTAGCTAGACTGTAGCTCACACCGCCTAGCTGTCAGCCCACTGCGACTCCATTTGTTGCTTCAACTGTTCTAATTGTAATTCCATCTTAATGGTATTACTGTGAGTTATTATGAGTTATCTGACAATTGTATTTTACGAACTGTTGTAAGTCGCCCCGAGCCGTTGGGGGGGGGGGGGGGGGACAGACAAATGCGAAATAATAAATAAATAAATAAATAAATACATTATCATAGTAGATATACATACTATATCATACTTGCCTGCTTCCAAGGTTACACAGTAATTGTGCTACGCCTTCATTTCTATTGAATGACAAAACTGTGCAAGAGATTATTTATTTATTTATTTATTTATTTATTAAATTCGACTTACCATACCGCTCTCTCTGGTGCCCAGAGCGGTGTACAGGGGCAGAGTAAGCAAACATACAAAATACATTAAGAATACAAGTAAAATACATTAAAACAATTTAAAATTGTGTAGCTTTCTATTGAATAACAACACTGTCCTGTTAGTGTGCCTGCTTATTGTCCCCTTCCGAAATGGGGAATTGGTGATGGCTATTTCTGAAGTTCCGGTGAACGAAGTGGTATACTGAAGACACAGATAAATTAAATACTTATGTATGATTGGAACCCTGATACATGGGTCACCTATCGCCAACACCTACGACTCCTCGAACGCTTTCATCAGCACTGTCTTCACACAATCCTAAATATACACTGGACCGACTATGTGACGAACGTTGCTGTCCTTGAGCAAGCAGGGATCACCAGCATTGAGGCCATGCTATTGAGAACACAGCTGCGCTGGGCAGGGCACGAGGTCTCTAGGACGGAGGACCACCGCCTCCCAAAGATACTACTCTATGCTGAACTCGCCACGGGTCAGCGCAAGAGAGGCGCCCCAAACAAGAGATACAAGGACTCCCTGAAACAACATCTCAGGCTCGGCCAGATTGATCACCAACAATGGTCCACCCTGGCCTCACATCGGGAGGCATGGAGACGTACTATCCACAATGCTGCGGTCTCTTTCGAGAAGTCACACCAAATGGGTCTCGAAGAGAAACGACAATGCAGAAGGAACCGCAACTTGGAACAACACCACTCAAGGAGACTTTCTGCTGTGCTCTCCGCAACCGAACTTGCCTATCTCAGATTGGCCTTTTTAGTCATCAATGCGCTTGTAAAAAGCGTGGGAGGAGTCCTTCCTAAGAATCTTCGTTCGCGAAGTAATGCCGAGAGATGTATGATTGGAACCCTGATAGTTAGTCTCAAATAAAGTAGACCTATTGAATCAATTACTGAATGGTGAGTTAACACATCACTATACTCATTTGATTCAATGCCTCTAGTCTGGTAGGCCCATAGGACTTGGACCAATCCGAAATAGTAGCACATGTGAAACTTTATTTATACAACCATCAAGTGAACATATCCATTTCACAGTGGCCCAAAAAGTGCATCACTTTATGAACTTACACGGGTATATGAAACCAAAAAGACAAAAAAAAACCCAAATAAAGATAAATAATAAATAGATAAGACATGGGTCATTGCATCACATAGGTTAATAAAACACCCTACTCCCCTTTCACAATGATGTATTCCTGTACTAGAGGGTTATGTATAGCAGGGCCCTTATGGTCACCTCCATCTCTATGAGTCTGTGTCTGTTTCTGACTGGTCATATATTATTTAATGCTGAAAGATCTTACTTCTTTCAGAAAAGGGATTCTTCTGTACTTATTTATGGTATTGAATTATTTATTTTGGTGTTCCAACTCACTGCCATAAGGTTTTCTTAGCTTGCTTACAATGCAATTCTCCATCCATCTGATAAAGTGGATTGTAGACTATGGAAACGTCTGATACAAGAGCGTATTGGTCTTTAATACGCGAGAGATACCTTTTGTCCCCCGAAACAGTCTCTGGAAATAAAACCCTTCATTATTAGGAAAATCATCAACGCCAATTCTTGCCACTACTGTGTTAACTCAAATATTTTATGAATTGTTATTGTTTGTAAGACATCAATGTTTTCCCTATGGATACTGGAACCAATAAGTCTTCTAAAACTCATATGATGATATGATATTTGATATGATACGAAAACATCATGGACATCATGAAGCCCATCCCATGACGCAGGGCAACGTCTTGTCTGCGCCCATCACAATTCAGTACTCAAACCTCATAGACAGTTCTCAAAAAAGGGAGAAGACAGTCTGAGATCATCTTCTCGACTCAGGAACCAGGATATTTATTTATTTATTTATTTGGATTTGTCCGTCGCCACTCCCATCCGACTCGGGGCAACTTACACAGTAAAAACACAGTTAAAAATAGCATATACATAATACATTAAAAATCATAAAAATAATACTACAACCCGAAAACGAAAGGTAGCAGGTAACAGAGGGCCTGCAATTTTAAACTGTCAGAGGGTCTGCAGTTTTAGAGGCCGAACGCCTGTTCGAAAAGTAAGGTCTTGCAGGCCTTCTGGAAAGTCAGCAAGCTAGAGAAAGTGTGAACTTCTGGAGGGAGCTCGTTCCAAAGTGTTGGAGTGATAAAACGGAAAGCTCTCCTCCGTGTTGAAGTCAAATGAAAGGTCTTGCAACTTGGGATTACAAGGAGGTTATGTGAGTCTGAATGCAGTGGTCCAGTGCAGGGCTGTCCAACTGGCGGCCCCGGGGCCGTACACGGCCCCCCAGCCACTTCCCTACGGCCCCCACCTACCCTGCAAAAATAATGATTTTTAAAAATTCGATCTCCGGGGCGGGGCTGGGTGACATCAGGGTGTGGCGCCGGGCCTGACATCACGCAGCCCCGCCCGCTGCCTTGCTCCTCCTCTGTCCCGCCTCTCCCGCCGGCGCACCAATCGGGAACGCCGGGGGCCTAAAGGCGGGCCTAAAGAGGAGAAAGGGAGGCTCCCTTCTTCCTTTTCCGTCCCGCCTCTCCCCCCGGCACACCAATCGGGAATGCCGGGGGGGGAGGAGGCTTGCCTAAAGAGGAGGAAGGCAAGCGCTTGCCTTCCTCTCTTCTTTAGGCACGCCTCCATTCTGTTCTGCCTCTCCCCACTGGCGCCCTGATCGGTGCGCCGCTGGGAGAGGCAGAACAGAGCAGTGCCTAAACAGGAGGAAGGGAAGCACTTGCCTATCCTCCTCTTTGGCACGCCTCCCTCCGTTCTGCCTCTCCTGCACACTTGCGCCGCTGGGAGGGAACAGAGGAGGAGGCTGGCGTGACACTTTGGAGGGCTGGAGAGCCCCTTGGCTTTGCTCTTCCTCCTAAAGTCACGCCAGCCTCAGAAGCGAAATCGCCGCTTCTGAGGCTGGCGTGACACTTTAGGGGGTGTGGCCGGGGGTGGGGCCAGGGGTGGGGCCGGGGGGCAGGGCGGAGCGGCCCCCCAGGTCATCAGTGACTGGAAGTCCGGCTCTAGGACAGCACTGGTCTAGTGGGACAGTATGGGATGAGGCGGTCCCTCAGGTACACTGGCCCCAGATCATTCAAGGCCTTAAAGGTCAATACCAGCACTTTGAAGGTAATCCGGTACTCCACTGGGAGCCAGTGCAGTTCGCGTAAGATGGGAGTAATGTGGCAGCATGTTGGAACGCCTGCCAGCAGCCGAGCTGCAGCGTTCTGCACCAGCTTAAGTTTCTGGATCACCGACAAAGGAAGGCCAATGTAGAAAGTGTTACAGTAGTCCAACCTTGAGATGACCATGGCTTGGACCACTGTGGCTAGGTTGTGACAGGACAGGTAGGGGGCCAGCTGCCTTGCCTGGCAGAGATGAAAAAATGCTACTTTACTGATGGTGGAGATATGTATCTCCATCAACAGTTTATTTATTAATTTTTATTTATTTATTTATTTATTTATTGGTTCAATTTGATATACCGCTCTCTCTGGCGCTCAGAGCGGTTCACAAGGTTAATACAGGTAAAAACACATAAAATACAATAAAACAGTTTAAACCGCCTCGGTTAAAAACATGTAAACAGCAGAACTACAGCAGCAATAGAAGTATGCTGGCAGCGCACAGCACATGGTGCATAATGGTCTTGGCTATGGGCCAAATGCCTCTAAAGAGCCAGGTCTTTACAATGGCATTAAGTCCCCGGTAGCTCGTATCTCTTCGGGGAGGGTGTTCCACAAAGTTGGCGCTGCTACGGCAAACGCCCTCTGCCGTGTGCTAGCAAGTCTGTAAACCCTAATGCCCGGCACGTCCAGAAGATTGAGCCCCTCTGAACGCAGTGATCTCCTGGGTATATAAGGGGTAAGCCGCTCCCTCAGGTACACTGGCCCCAAACCATATAAGGCCTTGAAAGTTAAAACTAACACCTTGAAGGTGATCAGGAATTCAATTGGGAGCCAGTGCTGATGGCGCAAGAGTGGAGTCACGTGGTCAGATCAAGTGTGACACCAAGACTCTTAACAGCTGACGACAGACATAGCGTCGCGCCATCCAGGGTTGGAAGCCGGACCTCTCCAGTGCCCGGACGACCCAGCCACAGGATCTTTGCCTTAGCCGGATTCACCTTCAACCTACTGGCTTGCAGCCATCCAGTAACGGCTTCAAGGCAACAACTGAACTTATCGGGTACGGAATCGGGTCTGCCCTCCTTCCCCAGAACGAGCTGGGTGTCATCCGCATTCTGTTCCAAAAGTACAAAAACATGTGCGTGGGATAAGAGCTGTCGGAATCACTCACATTGAATCAAATCTATGATGTGGGCAAATAGGCCATCCTGTGGGAGCTCTTCTAACCAGCAGTGAGTCCCCAGTAATCTGCCATAAGGCAGCAGTTTGGTCCTTTTCAGTATTTTTTTTACATTTAAAAATAAGAAATAGATTTCTATTTTTCTTTCCCTTAATAACACAAATATCGATACTGCAAGGGTTTGATACCTCACAGTCAAAGTAGGACCCCCTTTTACGAAGGGGGAATTGGACAAGCAATCTACTCACTTATGGGATAAGGATGAAAACAGTTAGTAATGGAGAAAACAACCATGATTATTACATGATACCGCTCCCCTCCCCTCACACATACTGTACACACATGAGATAAGGTCTTAAATCTTTCATTCCAGGAGAAGTTGTGTTTACCTCTGATGCAGTGAACAAAAATGATGGAAAGGCATTCAAAGCTGCAAAAAAGAGATGATGATAATAATAATAATACACTTTGTTTATATTCCGCTCTTCTCACCCCGAAGGGGACTCAGAGCGGATTACAGGTACACATACTTAGGAGACGATCCCTGCCGTTTTCCACATACACAACATATAGACAGACAGAGGCAAACTCTGGCCACCAGGGGGAGCTGATGCACTCCTCATCTCTCAGCGTCCCTTGTTGTTCCTTCCGCATTCCTCAGCGTTCCTGGAGTTCTTTAATGGCCTCATAATTCAGTCAAAAATTGCCTCCCCAATTAATGTGGTACTTTTATCTTCTACTTGACAGATGCAACTGTCTTTTGGGCTGCAAAGGTCGACAGCAGGCTACACTTAGAGGTCGAGCACCCACCTCAACCCGGGCAGGCCTCGAACCCATGACCTATTGACACTTAGCCAGCTGCGCCACATCCCCGATGACATACCATCCTACACACAATTGCGCTATCTTCTACTGAGTTTCAAGTTATTCCTGTTTTACCATCAATAGAACTCAAAGCAGATTAAAAATGATTGAAACCAGGAAAGAATAAGAATAGTTGTTTTTCTTGCATCTGATCAAAAGGTTTCTCTGTATATGTGTGCATTAATCAACTAACGCTATAAAAACCCAACAAAACGGTATTAGAAAGCGCATCACAATAAATGCAGATTGTATCTGAAACGTATTTGGATCACGCTACCATCAAACCAAACTGAGAAAACGAAGTGGTGGAGCCTTGGGAATGCTGATCTTGTATAGCTCTATCTTGTTTCTCCATTAGGAGACGGAGATCAAGTTGTAGCCACTCGGGACACAAGAGAGTAACCGAATCTCCCTGGATTGAGAAACTCCAGGAGGAGATCCCCTTAAGGATACTTTCAACAGAAAATCCGATCTTTCCATCGCCATCTTTTGTTATTGAGTAGCTCAGCTGTTCACCCAGATATGCAAACTTGAATAAAACAAAGTTTAATCATATATATATATATAATAGGTGCAAACATTTAGAAAGGCTTTCCAAGTGACCTTCGGAAGCTAGACATAGAACTCCCGGAGGGATTTCGGCAAATACAACAGGCTATTCATAAAACGAAATGCCAGCTTCGCTGTCACCATGGTGACTTAATCACTTCAAGACCCAAACTTTGTAAATAACAGGGTTTACTGGCAGACAATAGCTCCATCACAGCAGCCCATAAGGATGTCAATTTATGGCTATCTTTACCATCCGTGATTGTCCCTCCTCTCCGTTATATTCTGAACATATTGCTGTAAGTGGTGGATGATTTATAGTCGATTTTCTGACAATGGTATGTTGCAATTCCAGTGTGGGTATGGGCAAAAACATAATACACAATGTATGTTCATTCCCTATTCCCCCAAAGTCATACACATTACAGTGTTTGAATTCTTGCTTTGTCTCACAACTTTTTTCTTTTTCTAAAGTAGATTTTTCAATTACATTTTGCTCATAACATTCAAAATCCATGGACAAATAAACAATGAGCATGATCCAAATGTAGGCCAAATTAAAATGTATTAGTATCATCATATTTCAGCAAGAGACAAGCAAAGGCGCTCCCCTGTTGTGCCAGCTCCACTGGCTGCCAGTTTGCTACCGGGCACAATTCAAAGTGCTGGCTTTAGCCTTTAAAGCCCTAAACGGTTCGGGTCCAACTTACCTGTCCGAACGCATCTCTCCCTATGAACCATCGAGATGTTTAAGATCATCTGGAGAGGCCCTGCTCTCGGTCCCGCCTTCTTCGCAGGCTCGACTGGCCGGGACGAGAGGCAGGGCCTTTTCAGTGGTGGCTCCCCAGCTTTGAAATGCCCTCCCTAGAGACATCAGATCGGCCCCCTCCCTCCTGACATTTCGCAAGAAGGTCAAGACCTGGCTGTTTGAACAGACATTTGCTGATGAAATATAACGGTTTAATTAGATGTATGGAATGACGACGATGTGACGCAAACTGATTTCAACATGACGCTGAGGCTGAAATTGTAT
Source organism: Anolis apletophallus (assembly GCA_030556195.1). Taxonomy (NCBI): domain Eukaryota; kingdom Metazoa; phylum Chordata; class Lepidosauria; order Squamata; family Anolidae; genus Anolis; species Anolis apletophallus. Next base: position 176,829,038 of record JARBWK010000004.1, read on the forward strand.
GTTTTAATTGCTAATTTGTTGTTATATGCTTATTTCTTTTGGTTTGTTTGCTTGTGTTGTATTGAGGGCAGAGACTGCCTTGTGTAAACCGTCCCGAGTCGCCTTCAGGCTGAGAGGGGCGGCATAGAAACGTGACAAATAAATAAATAAATAAAGGCATTCCTAGTTCTCCCGGTGAAATCAGTGTGGTGTGAATATGCTTAAGAATGAATAGCTGTTGTGAAATATTTTGATTTCAAGATCACTGCAGCTCTTTTCCCTCCTCTGTGCCTTGTGAAACAAAAACACAGAACAAGAAGCCAAAATATTTTATTCTAGAGTAGAATCAAGAGCAGAACTTGTTTCTACTTTCAGAACGTATTATTCAGAGTCTTAAGAACATAAGAACATAAGAAGAGCCATGCTGAATCGGGCCTCAGCCCATCTAGTCCAGCATTCTGTGTCACACAGTGGCCCACCAGTTGTACACGGGGATCTCGAGCAGAAAGGAGGGCAAAACCCTCACCTGCTCCCGACCCCCCACAACCAGTACCGGGGAAATCCTGCCTGCCTCCATCAACACAGAGGTGGCACTTGGATTCCATTTCAGTAACAGTCTTCCAGGGCTAGCTTCATTGCAGTATTTATTGTGTCTACTAAGAATTTTAGTAACAACCAGGGATGCTTTCTGCAGTAATTTGTGGTCTACTAAGACTTTTAACTCCCTTTCACATGTAGTGTTTTCAAGCCATTGCCTATATTGGTGCATTTTCTGCAGTAAAGAAACATATTGGTGTAGCCCGTGGACTACATGTGGACTCCCAGGTCCACAGAGAAGGATGTAGTTGTTATTTTTCAAAAATTACATCTTTTGTTGCAAAAATTACATTGTGCTCCGAAATGCCCTCTAAGGCAGTGTTTTTCAACCTTTTTTGAGCCGTGGCACATTTTTTGCATTTACAAAATCCTGGGGCACACCACCAACCAAAATGACACAAAATGACACTCTAACACAGTCATACGTATAGTTAATATGTTTTAAAATGTATTTATACACTCACTTAGTGTGAAACCTGGGCCTGTCTCGATGAACACAACATAGATATCCTGGCAGGAATGGCAGAAAGACACACACGAAGGTTTTGCTCAACAGCTGGGAGTTATAGTTCACCCGCAATCAAAGAGCATTCTGAACTCCACCAATGATGGAATGGAATCAAACTTCCCACACAGAACTCCCATAACCAAGAGAAAATACTATAAGAGTTTGGTGGGCCTTGGGTTTTGGAGTTGTAGTTCACCTATATCCAGAGAGCACAGTGGAGGGGTGGGAGGAAGACGTGGGGCGAGTCTGTTCAGTAGCGCCCGCACGGGTCATGTCTTCCTTCCTCCCCTCTCCCGCAGAAGTGGCAGCGTGAGCAAAGCGAGGCAAAGCGAGCAGAGCGAGGCTGGGAAGAAGGGAGCCCGAGTGGAGAAGAAAAAGTGTTCGGCAGAAGGGGGAAGAAAGGGGATTGGAGGCTCCCATTTCCCACGGCACACCTGATGATCGCTCACGGCACACTAGTTTGCCACAGGACACTGGTTGGGAAACACTGCTCTAAGGGGTGTGGAGAGCATTTACATCATGTTTCTTCTCAAACCACTCTGGAGCTAGGAGAGGCCTAAGCAAGAAACAAACTGGAAGTGACTCTTGATCACTTTTTGTTATTGAAAAGGCATGTCATGGGCCTAAAATAGTCCAGGAAGTCCCAAAATCATGCCAAATGTTCCCCAGAATCTCTTGAGGGTTTTTTTCTCCATGAAAGGGTATAGTTGGCCAGTTCTGCTGAAAAGCTAATGTGGCCTTTCATAATTCTCCATTCTTATCTAGTTGATGTTGTTGTAGCTCTTGAGTGATGTGATACTTTAGACCAGGGCTGTCCATGAAGTCAATCGCGATCGACCAGTCGATCACGGGACCGAAGGAAGTCGATCGCACCCAGATGGGGTGCTTCTCAGAGGGCACGGAGCCAGGCCGCGCCCAGCCCTGCCCCCTCCCCCAGCTTAGGCACTCTCAGCACCTGCTCCAGCCTTGAGGAGGGCAGGGCCAAGCCAGCCTTGTGCTAGCTATGCCACCACTGGCTTGGTCCTGCCCTCCTCAAGGCTGAAGCAGCTGCTGCTAGAGCTGAAGCCAGAGGGGGGCGGAGCCAGCCATGCCAAGCCCCGCCCCTTCCCCCTGATCCGCCCTGCTTCTCTCTTGTCTGGAAGGAAACGTGGACGGTGCGCAGTGCAGGAGGCACGCGCCGAAGGTAGATCTTTCTGACTTGGTTTTATTATAAGTAGTTCGCATGCTGAAAAAGTGTGGGCACCCCTGCTTTAGACCCTTCAGGAAACATTGTCTGGTCATCAGTGGCACTTTGTATGTGTAGCAACTCAGCTCCCATCTCAGCCGGGGGGGCAGGATGCCAATCAGCCCCCACCTCAGCCGGGGGGGTCGGGATCGGGCCCCCGGGGTGCCGATTGCTTTGGATCCAGATGAGGGTGATGCAGGGGATGATGGGGCTGCATCACCAACGGATAGCCTGCAATGGGAAGACAACTGGCCAGAGGCTTATTCTGATGACGAAGGCTCTCCTGATTCTGGACCCGATATGGAATATGAGAGACCGGGAGGTTTCGGTTCTCAGGCGCGGTTGTTTTCGCCAGATGCGGCGGAGAACATGGAAGCCGAGGCCACCACACTTTCCCAGGAAGATAACGGCGCAGATGGTGCCATTCCTGAGCGGAGATTCGACCGGAGGGGGAGTATTGTAGCCACAAGGAGAGATTGGAAACGAGGCCTGGAAAGGCGCTGGTCCCACAAAGGAGGGAATTAAGTAGTCACTCGGGGGGAAAGCTCCTCAGTTTGGAGGCCACGTCTGAACTGGAGAGACATAGCAGTTTGCTGTCTTCCTGAAGTTTTGGAGACTGGCTTGCCTTGCCAAGACTCTGCCTTGGAACCCTGTTTATCCCATGAACCTTGGATTGCCTTGTATCACCACGGACTAAGTTGCCTTGCTTGTTTCGCTTTGTTTTTATGGAGCTTGCTTTTTGATCCTGCTTTTGAATACCTTGGACTTATTGATCTTATACATTTTTGGACATATTATCCTTTTCACCTGATTTCCATTTTGCTTAATAAATAGTTAATTGACATTGTGTGTGTGTGTGTGTGTGATTACGGGGTGGAGACAGGGCCTGCGTTGTGACAGTATGTTTGCTAGATTGTCGCCATTCTAGTCTATTCTTTTTCTGTGATGCATCCAGCACAACAGGTGTCTCAACTGTTCTGAGTAATGCTATGAATGTGTTTTGAAATTAAAATCAAAACATTCTTCTAAGTAAGTACCCATTCTGTTAAAAATCATTGGCCACGTCCTTCTTCATGCCAAATAAGCAGAAAGCAAAAATACTGGGTGGTACCTGTTCTTTGATATCCAGAATTGCTACTCCGCTGAAATGATAACATTTCTCTCCATGGACTTTATCAAGCCATTACCAGGTTTGATTTTGTGATACACTGACCAGTAAAAGAACATTGCAAAGAGAAGGCACTATATGATATTGGGAGGTCCTGTATGCAGTGGGTGGACACTGTATGGGCAATGACATTATCCTCAGGGAATCCCCCAAACTTTCCACAATATGGTTGAAAGGTGCAAGAGGCCAAGAATTATCCTTGTTGTCCATAATACCTGCCTTCACTTAGGAGGAACTCTGGTGGACCGGGTGTAAATCCAAGGGAACGACAGCAAGAGTAAAGAATCCTGTTCTGATTTATCAATGCAAGTTCAACAAACCACATTGTTCTGGGGTTCTTACACAGGCAAGTATCTGCATATATGTCTTTTCCCCAATCCTGCTAATTTGGACGTGCAATATTTCAAATGGACAGACAGTACTTCAAATGCAGACAGCAGGCATAAACCAACCCTACTAGTTATGAATAAGCCCATCCCTAGTATTCATTGGGCGTTTCTATATTTTCAAACTGAATAAGAACCAATTGTATCTAATCAAGAAAGAAGTGCCTTTTTCAGTGTAAGAGTGATGTATTCCTCCAATATGAATGGGGAGAGGGGATTGCCTTGGTGTAAGGTCTCTCTATCTTTCACCTACAACTGTGGCAGGGTAGTTTTCTTATTCCCCCACGACCACCAATTTATATAAAGACTTCTTTTATTTCCACTTGCTGCCACCATATAATGTAATAAGTATTCACACAGGTCAGCTTCCTCACTGACCTTTTGATTACTGAGTCAGGGCAGGGTATCCCTCTAACCCAAACTCCCACTGACACTATTTGTTAACTTTCGCTGCTACTATTCACTATACTTGGCTACCCACTAGGAAAAATTAGTTTTCGAGGCTTGAGTGTGAAGTAACTACGCGGGGACATATCTTTGTTAAAGAACTGCAAAGTTTATTTAAACAATGTTCTAAGCGTGGAGGTTTCAGAGTTCAGAGCTTAGGTGGTTACAGTATCATCTTAGAGGCACATATCTTAAGGTTACAATACACTAACTATGGAGATGCAACTTGATACTATATAGCTGTACTCCCAGAACCAATTGCTCAGCAGTCTTTACACTAACTGCTTGTCCTTTAAACCCAACTGCTTTCCTAGCAGTTAAAACACAGCTTTTTTTCTACTCTGTCACAGAGTAGAGTCAGAGTCTTTCTTGAAACCGGCTGACAGCTGGCTAAAACAGACTCTCTCTAACTCTCCACACCCCCTCTCTCCTTCAATTTTCACTGCCAACTGCCAAAGTTTAAATTTGAAGATTCTAAGGCCAGTTGCAGGCTCCGCCTCCTGTTTCCATGGTAACGTAAACCCCTTGGAGGTTCTGCATGCTAATATCTCTGTTAACCCTTTAGGGCAGTGGTTCTCAACCTACGGGTCCCCAGATGTTTTGGCCTACAACTCCCAGAAATCCCAGACAGTTTACCAGCTGTTAGAATTTCTGGGAGTTGAAGGCCAAAACATCTGGGGACCCATAGGTTGAGAACCACTGCTTTAGGGTTTGCTAAGTTTCTACCCCTTCAAAATATATAAATATGACTTCACCACACTTGGGTATGAGAAGTGTGAACAATACTTCATTAGAAAAATGTCAATGAACCCACAAACACCAGCAAATGTAAACAGAGCATCCTTTCCATAAAATTGCTGAATTGGTTCACACTGACTGTGTTCTTTAGCCATCACTCTAATTAATAAATGAATTATTAAAAAGCCATGCTGTCAGGCTGCTGATTAAATACCTTTGATTTTACATCAGTCGCTGGTAGAGCCCAGTGGCTACATTTCAAACAAATTAAACTCATTCCAACCCATACCAATTATCTGAACTTTAGTCAAAAAGGTCCCCAACCCCTGTTCCAGAGCAACAAACTTGCTTCCTTCTCCATAGGAGAGCGGTGTCATGTGTGATATTTAAAGGTAGTTGTCACGTTATTTCTCAGTCTTCTCTTATCAGCACTAACCAAACTCGGCTTCCACCGCCATACCTTATAGGCTGATTCCAGCCCGGGAGATGACTCACAGCATTGACATGTTTTAGAACGCGGAAACGCGAAATCTCCTGTATCGACTTTGAGTCCTTATTGTGTCACTACAACACTGGGGAGGAGCGGTCAGAAGTTTGGAGCGCCCTGAGGAAGCGGAGTTTATGCGAAACGGCCATCTTGGTGTCGCCAGCTTACCTCCAGCCGTTGGCGCCTGCCCATCCAGCAGCTTGCCAGCTCTTCTACCCACCAAGGCTCCCTTTCTGACTCAGTCGTTAGCCTATGAGTTATTATACTCTTGACTATTGATAGGGGAACACAGATTCTATTGGAATATTGTACTTGGCCCTATACCACTGTAGGGGCACTACTATTGTTATTATGTGAATCTGGAACACTGTGAATGAATTGCATTGCATTGTGCTTTTTGTGAGATTGTTATGCTATTTAGTAGGCATGGTTTAGAATCCTAAAATGGTGAATCGTAAATCAAATGGGGGGTTGATTAGTAAAAGAAAGACTTACAAAAAATTCCCAAAAATTTGAAATGTAACTTAAGTACTAACGAAATCCGTTAGTAATTCGTATGCCAGAGCATGTGCATTCCAGATGGTTTTGGCCTACAACTCCCAGAAATCCTAACAGCTGGTAAATTGGCTGGGATTTCTGGGAGTTGTAGGCCAAAACTTGAATCAATCACACTGAATTCTAGATGGGACTCTCCAAATAGGAAGGAGGGAGGGAAGGAGGGAGGGAGGGTGGGAGGGAGGGGGTATTCTATTCTTGGAAGCAGCAAAAGAAAAGGAGAAGGAGCCCCCCCCTCGCTCCTCGCTGCCTCTCTCTCCCCCCGATCCCGAGGGAGCGAGGGCCCAAGTTTGCCCAGGCTGGTCATATACCTAAATTCTATGCACATGCAATAATACAGCCGTAATAACAATGGGAATAAGAAGAGGTAAAATTCAAACCGAAGTGTTCGCGTTCCAGGTGCGGAAACGCTCGAAAGTAGCATTTCTTACGAATTTCTTACGAAACGAATCATTTTCATAACTTTTTTCTCATGCCTACTATTTAGCACTTAATTTTTTTCATATGATTATACCTGTGATTTTTACCTCAAGCACGTGTCTACACCTTTATTCCCATATATCTGCCCCTTTATCCCCTGTGGTTTAGCTTTGTGTATGGTCAGTTTACCACCCTAATGTCCCCCTTATCATTAAGATCAAAGGAAGTTGAATGGTCCAAGGAAATAATGGACGTTTGAAAAATTAAGGAGTGGCTTCCATCCTCGGTGACCTTAATTTCCCTTTACTTTCTAACTCTTGCCTGGCAATAAGGCATTTTGTAGCACATTAGAAATAAATGTACCATCAGGCTAAATTGTGATTACTGTCATCGTCCTGCTGCTCAGGCTGAAAACAGTCGCTCAGACAATTAGTAGCTGAAAGCACAAAACTCAGTGTACCGACAAAGCATTCTGTGTCTTGGAGCTGCAGCAATGACTTTCTATTACTGAGCTAACCTTGACATTTCTGCATTTAGAGCCAGCCCTGACAAGGTTGTCAGGGAACCGACAGCCGATCGAGGCTGCCTCAGAGCTAATGTTGGGTGTCAAAAGTTCAGTAGTGTAGAAGAGCAAGGGGGCGGAGGGGGGGCGGGAGGAGAAGATGAGATAATGGAAGTGAAGAGCCCGGAATATAAAATATTGAGATGGAGCGATGTCTCCTAAGACAACTCGGTCAGAAAGAGGACCCTGTCGGTTACTGTTTCAGCTTCATCCATCTGTCTCTTCTCTGCCTCAACTGCTGTCTTTGTACATATGCAAAATGGAAAGGGGGGAGGAATGTGTGTCTGCATGGTTTTTGGAATTAGATTGACATCTCTGAGATTTGATTGTTGAGCAATCCAGAGCATTCTCATTCGCAAAATTTTCTAGCCTTTAAATCATTCAAATAAAGGTGATCAAACAGTAGTAAATAAATATTACAAATGGTCTAACCATCACAAACGTTTGTGAATTGCTTTTGAATGTAAGAGGGTTAGTTGAGTTTAACCTGTAACAAATACGGCACTGGAGGCTTCCACGTCACCTTTCCTCATGTGGTTGCTGAACATCTTTTTAAAGTCTGCATGGCACCTTATAGTGCTCATATCTGTACCTCTATGTCCTGCTCCAGTGCTAAAAGAATATCCCTATTACATGAAAGCAGAATGTATACAATCCTATCTGAGAGTAAGTGCTATCAAACCCAATGATATATCTCTCTCGGCATTACTTCGCGAACAAAGATTCTTTAGGAAGGACTCATCCCACGCTTTTTACAAGCGCGTTGATTACTAAAAAGGCCAATCTGAGATAGACAAGTTCAGTTGCAACCCTGGACGGAGTGGCCTTATGCCTGTCGTCATCAGTAAAGAGCCTTGGAGTCTATTTGGACACTCAGGTTTCAATGGAGATTCATTGAGGTTTCAATGGAGATTCATCCATGGTTAGCAGAGTTGCGTTTTTCCATCTCCGCCAGGCTCGGAGGCTGGCCCCCATCTGTCCCGTCGCGACTTGGCCTTGGTGATCCAAGCGACGGTCATCTCAAGGCTAGACTACTGTAACGCTCTCTACATTGGCCTACCTCTGTCGGTGACCCGGAAACTTAAGCTGGTGCAGAACGCTGCAGCTCGATTGCTCGCAGGTGCTCCTGCGAGCCACCACATTACACCAATCCTGCAGGAACTGCACTGGCTGCCTGTTGAATTCCGGATCACCTTCACAGTGTTAGTTCTGACTTTTAAGGCCTTACATGTTCTGGGGCCAGTGTACCTGAGGGACCGCCTAATCCCATATTGTCCCATGAGATCGCTGAGATCAGAAGATCAGGATCTTCTCTTCATGCCAAGTGTTAAAGTATACCATCTTACCTCAACGAGGAGAAGGGCTTTCTCTATCATCGCCCTTACGCTCTGGAACTCGTTACCGTCGGAGATTAGGTCTCTCCGAGACCTTTTGGCGTTCCGGAAGGCCTGCAAGACCTGGTTATTCCGGCAGGCTTTTGTAACCTAAGATGGTCTTAGTTTTTTATATTTTATATTAATTTTAATGCAAAATGCTATGTTGAATTCTAATATTATTACGTTGTTGTATTCTGCTGCGATTTGTGAGCCGCCCTGAGCCATCCTGGAGTGGCGGCCAAGAAATCGAATAATTAAATTAAATTAAATTCTTATTTACAATATACTGAACCATGAATGAGCGCTGGTGGATGCTCAGGTACGGGTGGCCTCAGCATGTTATTAGATTCCTTCTTCATAAAACTCATCTCCAAGGTCTGCCTAAATGTGTGCCTGTACATTTACATCTGATTCCATATTGGACTTCTTGTTTGGTGATAGATTTCCTCCATTCCTGTAACGTGAAAATGGTCACTGTTTGATACTTAAGACCCTGATGTGATAACAATTAGGCAGGCTAGGCCTATCCTTTAAAACAACTAGGTAAGACAGATGCACGCTAATCCTTCCTTTGCCTTCCGGGGACGGACCTTTAGGAAGGATTAACAGGATAATGAAAGAGAAATGCTGTGGACACTTAGAATATGCTAAATAGGGATTAATACTGCATAGTTATATTTACGAGCTTCAGGGGAGCTATGGAGGAGGCCGGAGCACAGGTGTAGTATGTCTACTTTGTATGCAGAAGGTCCCACATTCAGTCCTTGATTTATCTAGTTAATCCCAATTTAAAACTTATCCCCAGGTAAAGTATTTCGGGTAGGCAGACTGAGTCAAAACCATTTCGTCCAACCCTTGATAGTTATTCTGGCAAATAAGTAGTTTGAATAGATATATCAGTGTTCTCACTTAATGGGAGGAAACTTCATATCTCTAAAATGTTTCCTTTGAAAAGTGTCTCATAGTTTAAAAAAATATCATAGGGAAAAATGTTCTTGTTCACTTGCTCGACTGGTACGTACCTTTGGGCTGGAGTGCCACCAATATGCGGATGACACCCAGCTCATTCTGGGGATGGAGGGCCGGCCCGAATCCGTACCCGATAATTTCCATCGCTGCCTTGAAGCCGTTACTGGATGGCTGCAAGTCAGTAGGTTGAAGGTGAATCTGGCAAAGACAGAGATCCTGTGGCTAGGTCGTCTGGGCGCTAGGGAGGTTCAGCTTCCAATCTTGGACGGCGCGACGCTATGTCCATCGCCATCTGTTAAGAGCCTTGGTGTCATACTGGACTCTCAACTGTCGATGGAGACACATATCTTCACTGTCAGTAGAGTAGCGTTTTTTCATCTTCGCCAGGCGAGGAAGCTGGCCCCCCTATCTGTCCCGACACGACCTAGCCACAGTGGTCCTAGCCACGGTCATCTCAAGGTTGGACTACTGTAACGCTCTCTACATTGGCCTTCCTCTGTCGGTGATCTGGAAACTTAAGCTGGTGCAGAACGCCGCAGCTCGTCTGCTGGCAGGTGTTCCAACGTTCTGCCATATTACACCCATCTTACGCGAACTACCTTGGCTCCCAGTGGAGTACCGGATTACCTACAAAGTGTTGGTATTGACCTTCAAGGCTTTGATTGGTCTGGGGCCAGTGTACCAAAGGGACCGCCCCATCCCATACTGTCCCACTAGACCCCTGCGCTCAGAGATGCAAAACCTCCTTGTGGTCCCAAGTTGAAGGTAAGACAACACAGAGGAGGGCTTTTTGTATTATTGCGCCAACACTCTGGAATGTGCTACCCTCTGAAATCCACGCTCTTTTGAGTTTGCTGGCTTTCCGGAAGGCCTCCAAGACCTTATATACTTGAGAGTTATATACTTGAGAGAGTTCAAAAGAGTGAATGCCCATTTCCCCAGCTCCGTTCATCCCCTGCCCCCTCCCCCAAGTAGTACTGTTTGTCCTCACTTTATGACTTTATGGCTAATCCAGGGAGTAGTACAAGGAGGAAGTGCCTGCTTTTAGGAGACCCAAACCCTGGAGGCGTCTTGCGGCGGAAGCCACACGGCCATCGGAGGAAGCGGCGCCGGAAGCCAAGGAACAGCATATCCCCTCCCCCTGGCTCTACCAGGGACCAGCAGCGTGGATCGCCCCCCTGTCGAGGCCGCCCCCCCCCCTGGACCCATCACACTTTCTGCCAACTGCTTGAGAGAGAGGAGGCCCACCTCACTCGAGCCCAGGTTCAGGAGATCGTTTCGCTCCAGAACCTTTTGGAGCTCGAGTTCTAAGCGGCGTGAGCTCCACTGGACATGTCCGAGGTCGGAGAAAGACACTCCTGTCAGATCTTTGGACAAAGGAAGCCAGGCCACCCAACTCTCCTGTGGCCAGTTACGAGAGATCTCCTTGAGACCTCCCATGCTTCCTTCTTTTGATGGCAAGGTGGTGCCCGCTAGGTCCACCTGAGCACCCTCTTGCCACATTCCGAGCTCTATCTCTGTCCTTCTCTCTTCCTTCCCCCTTCCTTCCCCCTTCCTTTCCCCTTCTTTCTTTCTTTGATGTTGTAGTGTCTGTTTGTTGCCTATTGTTTTGTTACCCAGACTTGTGAACCGCTCCGAGCCCTCGGGGAGTGGCGGTGATAGAAGTTTGAATAAATAAATAATAATAATTGTTTCAACAGGCATTCGGCCCTTAAAACTGCAGGCTTTTCTGACATTATATTGACCTCTCCTAATTGTGTTTTAATTGTGTGTAAGTCGCCCCGAGCTGGATGGGAGTGGTGACAGACAAATTTGAATAAATAAATATCGAATAGTATGGTGAGCTCAGGAATTGCAAAGCAGCAATTTTCACCCTCCTGTACTGTCTGCCAGCTGAATTGGGTCACAATTAAAAGGGGGGGGGCATTGATACCTGACATGATTTCCAGTTTACTTTGCTATTTCATTTCTTCTTGTTTCGAGGGCTTTGGGTAAAGAAGAGTTCTGGGGTCATCTTTTGTAAGATGCACACGCTGGAAGTTGCTATGTCAATTCTTACTTCTGGGAGCTTCACATTCAATAACTCACATTTTTCATTCACTTTCGATGCCTTCCTATACAAGCCAATAAAAAAAACCCTCACTTTTGAGAACCATATTTTTTTTGTCTTTTCTTTCTTTCTTTCTTTGCAAATTCAAATTCCTCCGGTATAAAACTTGCTCAGATGGAGATGCAACTTCCCCATCTAAGTTTTGATGGAAGATTCGGGTTTCAAACAAATAAGCAAATCACCGGTTTGGACAGGGCCACATAGGCCAATGAGCCTAACACCACATCCACAATAGTGCACCCTCAGCTCTGAAGCATCCTGCCTTTTTTCTTGAGATCTCCAGTGAAAGACTCCATTGTAGGGTTGCCATATGTCCCTTATTCTAAGGGACGTCCCTTATTTTGGCCCTAAAATTTGTGTCCCGTTTTTTCAGGCCCTGTCCCTTATTATTGACTAACAGGACAGGACTGGGCGGGGTTGAGCAGAGGAAGGTGCGCGCTGCGGTTCCCACGGCAACGCCTGCCTGGGGATTCCAACTTGCAGGGCAGGCTGACAGTTGCGCGCTTGCGAGTGTATGCATTGCTCACCTGTGTCCCCGTTGGAAGGAAGAGGCGATACAGGACTTTTTCAAAGTACAGTAGACTCAATTAACCGTTACCCAAAGGGAATGTTAGATCATGTTGGATAAAGATAGTTTCTGGTTGCTTGAGAGTTACTCTTAGAATAGGCCTAGCTGTGCATCCCAATACTATACAATGCTGTGTATCCCATACTACACTATACCATTAACTATTGACATAATAATCATGAAGATGTACTGTCTTATAAATTTTATTTTATTTTAATGTTTAGACAGTGCACTTTTAATGTCAGCCAAGTCAAGGACTAAATACAGACGGAGAACATTAGGTAGTTCTAATCATGTTTTTTCTGCATGACAAAACATGCGGAAACATCCCATGTTCTGTTAAGAGGGTGTAAGTCAGTTTCTTTTGTGAGTTTCAATCATTATCTTATTCTGTTAATAAAACTATTTCTACCTAACGTTTGAGCTTCAAGTTTTCATGAAGTGTCCCTTATTTTTGTGAAAAATCCCATAAATGTCCCTTATTTCTTATATCAAAAAGTGGCAACCCTACTCCATTGCCTCTTTGCTGAATGGCTCCTTGGGGTTCTGGCTCTGAGAAACTCCAAAGAGCCATGCAGAGATTGAGGACAAGATCATTTGTTGACCCATTGACCAAAGAAGGATGTCAGAGAAAAGTTTCCCAAATTCACCATAAACACAGTTATAAAACATGGACATTTTAGAGAAATTTGAAAGAATAGGCATTTGCAGCAATCGGTACAAATTACGATCTACGATTTTATTGGTTCAAATGTACATTCATAGTTGTAAGGTGATTGGTGCACACAGTATGTTAAGAGACGTAAAAGCTTTTGTTTTTTAAAAAACAAAGTCCGTCTTCTATATCCGCAGCACTCCTTTCTGACTGCGGAGAGTTCATCAATCTGGGTTGGGATTGCTTTGGGTCTGCTGATTTGTATTGGCTACTACCCACTAGGACTAAGCAAGAATTCTATTATACAAAGGTGAAAACCGTTAATAAATATTTTATCACAATCATATCAAAATACAGGTTTACACAGCTATTGGTAGGCCCATTGGCCTTTCTCCGTACATCGGTACAAAACCCAATATTAAATGTAACAAAAGTTGTGTGGAGTACTTAGCGTTTTTCGTTGAGCTGAGAGTCTGTAGTCCAGGGGAGCTCATTAGGTAGATCGTGATCTACTGGTAGATCACTGTCAGGCCCCAGGCCTCTGCGTCCATGGAACCAAGGTGCAGCCATGCTGGGGTTAAAGTGCCAGCCAAGCCTGTTTCTATAATTCCTTCAAACCAGCTACACAGCAAGTTCCCAGTTCAGCCTTTGGTCAAGGCCGTCCCGTTGGGGAGAGCTGATAAGCTAAGGCGAGAGGTTCCGAGAGATGGTACTACTCCTCTTCTGCCCAGATGTCCAGGCTAATTGGGTTTACATACCTTGCTGCTGAGGAGAGCAAAACAGCAGCTGGGATCCATCTGGTGAGAAGTGATGTCCGACGCAACTGCGTCGGAACATCAAAGCCTTGGAAGACTATAAGCGCTGGGACTTAGAATCCATTCCCATCTCGAGCCAACTTTGCAACTTCAGGACCATGGAATACTGAACGGGCCAGGGCCCTCCTTGCTTAAGAACTTTGCCTGCCAAGCTCGCTTGCTGCACTCTATGGATTTGGCCCGTTTGGGCACCGAGACTTTGATTTGCTTTGAATCCTGATTTCTAAAGGACTATAATCGATTGCTGCTTTCTTTTGGACATTGCTGCTATTTTGCTGGTGCTGCTTAAGTCATTACAGACCATTTCCTAGCCACTTTCCTTTTACCATTTATTCTAAATAAACTATTGTACCTCAGCTGGACTCTTGTGGTTTACTAAGGGAGGTTCCCAGTGTCTTGGTCACGACAATCACGCAGATCGCAGGCAGGGCAGGAGGAAGGCTCAGTCCTGCCCCGCAGGCTACCAATGCTGCCCAGGTACAGAAGGAGGTTGGACTGGATGGCCCTTGGAGGTCTCCTCCTATTCTAGGAACCCATTGTTGTTGTTATTATTATTATCAGAGGCTGAATGGCCATCTGTGAGGAATGCTTTGATTGTGTTTTTCCCTTAGAGCAGAAGGAGGTTGGACTGGGTGGCCCTTGGAGGTCTCCTTCTACTCTAAGAACCTGTTGTTGTTGTTGTTGTTGTTATTATTATTAGTAGTAGTAGTAGCAGAGGCTGAATGAATATTATCATCATTATTATTATGAATAACTTCAGGGGCTTATTATACTCACATGTAGTTGAATTCAGTCTTAAAATATATTATATGGCTCTCAGTGAAATAAATTTCCAAATATTTTGCTTTACTGGCTCTCTGAGTCGTGGGGAGGGAGATCATTTTGACTTGGTTGTTTTATAAGTAGCTCGCATGCTGAAAAAGTGTGGGCACCCCTGCTGTAGTCCATGTGATCCTACTCGCTCCAGTATAAGGGAGTCTTCTGGTTTTGAGGATACCAAAGTCCATCTCCACGGTAAGGTAAGTTCAAAATCCGATATAGAGGAGGATGGGTTAGATGTCTTTCCCGTAGGAATCCAAAATGTACCCAATCCTCAGGACGCCGATCCGAGGCCCGAATGTAAGTTAGAATGCAAATGATAATCCAATAAAGTGGAGAAAAAATCCAAAGCCTGCTGAGTTGATTTCCAAAGTTTGTCCGGATCCATGTACCAGCTCTTTGGCTCCTATTGGGGTTTCTCTGAGTTGGTTGCTGTGTAACCCATCGAGTACAATTGTTGGGTGCCTTACGGTTTCATATCGAGAACTCAACCGTTTCGCCAGTAGTTATACGGCTTCCTCAGAGGCAATCCCTGGAGCATTGCAATTGTGTTATTGTGTTATTGTGGTGTTTCAGCCTGGTGTTCATGTGCATGCTAGGGATGATGGGATTGTTAATGTGAATGCTGATGATGAAAATGCTGTTAATGTAAATGATGATGATGATGCAAAGTGAACTTTCAGATGAGGCTTGCCTTCCTGAGAATAGGCCAATTCCCAGGGCTGTATTAGATGAGCAGGAGTCTGAAGGCCTTCAGGCTGATAACGGAACACCTGGGGATTTTAATGAGCTTACATTCAATCATAGAGATAACATTCTAGAATCTCGGCAAGCTGCCAGTCTACGACGTAGTGGCCATTGGAGAAACCGAAACGAATTTGTCCTTATTAGCACTTGCTTGGGAAATTGTCTTTAGATTCCAAGCTTCGTTCAGAATACTATGCCAAGCTATTCTTGTCTCCAAGCCTAGGCCTCCGTGCACGTTTTGCTTCCAAAGCTGCCTTGTATCATTTATGGGATTTGTATCTGGATTTTGGGACTAATTGAACTGTGTGATTTTACCTTGGCTATTCTACAATTTATCTTCTTTTAACCCTTTTGTTGGACATTATATTTGATTCAATAAAAGCCTACTTATTCTGAGACTGTCTGTTGTCTGTGTGACTAGATGGGGTGCTCCTTGTCTGAAGTGCAACAGTTATACACATAACATGCGGTAATCACATATTCATCCATTTAGTAACAATTCACATCAAAGAGAATTCAAAGAGAATTCACGTCTGTGGTGACCCACAGGTTTGGAGGCCCTACCGGTGGCTATTATGCCACCGTCAGCATAGCTCACAACTTGATTAGGGTACACAAGCCTCTCCCCCACAACAAGGGGGCGCCAACGGAGAGGATGGAATTCATTAATTATCATAAAAAGCATGAGGAGTTGTCAGTGTGGCTTAGCTATGGACAGTTCTCCTGATGTTCATATCCAAGCAGAGTAACTGTAGGTCATTCCTGAACTTCAACACTTTGGGGTCTCCGTTTCAGACAACAGTTCCTTTCCAAAGTCATCTTACCATCAAGAAGTTCCTTATAAGGTTCAACTGAAATCTACCTTCATGTCAGAAAAGCTGCTTTGGCCCATTTTCATTTCCCAGTGTAAATAATGTCCTTTTACTACCACTGTATCTTATTATTATTATTATTTTCCAGAGATCATCTATAGCTGGGTGTTTAACGAGTTCCCCTCCTTTGTGGCTGAAGACAGCCGACGCTTCATCTCTCAAGAGACAGGCAATCTCTACATCTCCAAAGTACAGCCCTCTGATGTAGGGAGCTATATCTGCTTGGTGAAGAACACCGTGACCAACGCCAGAGTCCTCAGCCCTCCCACACCACTGACACTCCGAACTGATGGTAAGCAGCAAGGTTTGTCTTCATCTTGAAATATACTTCTGGGCATTTGAACAGAGGGTGGCTTGCAGTGAAATAGTGACAGATGGTGCCGTGGCCTATTGCAACACTCTTAAAGTGGGAGGTCTCCGACATTTCTTCAGAAATTCCAGTTGTCATGATGCAGAGAATATGGCAACATGGGTCAATCAACTAATGTATTAAGTAAACTCACTGATGTTTCCTATATTTCCTGATTCATGCTGCAATTAACCACATTTTAAAGGTTAGGTTTTTATGTTAGTTAATTTTAAAACATGATGGGAGAAAAGTTAGATTTGGAAGAAATGCATTACATGACCTTAAGGTTAGACAGTAAAAGAATAGATAGGAAGGGAGCAATAGTCCTGCTATGAAGGTACTAATAACTAAATCTGACCACTGAGTCAGTGCTATTATCCCCATGCGTGGCCAGCGTGGGGAGGAGGGGGGCGCTCGTCCACCAGCTGTGTCACGGGCGTGCGTGCGTGTGTGCCGGGCGTAGCGGCGCATGCGCAGGAGGGGGCTTTGGGGAGGGCAAAGCCGGCTCAAGGAGAAGCGGGCCCTCATGGCGGCGAGGAGGAGGCCAAGGAGAAGCGCAGCGGCACCGCCATGAGGGCCGGACGGTGAGGGAGGGCCGCCCTGGACCCCAAGGCCTCGCCCCCCACACGGGGAAGGTGGAAAAGGGAGGCCGGGGAGGGAGCCCGCCGCTGAGCTGGGCTGAGGGGCCTCCAGGCCGGGCCTTGGCCCTCCTCACTAGGCCTCCTCCTCACCCTTGCATTTAGAGCCCTCCAATCACCTCCCTCCTCTATATTATTATTATTGTTATTATTATTGACTCAAGGAAGGAGGGCGTGCGGAGCTGCGAGGAGGAGGAGGTGGGGGGCGTGCGGTAGAGGTTGGTTTGGGGGCGTAATTCCAAAGTGTGGCCTAGGGCGCCAAAGGGTGTTAATCCGGGCCTGGATGCCAGTAAGTAATTTTCCCACCTTCTTGCTGTCAACATCACATTTCTAGTAATGTCATGCTGGGCACTGGTGAGGCCACATCATCAGAAAAGTATGACATCACCCGTAAGCCTCTGGGAAAGAGCTGTAACAAATTGCCCTCAGACTGACCAGCCATGTGAATGGCTAAAGGCCTCCGAGGAAGCTCTGGGACAACATTAGGGTGTCTCTAAAGCCCTTTAAATCAGATTGTTCCAGTATATGTAGACAAAGCCTACTACAGCTATTGGGGAGGACTAACAGGAAGAGACTTCCATAGGGTTTGTTGCTTAGCTAGACTGAGAAACTCCAGCTGCAATTCTGATGCTTGTGAAAGACGGTTCCAATAGATATTGCATTTTTTTCTCATACCGTTCAGTTTCCAATTGCCTTATGAAGACAGTTTTGTTCTTCTGGCTTCTTATTAGCTCCCCCCCCACCCCCGCCCCCGCCTCCCTCCCCGTGTCGGCTATAATGGTTTCTTTATCTGCAGTGGTGTCCCTTTTGTTTTAATTGTTTTAACAACACTTTTATTAGTGCTGAACAGATTTATTTTGTATCTTGTTGTCCACCTTTGGTAGTTCTTTATAGAAGAAAGGTGAAAGATGATCCCAATGCATAGAACAGATAGATTTTATTACACGTTGGAACACTTCTTCCTAACATATATTTATCTTCTTTGGTAAAAACAAAAAAAGTGCCGGGAGTACTTGGATTTCAGCTACAAAATTTATTATTTGGCAGACTCCTGACCGATTGATCCACACGTGTATTTTCCTTCAAGAAGCTCAGAAGGCTTTTAAGAATGGCATTTCAGAGCACCTAATTTTCTCGAGATCACAACTTGATCAGGTTGCACCATCTTTTATGTCCCTACGTGAAAACCAGCACCTTCTGCTTAGAAACTAGGGGTGGATAGCTCCAATTTAAATACTTTGAAATTCGTTAATAATTCGTATTTGCAATTATTTTGACCCTATAGCCACCCTTGGTGTCTAACCAGGAAGTGAAGTTTCAAAACCGAACTGGGGATGGCCATTTTTCTAAACCTTCTCCCAAACACAGCCGCAGACCCGACCAATCGATGCCCGAAAAATGGATCCGGTGCCGAATATCACGGTGCTCTGGAAAGGAGGCTGCGGAGAAGCGATTCTGGGTGTATGAATTCCATCAAAAGGGCCCCTGTTGAATATCTAATTTCACTTGATATTGGTAAGAGAATCGCTTCTCCACAGCCTCCTTTCCAGCACACTGTGAAGTCAGCACCGGATCCATTTTTTGGGCATCGTTTGGTCGGGTCTGCGGCTGTGTTTGGGAGAACGTTTACCGCTTTTGCGCCTGCTTCCGAGCACCCAGAACTGCAGGAGTATGATGTGTGTAAGTGGCCCTGAGAAGCAATTTTTGAGGAGATTGATATTCCTGTTATAAGAAGCTCATACTGTATCTGTGAATTTCATTCGCATTAATTGATTATTTGTTGATATAGTTTGCTTCTATCATGTTGTTAGTGGGCTTTAGGACTTAGCCTTGCAGAGATGGGCCTTGGAGGTACTGTCTTGCAGTGGCTCCGGTCCTTTCTGGAGGGCCGATTTCAGAAGGTGTTATTGGGAGACACCTGTTCAACCCCTCAACCATTGTCTTGTGGGGTTCCTCAGGGTTCAATACTATCTCCCATGTTGTTTAACATATACGTGAAGCCGCTGGGGGAGGTCATCCGGAGTTTTGGAGTGCGGTGTCATCTGTACGCAGATGACGTCCATCTCTGTCACTCCTTCCCACCTGCTACTAAGGAGGCTGTTCAGGTCCTGAACCGGTGCTTGGCCGCTGTAATGGATTGGATGAGGGTGAACAAATTGAAATTAAATCCAGACAAGACAGAGGCACTCCTGGTCAGTCGACAGGTCAAACAGGGCATAGGGTTACAGCCTGTGTTAGACGGGGTTACACTCCCCCTGAAGACGCAGGTTCACAGTTTGGGTGTGATGCTGGACTCATCGCTGAGCCTGGAGCCCCAGGTTTCGGCGGTGACCAGGGGAGCATTTGCACAGTTAAAACTTGTGCGCCAGCTGCGCCCATACCTTGGGAAGTCTGACTTGGCCACGGTGGTCCATGCTCTGGTTACATCCCGTATAGATTACTGCAACGCTCTCTACGTGGGGTTGCCTTTGAAGACTGTTCGGAAGCTGCAACTAGTCCAACGGACAGCAGCCAGGTTGATAACAGGAGCGGCATTCTAACCTTGAAATTAGACTTGTTAAGCTTGTTTTGTCATCCCAAGGTCACTGATATAGCTCTTAGCCTAGTTGGTTCTTGTCCATGAATTTTCCATATTTCAATAACTACTTACAGAAATTTTGTGATGTTTTTTGTGAAAAGTACATTTCCCTTTGCATAAAATGCATCAGAGTTTCAATTGCAAAATACACTAGAGTTTGTGCGAAATACAATATTTATTTATTATTTATTTCCAACATTTCTACCCCACTCTTCTCTACCCCCGAGGGGGGACTCAGAGCAGCCTAACAAACAGCACAATTCGATGCCAACATAATAAAATACAATATAAAACCCAAAAACATACAGCATTAAAATACATTAAAATACAATTAACATTAATACATCATACACATTATCTTAAGTTAAGACAGTATTTCGTCCATAACAGGAGCATTGAGCCATATCCATCAACTTGCTGTTACAAATCCAGTCCAAAGTGCTGCGTTGTGCTAATGTACAAAAGCCTGGTCCCACAGCCACGATTTCACTTTTATCCTGAATGCCAGGAGGGATGGGGTTGATCGTATGTCGCTTGGAAGCGCGTTCCACAGACGGGGAGCCACCACCAAGAAGGCCCTCCCTCTCGTCCCCACCAACTGCATTTGAGAAGTTGGCGGGAGCGAGAGCAGGGCCTCCCCGGACGATCTTAGATTACGAGGCGGGACATAGCGGCTGATGCGTTTGGACAAGTAAGCTGGGCCAGAACCGTGTAGAGCTTTAAAGGTCAAAACCAGCACTTTGAATTGAGCTTGGAAATGGACAGGCAGCCAGTGGAGCTGACACAACAGGGGGTGGTATGCTCCCTGTATGGAGCTCCAGTTAGTAATGAACTAGTTGCAGTTTCCGAACTGTCTTCAAAGGCAGCCCCACGTAGAGTGCGTTGCAGTAATCTATTCGGGATGTGACCAGAGCGTGGACGACCGTAGCCAGATCAGACTTCCCAAGGTACGAGCGCAGCTGGCGCACGAGTCTTAACTGTGCAGAAGCTCCCCCGGCCACCGCTGAGACCTGGGGTCCAGGATCACTCCAGGATCACTCCCAAGCTGCGAACCTGCGTCCTCAGGGGGAGTGTGACCCCATCCAACACAGGCTGTAACCCTATGCCCTGTTCGGCCTTTCGACTGACCAGGAGGACCTCTGTCTTGTCTGGATTAAGTTTCAATCTGCTAGCCCTCATCCAGTCCGACACAGCGGCCAGGCACCGGTTCAAAGTCTGGACAGCCTCCTTGGTGACAGGTGGGAAGGAGTGACAGATCTGGACGTCATCTGCGTACAGATAATTGCACAATATGGGTGTGTATCAAAACAGTGTTTCCTCCCCTCTTTTTCACGAGGAAGAATCTTATTGTTGGTGAGCATTTTGAATCAAATGTTAAAATACATGTTATGCTCGGGGATGAGAAAATGTGCAGATATTCTGTAAATCCCCTGCGGAACATAAAAACTTGGCAATGCTGGTATTTTTTCACAACTGGGTTTGTTGCTACAGCTGATAATATGTCAGCTAATTCTATCAGTTACCATTCAAAAAATTTTCTGTGACAAACAAAAGGGCATATTGTTACGCTTCCTAGAGAAAAAGGTTAAAACTTTCAGAATCACGTGGGTTGTCTCACTTTGTGATGGGAATTACAAAGCCACATGTTACTTGTATCCCAACAGAGTGAGAGAAGTGGTTGTAACATGAGCCCTACAACCTTAGAAGAGAGTGGGTTGTTGTTGGGTTTTTTTACATTAATATATGCCGCCCAATGAAGACACAAAGGACAACTGTATACATTCTGCCTCCGATCCAAGCAGTCTACAACCCATCCCTGGGAACACACTGGAAAGCTTTGCTCCCTTCTGCTACATCTCAAACTTATTTGAAGTCCTTACGGAGTTACCCAGGCATAAATCAATACTTTTCAGCAAAAATGTATCATATCAGCTACTAATTTATTGAAGCCCAGAAATGAAAGTAAGATAATTGAGAAGGACAGAGAAGACGAGAAGATTCAACAGGTGCCTTAACTTCAACTTAATATGTAGGGCAGGGGTGCCCACACTTTTCCAGCATGCGAGCTACTTATAAAACAACCAAGTCAAAATGATCTACTACCTACCCACTACTCAGAGAGCCATAAAAGCAAAATATTTGGAAATTTATTTCGGTGAGAGCCATATAATATATTTTAAGACTGAATTCAACTAATAATAATGATGATAATATTCACTCAGCCTCTGCTGCTGCTACTACTACTACTAATAGTAACAACAACAACAACAGGTTCCTAGAGTAGAAGGAGACCTCCAAGGGCCATCCAGTCCAACCTCCTTCTGCCATAAGGGAAAAACACAATCAAAGCATTCCTCACAGATGGCCATTCAGCCTCTGATAATAATAATAATAATAACAACAACAACAATGGGTTCCTAGAGTAGGAGGAGACCTCCAAGGGCCATGCAATCCAACCTCCTTCTGCACCTGGGCGGCGTAGGGAGCCTGCGGTGTGGGACTGAGCCTTCCTCCCGCCCTGCCTGCGATTTACCAGTAGATTGCGATCTACCTAATGAGCACCCCTGATCTAGAATATTGAGGCTCATAATGGAGAAAGCCAAGCTAAAAGGATAATGTAGTAGGTAATGAGAAAGACACTGATTATTATCACACCTAGAAAATGACAGCCAGAAAAGGCTGGGTTAGATACCTTAACAGTAGACTTGTTATAAGACAGCTTCTAGTATCTCATAAGCAACTGCACAGGAACAGACCTCTCATCAAGCATTGGGAACACAATACATAGCATCAGGAGAAACGACATGGGTGAATGTTGAGAAATCAAATCTATTGTAGAAGCAACAACAGAAGCTGCGGTATTGCATGCTGAACAATCAAGAGATGTATGAAAAGAGAATGTGGATCCATATATTTCAGAAAAGTGCAAATCTCCTACACCTACTTTCTATGGACTTGGGTAAGCAGTCCATAGAAGTGATATAATTAATTCAACAGCCATTACGTAATTATGTTGCACTCTAGACCTGAAGGATCCCTCAGTAAACCACTTTAGACCAGCCGTGATTAAATGCTTTATTTAGAATTGCCGCCTGCACTATTGTCGTTCCGCTGGGATTTTATTGTTGGGAGCGGGGTCTAATTGGTTTTATAATGCTGTTTTTATGTGTTTTATCTGGTTTTATTGCTGTAAACTGCTCTGAGCTCCGGAGAGAGCGGTCTACTAAGTTGAATAAATAAATAAATAAAATAAAGGAAAAGAATAAAAGAGATAAAAATATAGTCCATTGATGCCCCCAGCATCAGTGTATTGCAATGCAATAGTCCAAAGAGTAAAAAGGCTCAATAAATGCAGAAATAGTCTTGGTGCCCCAATGGGCTAAAATCCTGGATAAGTTCTTGGCAACAAAGGCTTGGCAAATACTTGAGTATGGTGACTTGAAGGCCCAACGGCCCAGGCTTGAGTTCGGGAGCTTGGCAAAGAAGCTTAACCTTGACGCGAGATGCGGAGCATCTCCGGGACCCGACTTAAATAGGCCCCCCAAGGCTTTGATCTTGAAGGCGCTGACTTCGACGCAGCCCCTTCCCATGGACAGTTTGCCGGCTGGACTTTCTCATGCCTCCCAAGGAAGGAAGGTATGTCAGCTCATTAGTAGCTGCACCTGAAAGCAGGGGAGGCAACAAGGCTTTGCCTTCCCAGCGCTTCCTATCGGCCTGGGAAGGAGAAAGGTTGCGTCTGCCCTTGACCGCTGGCTGACACAGAGACTTCTGCAGAGGCTTGCTTTCAGGCCTAGCTGAGGTCTTGGAATTAACATGGCTTTTGTCTTGTTTGGCTATGGAGTCAGGCCGAGGCATGACAAAGAATTGGAGCCTGTTCCTCCTACCTTGAAGCTGTTATAGGTCCTTTGTCTCCACTTGACAAGAAACCCCAACAATAGTAGAAAAATGGGTAAGTCCATCACCCCCAAATTTAGGATTCCTCAGATGTTTTGTGCTAAACCCATCGTTTTTTCAGACAGCATAGGGATGTTGGAAATTATGGTCAATATTGCTCTTAGTTATACACCCCTGATGTAGAGTAAAGGGAATAATAGTAGGGGTGGGCATAATTTTGTTTTTGTATACCAGATTTGGATGGCTTGGTGGATTCGGTTGCCGAAATTATGAAAATGAGACTGTGCAGGGCAGTCAAAGACTTATTTATGTATTTTTTATTTTTTTATTTTATTATTCGGCAGGCATTTAGCATTTAACCTCTGGTTTTAGTGGAATATTGTCCAATTGTCTGATTGTTTACTGTTTCACTTTTTTACACTTCTTGTTATAGTTCGATATGCTGTAAACCGTCCCCAGCTAATGTGGAAAGAACGGTATACAAATTGAAATAATAAATAAATAAATCATCATCATCATCAACAAAAACCACCATTATAATTTGCTCCTACAGTTCCACAGGTCACTTTCTCTCATGCGCACCAGTTAGGGCAACACGAACAATGGGATGTTGCAGAGAACTATGTATTCTGTGAAAACCTAAAACCCTTTCTTAGAAATGTGAAACTTGTATATAGGAAATATTTTTGTACCTGGGATACTGGAGGATTGCTCTGTCTTCGTTGTTGAAATTTCCGTGCTAACTCAAATCTGCGTATGTGCCAAGCAGATGCTTAATTTTAATTCAACATCTGTAGATGCGTGGTGGTTGAGATAATTCCTTTTCTAAATCGCACTCATTTTGGAATTAATTTCAAGGGATGTGTATTTAGGACTGGAATATAGGATTATTTCCAATCATTGTTCTGTTTCTAGAAACCCGGTTGAGCATCCTTTGCATGCACGTGCGTGCACACACTCAGGCTCATAAGGAAAGGTATTAGGCAAAGCCATAAAACATGCAAACACAGTAAGAGACTTGCTGTAGCTCATAAATATTTGAGCACTGTGAGAACATTACAAAGTCCAAGCTTTAAAAAGATGATTTGATTTGATACAGTAGATATTCATTCAGAGCTTAGCCTGGAATTAAGTTGATCCTTGTTCATTACTACTGACTGGAAGGTTTCCTTGTTTGCACAGCATGAATCCTATAGAAAGAGAAGGTCCTTATTGTTTTTTATGCCCTACTAGTTCATTTTTTATTTCGTACCATTCGACATTTACCAGGCGTGACTCGTCCACAGTCTGCTAATGTTGCCTGTTATTGACCGGCTAAATCTCCACTTTCCTTTTTAAGACACTGAGAACGATTTCTTAAAGAATGTATAATTGATGTTTCTTCAAAAACAAGGATGAAACGTGACCTTCCCACAGTCGTGCGGCATCTTCTCAAAACATAAGATGCTTCACATAGTCGTACTTTACAGTAGATCCGTCACATTTGTGCAGGTTGGGAGCAAAGAGTTCCCACAAAGGTTTAGCCGTGACGGGAGTTAGGGGGACTGCCCTTAAATGGCCTCCTTTCTCCAAGATCGGGGACAATGTGTGGAGGGGGGAAGGGTGGTTTCCGGGAGACTCCCTTTAAGTTGTGTGGTCCCCCATGTGCCATCCTCTCCCCTTTATTGTTTAATATCTATATGCGTCCACTGGCCCGACTGGTCACGACTTTGGTCTGGAGTGCCATCAGTAGGCTGATGACACCCAGCTGGTGCTGAGACTGGATGGCAGGCTGGACACCGTACCCGATTGTTTCCATCAATGCCTTGAAGCTGTGAGTGGATGGCTGCACACCAGCTGGTTGAAGGTGAATCCGACGAAGACGGAGATCCTATGGCTGGGTCACCCTGGGTTGGGTGGGTGCCAGCTGCCTACCCTGGATGGCGAGCTTTTAAGCCCGTCATCTTCAATAAAAAGCCTGGGGGTCCAATTGGACCCACTGCTATCGATGGAGACGCAAATCTCCACGGTATGCAGGACCGCGTTTTTCCATCTACGACAGGCTAGGCGGCTGGCTCCCTACCTGCCCAGGAGCGACCTGGCTACGGTGATCCAGGCAACGGCCATCTCGAGACTGGACTATTGTAACGCTTTCTACATTGGCCTTCCTTTGTCAGCAATCTGGAAACTCAAGCTGCTGCTTGACTGCTGGTGGGAGCATCGGTACGAGAGCACATCACACCTATTTCACAGCAACTGCACTGGCTACCAATAGAGTACCGGATTGTTTTCAAGGTGCTGGTATTGACCTTTAAGGCCTTGTAAGGTCTAGGGCCGGTGTACCTGAGGGACCTCCTTACCCCGTACGTTCCCCCAAGGTCACTGCATTCGGAAGACCAAAATCTTTTAGTAGTTCCATCTATCCACTCCTGCCGTCTGTCAACAACTAGATCGAGAGCCTTTTCCATAGTGGCGCCGTCGCTTTGGAACTCAATGCCAGATGAAGTCCATGCCATCAAGGAACTGGCCCCGTTTTGGAGAGTCTGCAACACGACCCTTTTTAGGCAGGCCTTTAATTTAAATGGCTCTTGAGAAAGCTGTCCATGTCCTTGAGTCCCATGTAGATTGTTCTTGTTTTTATGCTTTGTTTTATATTGTTCTTATTAGATTGAAATGTTGCTGTTTTAGTATCTGATTTTATGTAAACCGTGCCAAGCCAGCTGGAAGGAGCGGTATATAAAAATGAACAAGAAATAAATAAATAAACAAACAAACAAAAAACTGTGAATGCAAATAAAAACCCGAGAGAACAATTTGTAGGCATTTTAAAATCCTATAGCACAATTATGTGATCAACTAGAGCGAACATATCTTTTTCAGTCATCAGCAGAGGAGGTGGTAAATATAGCTATCTCCACATTATTGTACATCTAAGATGTAGGTTGGGAACCCACATTAGGTTAGCATTGCATAAATCTCCTGTGGAGTTGGATATTGAATGCATTACTTCACAATTGAATGTGAAATTGCATTACATGCGAAGTTTCACCTCTGCAACTCTGAGCTGAATGCAGATGTTCTACATTGGACAAAGATGTGGAATCACTTGGGAGTGCCCACACGTGTGCGAGACAGGACTTCGGCTATTTCTCCTTGTCCCAGGAGAAATACAAAATATGCAGTGATGGTGATGATGATACAATTTTTATTTCTTGTCTGCCTCTCCTTGTTGTGGGTAAGAAACAATAATAATAATAATAATATGAATAAATAAGAATTAAGCAGCCAAACTTGTCTATAGGTACCCATTGGTTATACACGTGTCAGAGTGTCAGAATTTGCTGAGAATCCATGAGATGTGCACAGAAACAAGACAACAGAACCTTGTTTTTTGCTGTTCAGGAGGGGAGGCCTCAGATCAGTGCATTCATTTGCAAGGAAGGAGATACTAACTGATCATTAAGAATAAAATCCTGGAGGTAAAAACAGTCTGACACATTGCCTTAGAGCAGAGCTGTTAGGATTTTTGGGAGTTGAAGGCCAAAACATCTGGGACCCACAGGTGGAGAACCAATGCCTTAGAGGTTAGTGTCATGAAGCAGACACCAATTAGAGCCAACCCCAGATGTAAAAGGGGGTAACAAAAGGTTTATTATACAAGGAATGGGAATGGGACTAACAAAAGACTAGCCTAACCGGCAAAAACCCACAAAACCCAGGGAAAGCCCAAAAAATCACTGCAGGAGAATCCAAAACAAACTCAGGACGTCCTCTGTGACTTCCTTTGTGGGATGATCCAAAAGCATAGTCTGTAACCGGTCTGGAGTCAAGGGCAGGAGAATGACGGAGGAAATGAGGAGACAGGCCAAGGTCCAACAGGAGCTAAATGTATAGGGACAACACATATCGTAATCCCCATAAATCACATTGTCAACCTCCCTCCATTGTAATACAATACCAGTCTTGCAGCTTGAAACTCAGAGAAGGTCCAGTGGAGTTCAAACCCCGCCACTAGGAATACACGGCTGTAGCTGGACAGAAAGCAGAATATTGAAACCCAAAACCCCCCACCTTTCCCAACTGCAGCAACAGCAGCAGCATCTCAGCCCAAAAAGGTGGCAGAGTAAAAACCTTAACTCACGAGTAAACTGGATCAGGAACACGATGCAGGATACCAAGATAACAGGATACCAAGATAACAGGATACCAGACACAACTTCTTGCCCGCCGCAAGGTGTCATTTCCCAAGCCCACAATTTATAGCCCTAAAGATCAGACTCATCCGAAGAACACTCCCCTGGATCAGGCGATGCTGCTGCTTCCCTCTCTGCAGCTGACACTCTTTGTGAGTCTCTCCAGGCCCCCCAGCGTCTTTCAAAACTTAGTGCTTCCCAGTCATTCCCAGAAGTTTCAGAGGGCCAGTGTTTGTCACTGTCAAATCCCATAAACGTACCATTACTGGAGTCAGCATTACACACATCCCTAACATCCTTTACCAAGGTCCAATCTAGCTCGGTATCACTCTCTTCTGACTCCAGTTCCTCATCTCTGTGAAAGCCCTCAAAGGATTCAGAGTCCATGGGAGACGTAAGTATCTGCCAAATTCTCTTCCTTTGTTCTAACTCTTCATTGCTGGAATTGCTTGCATTCCTTTTTCTCCCCGCTCCAGCGTTTGAAGTACTATCAGCCCCTCCCAATTGCATACTACTCTCAGATGCTGATGACTCAGCATCTTCTGCAGCCCTACTATCAGGCAACACCAAGGGCTGAATTACAACAGTTAGTGATCATTCCTTTGTAGGAGGTCTTTAAGGAGCAGATGGATGAGGATCTGTCAGGAATGTTTCGGCAATATATGAAATGCCCAAGTGTCAGACTCATTATAGCAGTTCAAAATAACCTTTAGTAAAAGTTCTGAGTAAAATCCGGGATGCCTCCTGTGAGTTATTTTGAGCTACTTTAGTGAGTCTGACACCCAAGGACTCTTTTTACTATTTTACACAGAAAAATAATGTAATTTAGGCCCAAAGTAGGTGATATAACACACTTTATGATTTCAGGAGATTTCACTCAGGAGTATGGAGAGATTTCACTTTTCCCCTGCACCATTTTTCCAATGAAGTCAACTCACAAACAGTAAATCTTGACCCTCTTAGGAAAACTAACATGTATACTTACTTTTCTATCCAAATAGC
This sequence comes from Anolis apletophallus, assembly GCA_030556195.1. Taxonomy (NCBI): domain Eukaryota; kingdom Metazoa; phylum Chordata; class Lepidosauria; order Squamata; family Anolidae; genus Anolis; species Anolis apletophallus. The sequence continues at coordinate 176,857,674 of JARBWK010000004.1, forward strand.
TCAGGCAAAGTTTTGATTTCATGCAAGCAGATGAAAGGGTGTGTTGTCCCAATTCCACAGTCATGATCCAGTTAGACCTTGAGCGCTAAAGGCCACACTGCTCTTGCCACCCAAATCTCCACTGCTTTTGTATAAAGATTCAGATCTCCAGTGTCTCTAGGAAGGTCTATAATGTAGTAGAACAACACGTGGTTTGAATTTAGAAGATCTTGGGCATAATTCCTGACATTTCTCGCTACAGGTTGAAAACTGAAACTGGAGAGCTTGATTCATAAAACCCACAATACTGGACTATTTATGAAGGGCTGAGATGTCCATTCCCTTGCGTATTTTGGCCCTTAAAGGAAAAAGCCGTGTTTATGTAAGAGTTCAGTCATTAAATCCTTCTAAACTAAAAGTGTTGGAATACCCTAGAGGGAAAGTTCAAACTTTTGATAGATTGCTACTCAGGACATTATCACATAGAGGTCCAGAAGCCTGATGACAGCAGGGGACAGTGGAAAATCATGGGGCAGCGCCCAGCGTTGTCCCATTACTGTGGTTGTTCATGGGCTGCCATCCCACAACATTTCTCTGCTGTCCCTGGCTTCCTTCCATGTTGTCCCCAGCCTTTTCAATGAGGAGGTTAGTAGTCACTCATGTCCTGAGGGCTACCTCTTAGTTTGCTGATGGCACGCTGCCAGGATGGAACCAAATGGAGCCCCACCAGAAGTAGTCCTACATCATTTGATGGGCTCCGGTGGACTCCATCCTGGAAGTGTGCCAGCAGCATGCCAAAAATGGGGGAAACCCTCATCTGATGAGGTGGAAAGTCTAGGTAGTTTTTTGCCCCCCATTGAGAATAAGGACACCTAAAGTCAGTGTTTCCCAACCTTTTTTGAGCCGCAGCACACTTTTAACATTAAAAAAATCCGGGGGCACATCACCAACCAAAATGACACAAAATGACACTCTAACACAGTAAAGAACAGCTGGGGGATGGTGGCCTGCTGGGAGCAGCTGCTGGGAGTGCCAAAGCCGGGGGAGGGGGAGGAGCCAAGCTGCACCATGCCCCGCCCCCTCCCTCCGGCTTCAGCTCTCCCACAGCTTCTCCAGCCTTGAGGGGGTAATGGCAAGCCAGCGGTGGCAGAGCCAGCACAATGCTGGCTTGGCATTGCCCCTCAAGGCTGGAGAAGCTGTGGGAGAGCTGAAGCCAGGGAGGGGGCGGGGCCAAGCTGTGCCATGCCCCGCCCCTCCCCCGGCTTCAGCTCTCCCACAGCTTCTCCAGCCTTGAGGGGACAGTGCAAGCGAGGAGCGGGAGTTATGGCCCCTGTCCCTGGCGCCGCTCTCCGCCATGACTCCCGCCCCTCGCTCGCTGAAGCCGCGCAGAGGAGGAGCATGAGCGGTGGACGGGCTTCAGTGGGTGGGGGTTCCTCCTCCATGCGGCTTAAGCGAGCGAGGGGCGAGAGTCATGGTGGGAGTCATGGTGTGTCATGCCCTAGCCTGATCCCCTAGTCAAGCAAGACCGAAGCCATGTTAATTGCAAGACCTCAGCTAGGCCTGAAAGCAAGCCTCTGCAGAAGTCTCTGTTTCAGCCAGCGGTCAAGGGCAGACGCAGCCTTTCTCATTCCCAGGCCGATAAGAAGCGCTGGGAAGGCAAAGCTTTGTCGCCTCCCCTGTCTCCAGGTGCAGCTACTAATGAGCTGACATACCTTCCTTCTTCGGGAGGAATGAGAAAGTCAAGCCGGTGAACTGTCCATGGGAACGGGCTGCGTCGAAGTCAGCGCCTTCAAGATCAAAGCCTTGGGGGCCTATTTAAATTGGGTCCCAGAGATGCTCCTCATCTCGCGTCAACGTTCAGCTTCCTTGCCAAGCTCCACGGAACTTAAGCCTGGGCCATTGGGCCTTCAAGTCATTGTACTCAAGTATTAGCCAAGTCCTTTTTGCCAAGAACTTATCCAGGATTTAGCCCATTGGGGCATCAAGACTATTTCTGCATTTATAGAGCCTTGTACTCTTTGGACTATAGCATTGCAATACACTGATGCTGGGGGCATCATTGGACTATATTTTTATCTCTTTTATTCTTTTCCATATTCTAAATAAAGCATTTAATCACAGCTGGTCTAAAGTGGATTACTGAGGGATCCTTCAGGTCTAGGGTGCAACATGGTGGGAGTCATGGCGCATTGGAGGCTGGCTGAGGAAATGGCCGAAGGAGGCGGCGCCCCGGCCCCTTCTTCTTTTTCTTTGCCACCGCCCGGCCCTTCCTCCTCCTCCCCCAAGCAGCAGGAGTTCGGCAGGAGGGGGGGAAGGAAGGGGGGCAGAGAGCTTTTCTCACGGCACAGCAGGAGGTCCGTCACGGCACACTACTGTGCCGCGTCACAGCGGTTGGGAAACACTGCCTAAAGTAAATCAAGCCTTTCCCATTCTATACTGCGGTTTCTGAAAAGATAAAAAGACTTCTGATTTGCCTGAATGAAAGCTTTTATCCTATCTAGCTCCATGGTGTGTGCTTGATGCGAACATTAAGCTCTTAAATTCATAAATTTGAAGAAGGACATACAGAGTTCCTCTGTTAAAATAAATGTCTGTTGACGAAGAGCCTGCCTAATAAGTCTGTCACGGAACAGAGTGTACTTGCTGAACAGGAACAGTGTGGAAATTCACCAACTTTCCATGGACTCACACGGTGTGCTCTTCCCCACGTAACATTAATGATCAACATTATCATACTGGATGTGTGGTTCTGGGTAGATGGCACAGAGATGTGAATAATTTTCCCCATTAAAACATGGAATATGGTATCTAAGAATCTGCAGCCTTAGCACTTGTATCACAGCCATACGGAGAATAACCTGTCAGCATGAGAGGCTTCATTAGCCAGAGGTTACTTTGCTATGATAAGACACACGTTTCAAATATAGAAAGAAGGCTCTGTAAAATGGGGAATGAAGGCTGAAATAATGACAGACGAACAGTCTGAACCTATGTATTCATTATTTAATGGGGTTCCTTCCGCAAAAAAAAGAAAAAAGAATATTGCCTTTAAATTGAAGATTTAATAAAAGGAAGAGGAAAGTGAAAATAATGGTGGCTGAGATCTTACATTCAAACTTTCACAGTCCATCAGACTGTTGGTGAGCCGGACTATAGTTTGAAAAAAATTCCTATACACATATCTTATTTTAACAAAACAAGTTTATCAGTTCGGGGCACGGGACGGAGACTGTGCCGGTCTCCATCACAGACCAGCTGCGGTGCCATTTGGACCAAGGAGGATCAGCACTGCTCGTGTTATTAGATCTCACGGCAGCTTTTGACACAGTAGACCACGCACTGTTGATCCACCGCTTAACCACCTTGGGGGTTAGGGGTTCAGCCCTTAAATGGGTCTCCTCCTTCCTCCGGGACCGGGGCCAGTAGGTGGTGAGGAGAGAGGCCATCTCTGAGAAACTCCCATTAAATTGTGGGGTTCCCCCAGGGAGCAATTCTCTCTCCTCTATTATCTAACATCTACATGCGTCCACTGGCCCAAATGGTACGTAGCTTTGGTCTGGAGCGTCATCAGTACGCTGATGACACCCTGCTGGTGCTGAAGATGGATGGCCGGCCGGACTCCGTACTCGATTCTTTCCATCAGTGCCTTGAGGCTGTGACTGGGTGGCTACGATCCAGCTGGCTGAAGGTGAACCCATCGAAGACAGAGATCTTGTGGCTTGGCCGTCCGGGTGAGGGGGGAGGGGGAGAAAGACATTATATGAACTATTAAGGAGCATACTACAGTCTCCTGGGTCCCTTTATCTGATGTTGTTTGGACTTCACATTACTAGAGACATTATCCTTAATTTTGTGGACTGCCCTATTTACTGTGAGGAACGTAACTGTATTAACATGTCTGAATATTGCGGAATTTAATCCGGTTTATGTATGCGCCTCCCTATCACGACATACGTGTTATGGCATGTCCTGTTGTATAATTGATATGTTATACTCTAGTGTTGTGCACTATATTTGAATAGATATATTTTTATATCGAAGTCTTGTGACTCAGTGTTTTTGCTTAATTGTTGAACCCATTACTCTGTGCTTTTGAGGTGCTATGCCCGTCATCGTTAGTAAAAAGCTTGGGGGTCCAATTATGCCCATTGTTGACTATGGAGACCCAGGTCTTCATGGTCAGCAAAACCGCATTTTTCCATCTGCGCCAGGCTAGGCGGCTGGCACCTTACCTATCAGTGAACGACTTGGCCACAGTGATCCAGGCGACGGTCATCTCCAGATTGGACTACTGTAACGCCCTTTACATTGGCCTACCTTTGAGGGTGACTCGGAAACTCAAACGATAAGTGTGGGAATTCAAGATGAACGAAACAATAGTTCAGAACCTGGCTAATGAGGAAGCTCAATGGGATATGAGCCCAAGAGAACTGGTTGAACAAGAATGACATCACAAAATCCACAACAGAAGTATTATTAATTAAGCTATTATTTGGTGCCCTTGACTGGCTCTGATAAGGGAAACTAATGAGAGAGGATCACTTTGGCACATGCAGTTGTGCTATTTGTGGGAGAGGGGCCGTGCACAGAGATGAAGAGAACTGAATTCAGAACAAGCCAATTACAATAATCCTGCCGGTGAATTAGAAATTTCCTGGGCGGCTATTTCCTGTTCAGAATCCTCCATCGTAGTAGGTAATTCCACCGAGACTTGGCATCTTATGACAAGAAGGCTTCTGAGACAACATGCCTATATATTTATCTTCATTGACGCAACTGAATAATATTATGGTTTTATGTCAAATCCTGCAAGAGTGTAGGAATTCACTTGTCTTTATATTAATCTTTTATTTCCTCAGAGCTCTGCCTCAAAGGGAAACTTATCTCCTTGATACGAAGCAAATTAAATAAAAACATCAAGAAATCCTTGAATGGATTCTGAATAAAATGAATACCCCATTTGCGCAGATGTCCTTGACAATCAGTCATTCCCTACAATTCAATTTCACTTTGGAGCAGACTTGCAAAAACAATTTAGGATTCTATCTGAAGAGATAAAAAGTTTCATCGAGGAAAAAAAAATAGTGCACGCATCATTTCATTAACGGCTTTTTATGCTACCTTAGGAACACCGAAGAATTATTTAACGCATGTTTACAAACGGAAAGAGAGCTGTTGTAGGGTCTCCGTCACCCAATGGAAGCAATAAACATGTTTTTGATTAAGAAAATGTAGACAACTTTCTCAAGGTAGAAAATAAAACTTGTGGAGTTGAAAACCTTTTTGCTGCCCCATTAAAACTGGGTGGCTATTTCAAGTTCATATATTTTATGGTACTGTTATCTTTACCCCTAAAGCAATTAATAAAAGAGATTTGACTTTGCCAATTTTCTAAAAAACTATTTCCACATAAAGCTTGGTTTATAAATACTTTCTCTTGTCTACTTAGGACTTTGTGACATGACGCTGGTTTTCCACAGCAATTGCACGATTGCCAGCAGCAACTACATATATGCCAGCATTAGAACCCTAACTCTATCTCAGGTCCATCCATTCATAGAACTGCACCCATTTTCAAATCCATGGTGTCGCGATCAGATGCTACTCAAAAAAGCCAAGCCAGATAAAAGTAACAAGCATAGCTTATTTACAATCCTTCTGTGCCTTCAGGGCACAAAAGGAGAACAAAAGTAATGCTCAAAGTCAGCGTAAACACACAAAAGTCCCAATACTGGAGAAAACAAACCCAAATCTTTGCCAATTGGCACCGAAAACCCACTAATTACTGTATATAACTAAAGAAGAGAATGTTTGCAGAAGCTCCAAACGCAGCAGCAGCCGAAAGAGTAGTCAAGGGGCAACCCGAAGGTCGTTCACCAGATGTCAATCAAGGGAGGCAGCAGCAGGGGAGCAGCACAGGAAAGGCAGCAAAGCAGGAACATGGAAACTGGAATCCCAGGAACACGAGGGAGGAGGTCCACACAGGAAGCGTTTAGGAGTTCGGTCTTCCAAAACCCAAGCCGCGCCAAGGGAACACACGGCAGCAGCAAGTTCAGCATATATCACGAAATACCCAGGCCAGGAATCAGCATCAGGAGATAAACGCAGAGAACTTCACCCAGCAACAACTTTGCCCCACCGCAAAATCTAGGGGCCAAGCGTCCTCCTTATGTCCTACAAACAATTAGCCACCGCCCTTAATCTGATGTCTCCCCACTACCATCCTGAGCAGCTGAGGTTGCAGCCCCAGCTGTTGATCCTTGACTTTCCCTCCACTGGTGCCATCTTCTGTCCGTACTTAGTGTTTGCCAGTCAGTTTCTCCCACAGACCCCTCAGGCCACTCACTGTCACTGCTGAACCCGAAAAAGCTGTCTGAAGACGTTGGAGCTTCACATACATTTTGCACTTCCTTTACCACAGTCCAGTCCAATTCTTCTTCTGAATAATCCCCTTTACTTTGACTCCCATCATGTCCTGAAAAGCCTTCAAGGGTATCACTGTCAGTGGGATCTCTAAGTATCTGCAATTGTTTTATGTAAATCACCTGGAGCATTTTAGTGGAGGGCAATTAACAAGTGAGAAACTAATGATGATGATGATGGTTTGTCTCCTTCATGAAGTGAAGCTCTGCGTGCAGGAGCTGTTGAGTATAGGCATAAACCATATTAGATGGTGTCCCAGTTCCTTTCATCTGAATTTTTCCATTACAGGGTAAATTGCCATTTATTGGCCTTACTTCGATGTGGACTTCCTGCACTGCAAATGTGTTGGAGGTGACAATTCTTGGGGCATGGATGGCATATCTTCCATTTCTACAATTCTACGGCTCTCTGTTCTGGAGAATTACGGACCATCTTAATTGCCACTGCTTCTTCTGCTTCATCCCACTTTGAAGTCTATGGAAATAAGATGCCTGGCAATCCCACCCACACGGTCTTTCTAATATACAGTAATAATACTAATACACTTTATTTATATTTATAATACCAGGTAAACAGGGAAAAGAAGGCAGGCAGGCCGACCGGCCTAGTGCCCTATGGCATTTCTGACAGGTCATTACAGTTGATGGAGCCAGTTCTGGGATATGCAAGAATAAATTTTGAACACAACTTACACCACAGGGAAAGGCAAGGTATGGGCAATTGCCTAAAGAATTGGTTCACTTAATTTAGGGAAACCAGAGTTATGTTTGACTATTAATTGGACACAGAATGACTATTGCTGCCAGTGAAAAGTGCAGGTATTTTGTTACTCTGTCTAATTATAGGTCGAAAGATTTATCTGGTTGGAAAGACCTTAGGCCTATGCCATGGCATGACAGGTCATTAACATACACTGCCACAGAAGGCAATGTACTTGAAGGCATTATTTTTTCAAGGGCAGCTCTTCAGCAGCATCTTGAAGGACGCACCAGTCCTTGGTATGCTCCTTCCCATCCCTTTAGGTGAGCAACAATGCGAAATGCATGCTCTTTGCTTAATCTATAAGCTGCTTTGGCCTTAGCAGATATATAGCAGCCATCTGAAAGCATGATATTTATTTACATCTCTCCTCACACACTCTAAGCTTTCCCCTGACAGCTGTCCCTATGGTCCTGGCATACGGCATGGAGTCCAGCTTGGAGCGACTTGTCGTTTCCTGTCGTATGTCATTCTACTGAAACAATCTGATTACGAACCACAACAGTTTAGCTTTAGGAAAGCATGACTCCTGAGTCGCAAGGGCACTTCATGGCTGTGGGCAGTGAAATAATGGACATGTAGGGCTCCTGTAGCCGAGGGAGGACATAAGAGCTCTTGAGCTTGTCTGGTTTTTATTATCAAGGTAATGGGATGGGATGTTCACCCTCGATTGTGTTTTGCATGGCACATGTGGGTCATTCTTAACAGACCAACATTTCTCCTTTATGCAGCTCGGTTTTTCTTAATTGGATATCGGGGATAGCCGGAATAGCTCTGCTTTCTTTCTGAGTTTATCGCAGCAGAGGGAATGCTGTGGGAAGAATTTGCATACATAATACGAGCAGGGCTGACATTACGACCCTCTGACGGAGGAGAATGAATTGGAGATTGGCTTGTGTGCCTCACAAATGCAGCCACGCGAGAGTTTTGAGGAAGGAACGATGAAAGCAGGTCGGAGCAAACGGCTTTCCAAGCTTTATGAGGAAACTAAAGCACTCGAGCACAGCAAACAGTTTAGCAAACTTGAAAAAGCAAACTTCATCAGAGGAATAAAATATCTTAATGGTATCATATAAACACACTGAAAGACATACGATGTCAATTTACAAATAACCACAATTTCCTCAAAATACACCAATTCCATTAAATGCATTGGAAGTCCCAAAAATCCATGCGCCACATTCCAGAAGCATCTCCAATGACGCACAGAGTCTCATGGGAGTAGTGGGCGCTCTCTCGTGGCTTGGGCAAACCACGTGTCCGGAAAGAGGATGATCGTGGTAATCCTTGAGGGCAAACTGTATTCCGTATGTAGCCTCAATGGCTGGTTAGTATCCCTTCGTTGTTTGTGGTTATTTGTAAATTGACATCGTATGTCTTTCAGTGTGTTTATATGATCCATACAGAATAAAATATCTTAACCATTTTGTAAAATCTAGTATAACAATGTAAAACTGTCAAACAACAGCTTGAATCACCTATTCTTTATTGGTCCATATAGTGCCCAAATGCAAACGCATCTTGGGCGTAAGTTCAATTGTTAGAATAGATTCATCAAATCGATGGGATTTCCGTAACATCTGGCTTATCCGTTGGCAATTAATTCAGTGGGTTTAACTCTAACATGAGACTCGCAGAGTTTGCAGAAGTACAAAAAGCAAAAAAATAAACCTGACATTGATCCTAAGTTGTTACAGAATATGGATATATTACAGGAGAAACAGACATATTCTGGGAGGACAGTGTGACTGCTATTGCTTGAGTCCAGGCTATTTGAAGGTATTGCATTGCTCTAAGATATATAGGAGAAGCACTCGTATCTGTCCAACCATGCTCATTTGGGGAGAGCAAGAGAGAAGGCCTTATCGAGGGCCTTATTGAGGGCTGGACTTTAGAACTCCCTTTGTGAGGAGGCCAGAATGGCCTCTTCTTTGCATTCTTGAAGGTTGTCATGGCCAGAATCACTGGGTTGCTGTGAGTTTTCCAGAGTTACACACACACACAACATAGAGTCTTGCTTATCCAATCATTGCTTTTCCAATCTCTCTGGCATTACTTCACGAATGAAGATTCTTAGGAAGGACTCATCCCATGCTTTTTACAAGCGCATTGATGACTAAAAAGGCCAATCTGAGATAGGCAAGTCCGGTTGCAGAAAGCACAGCAGAAAGTCTCCTTGGGTGATGTTGTTTCCAAGTTGCGGTTCTTTCTGCGTTGTCGTTTCTCTTCGAGATCCGTTTGGCATGTCTTCTCGAAAGAGGCCGCAGCATTGTGCATAGTGCATCTCCATGCATCCCGGTGTGAGGCCAGGGTGGACCATTGTTGGTGATCAATCTGGCCGAGCCTGAGATGTTGTTTCAGGGAGTCCTTGTATCTCTTTTTGGGGGCGCCTCTCTTGCGCTGACCTGTGGTGAGTTCACCGTAGAGTAGTATCTTTGGGAGGCGGTGGACCTCCATCCTAGAGACGTGCCCTGCCCAGCGCAGCTGTGTTCTCAATAGCATGGCCTCAATGCTGGTGATCCCTGCTTGCTCAAGGACAGTGACATTAGTCACATAGTCAGTCCAGTGTATATTTAGTATTGTGCAAAGACAGCGCTGATGAAAGCATTCGAGGAGTCATAGGTGTTGGCGATGGGTGACCCATGTTTCAGACCCAAAGAGGAGAATAGACAGTACGATAGCTCTGTACACACTGATTTTGGTGCTTTGCCTCAGGTGCTTGTTGCTCCAGACTCTTTTGTGAAGCCTTCCAAATGCACTAAATACAACAGGTATAGACATGCAAAACTTGTGAGTGACAGTTTCAGTTTTAACAAAGGTAGGAGAAAGGATGTTGCCAAAAGCCATGTTGAGTGGATAACCATATGGATGGTGGCGGGAGAATCTGAATGTAGGCTGGAAGCTAGAAAGGATAAACTGGCCAAGAGGACCCTCCTCCTAAGAGTGGGTTGCTAAATAATGTTATAATATGTGTCGTGTGCCAGGAAATCGCTGTTTCTTTTCAACCCATTGTAGATAATTTCAGATTATTAAAATGCTTTCATTTTTACTTTCTCCTGTGGCTCTATATTTCAAAAATATGTTCTACATAATAAAGGGTTTTTTTCCTCCTCTATGTAGTCCCTCTACACTTTCCCTGGATAGAACATTAGCATTCCTTTGAGGTAGAGAAGCTTGATGCGCAACATCTCGCTGGTGGGGTAGAGATGATGTGAGCACAATGTTTTCCCTCTACAGTCTCAAATGGAACCAGTGGAGATTTTACCAGTTTAATACACCGCAGAGCAGAGATCTCACTGGGCGCTTCTCAGGGATTGCCAGAGGACATATTTGTTCCTGAAAAACGAGTCAACTAGTATTCAACATTCAAAGCATAACTTGATAAAATACAGAGGCTGCATCATGGAGCATATGAGCAGGAAATACTGAACATGGTGCTCAGACGAGATTATGAAGTTTGAATCATGAACATGAAGTTCTTTGCGTGTTCCAAAACTGTCTGAACAATGTAAATAAAATATTATTTGATATTTAGCTCTGAGTTTTTTTAAAGTATTAATTGGTACCTTTTACATTTGCAAAGCTATGAACTATGGTGTCGTGATGCAGATGCCAATTAAAGCCAAGCCCAAGTGATAAAAGGGTTAACAAAGAGTTTATTGCACAATAAATGGGAATGGGACTAACAAAAAACTAGCCTAACCGGCAAAAACCCACAAAACCCCCCAGGGAAAGCCCCAAAAACACTGAAGAAGGAATCCAAAACAAACTCAGGACGTCCTCTGTGACATCCTCCGAGGGATGAGCCAATAGCATAGTCCAGGGCTGTCCAACTGCTGGCCCTGCAGGTGTTTTGGACTTCAGCTCCCAGAAATCCTAGCCAGTTTACCAGCTGTTAGGCTTTCTGGGATTTGAAGTCCAAAACACCTGCAGGGCCGGCAGTTGGACAGCCCTGGCATAGTCAATAACTTGGTCCGGAGTTGTGGGCAGGAGAATGACGGAGAAACGAGGAGACAATCCTACATGTATAGGGACAACACATATCGTAATCCCCATAAAACACATTGTCAACCTCCCTCCGTACATACAATACTATTCTTGCAGCTTGAAACTCACAGAAAGTCCAGCGGAGTTCAAACCCCACCACTAGGAACACACGGCTGTAGCTGGACAGAAAACAGACCATTGAAATCCCAAAACCACCCACTTTTCCCAACTGCGGCAGCAGCATCTCAGCCCAAAAAGGGCAGAGTAAAACCTCAACTCACGAGTAAACTGGATCAGGAAAATGATGCAAGATAATAGGATGCCAAAACAGGATGCCAAACAGGATACCAAGAACAACTCCTTGCTTGTTACAAGGAAGCCTTCCCAAAAGCCCACATTATATAGCCCTAAAGATCAGACTCGCCCGAAGAGGACCCCTCCTCTTGATTTGGCATTGCAGCTGCTTTTCTCTCTGCAGCTGACACCCTTTGTGAGTCCCTCCAAGTTCCCCAGCGTCTTTCAAAACTTAGCGTATCCCAATCATTCCCTGAGGTTTCAGAGGGCCACTCATTATCACTATCAAACGCCAGAAAAGTATCACTACTGGTCTCTGCATTACACACATCCCCAACCTCCTGTACCAAAGTCCAATCTAACTCAGTATCACTCTCTTCTGACGAGCTTCCCCCATCCCTGGGAAAACTCTCAAAGAACTCAAGAGTCAGAAGGAGATATAAGTATTTGCCGACTTCTCTTCCTTTCTTCCAAATCTTCCCTGCTGGAATCACTTGCAGTTCTCTTTCTGCCTGCTCCAGCGTTTAGGTTACTCACAGCCCCACCCAGTTCCATACTACACCCAGACGCTGATGATTCAGCATCCTCCTCAGCCCTACTAGCAGGCAGAGTCAAGGGCTCAATTACAACATATGGTGTCCTAGAACAGCATGCACGGTATGAGAGTTAAATGAAAAGTAATGCCTCCACCTTCGTAACTCCCCAACAGAATGGCAGTAATGGTATGCGGCAGGTGTCTGCTTGTTCAGTAGACTCTCCTCTACAGTTCCATTTTGGCGGGAAGCCTTAGCATTGAATGGTTGTGTTGTTAAAGTGAGAAGTATAGAACCCTGTGCAGAAGATTGGTCAATGCGACTTAAGCAATGTGCAGCCATTACATTCTTGACAGCAGAAGTTGTCACCCCAAAGGAGATACATCAGAGAATGCAAACTGTTTATAGTGATTGTGTTGATGTGAGTATTGTGCATTGTTGGGCAAGTAAGTTTAAAATTGTTGAGGTGGGAAAATCTGACTTGCGTGACAAACAAAGAGTTGGATGTCCTGTGACAGCAACCACTGAGTTTCACAAGCAAAAGGTTGACAGATTGATTCAGGACGCTGGTCGTATCACTCAGAGAGAAATTTCAAGCATAATCGGCATTTCACAAGAATGTGTGGGTCACATTATGGCTTTGCTTGGCTATCGGAAGATCTGTGCACGACGGGTACACAGCAGAACTTCAGAGACTGGATCTCACCACCGTATGGCATTCTCCATACAGTCCAGATTTAGCACTGCCTGACTTCCATCTGTTCCCGATAATGAAAGAAAATCTGTGGGACATCATTATGCTTCTGATGACAACACACACACAGCAAATATTTATCTCAAAAGAACTCCATATAAATGTACACATTTCTACATTTCCATTGATTTCAAGATTATTTATTTATTTCCAACATTTCTACCCCGCTCTTCTCTACCCCCAAGGGAGGGGGGACTCAGAGCGGCCTAACAAAAGGCACAATTCAATGCCCACATAATAAAATACAATATAAAACCAAAAACATACAGCATTAAAATACATTAAAATACAATTAACATTAACACATCATACACATTCTCTTAAGTTAAAAACAGTATTTCGTCCATAACAGGAGCCTTGAGCCATCTCCATCAACTTGCTATTACAAATCCAGTCCAAAGTGCTGCATTGTGCTAATGTGCGATCATGTCTAAGTGGTCTGTGCGTTTTCCTTAATTTCCCTACATGTCCCAAAAAGTATAGGAATGGGGGAGACTGTGATTTTTCCTAAAGTTCTGCATGCTTCCGTAGTCTCCCACCCAGCACACACAAACACACACACAAAATAATTTTGAAGCATACCTTCCTTTTTGAACCTGCCTGTAGAAATTACTGTAGGTATCACCGATTCCATTCAATTTGCAAACCTTCCCCTTCTGAATATTTACCAAATACTCCCCAGTCGTTTCCAAGATGAGCATAGGGATGTTTGCGCAGGCATAGTTCTGCATCTTTGCTCCTGGAGGTGCCTGTGTTTACCTCTTTTGCTGGATTGTAACAATTATTCAGAATATTTTCTTTTCCAAAATGGTAGAGGACATCAATCATCGTTTGAGTATTTAGAAAGACAGCTGTTAACTTCAGCCTTCCTTCACAGATCATTGATGCAGATGAATCTTGAACTAGATTTACTGAATGAAAATGAATGCACGCTGCCAAAATCATTCACCTCTTTCAGACCCGACCACATGACGTCTCTCCTTGAAATCCCTGTCCTGGCTTCCTTCTCATTTCTGAATCCTACTCACATTTCTGATTTTTAGCTTCAAAATGATTCTTTGGCAGTTGTATTTCTGATGGTAATTTATGTTCATCCAGCTCGATCACCTCCTCCATTGAGTTCTACTGCTTCCAAAAATTGGTATGTACTTGTGCCTGAAACATCCTCCTGGGATCCCTCTATGTGACCACAGGCTGATTGAAAATGGGGTTGCCATTCAGCGCTTGAATTAGAGGATCAGACTCCTTAGATAATATTTTGAAAGCTACAGGGTAATGATTTAGTAAATGTAGTGGTGTTCAGTGGATGAACTTGAGAATTCGATTAGAAGCACTACTATCTCCTCTCTCCCCGTTTGAGCACTGCTGTTATATACTGAGAAATCCTTTATAAATACAGGATCACAGCATTACTAAAACAGCTTGAAAAGAGGTAACCTTGTTCATGTATATCTTCATTACTATCCAGTGTCTTTGAAGATGCAAGGTATAAACACTAAAAATAAAATAAATACTAGGGGCTTATGAACCAGTGAAGGCTCATAGCTGCGAATGACCCACCACCTGAACTCAATTTTGACATTAGTTCGCACTGGGGATGTAGTTCCTTGCTCAGGTTCTGTCGCACTCCAGGCAAGGCGAGGACCCTCTAGATGAATCACACAACACCAGCGCTAAGATATAGTCATTTATTAAGAGCAAATAAAAAAATGCAATGCAGAATTGAAATGTTCAAAGAAAACACATCTATAATCCAACAGGAAGGTCCCAAGAGCCAAAGGCAACAAGGTGAATATAATCCAAGGTATCAGGAACAACAGAGTCCAAGAGTCTTTAGCATAGTCCATAAGAATCAAGATCCTAGAAGCCCAGACAAGCCTCTCCACGGCCTAGCAGAGTTCTTAAGTCCATGAGCATGAGATCAAGCTATTGCAGGATAACTTTCCCAGATCCGACGTTGCCTTGAACTGAAGCATAGCACAGCTACCAATATCTAAATAGGCAAAACCAAACTGCATTCGATTCTCTTAATTGGCTGTCCAGGGCCAGCAACAAACGGCCTTGAAGAGCTCGTTAAAATTCGTTCACTTCTCTCAACACAGGTGCTGCCGTTATCTGATTCCCAAGCTGAGGAAAATTCCCATCTCTCTGCAAAGAAGGCCTCTGATGCCTTTGCAAAGAACCCCTCTGCACAGAGGCCCCTGCCACAGAAGTCACAGGCCCAACAGCTTCTTCTCAAAGGAAGAAATGAATAATTTCAGCAATTTGTGTTTCTGCTGCAACACATGGTTTGAAAACAGGGCAGTTTTCAAAGACTTTTTGGAATTTGGGGGTAATTCTGTGCAAAGTTCACACATGGTTACTGTGCAGAAAAAGCCAGCAAATACAGAGCAAGGGTTAAACAACAAAGTGAAAGTACTACACAATTAGGCACTATCAGATATAAAAATATATAACATTGTCAGAACTAGAGAAGTGAAATATAAAGTACATACTATACCCAACATAGGATACAGGTGAGTTGCGTCATGGTTATCAAAGGGTACAATATCTGCAAATAAAGTCCACAACGCAGTCCACAAACAGTCCTAAATGAAGTTCAGTTCAATGTCTCTAGTCCATAGATTAGCGAGATAATCCAAATGATATAAGGACCAAGAAGGAGACTGGTATGAGCTCCTAAATTATACATATCAATGTGTGAACAGTACCATCCATTATAGACATCTCCATAGAATGTGAATACGTTTTGCTAGGAAAAATATTTCAATTACCCAGAATCTTCTCTCTGCCTAACAACAACAACAACAACAACAACAACAATTTTATTTTTGTACTCCACCTCCATCTCCCCAAAGGGACTTTGGGCGGCTTACATACGGCACAGTGCCTAAAACAACACATAAAATAAACACACAATACAATACAAGATAAAACATTACCATATTAAACAATAATTTAAGTTCAAAAACAGCACCCAGTAACCCATGGTGTGAACGTTCATAAAACATGGCCAACTGTATGACTTTATTTTGACTTTATTTAATATTTTTATTTATTGTTTCAATTTGTATACCGCCCTTTCCAAATTGGCTCAGGGTGGTTTACAAAATGCACAAGGTAACACAGCACTAAAATGATAAGAACATTAAAAAGCGTAAAAACAATGTTCCTGTCAGCATACAGATTGACATGGCTGAAAGATTCAATGCCTGCCGGAAGAGAGCTGCCTTACACGCCTTCCGGAAGGCTGGGCGCTCGCTTATCGCCTGAACTTCCACCGGCAAGGCGTTCCACAGGCTCGGTGCGACGATGGAAAAGGCTCTCTGCCTGGTTGATGACAAGTGAAAGGACCTAATGGAAGGGACGTGTAACAGGTTTTGGTCCTCTGACCGAAGGGATCTCTGGGGAGCATATGGGAGACGACGGTCCCTCAGACGACCACCAGAGACTACCTACATAACACGTAATGACGTGTGGATTACAAATATTGTTTCTTTGATTAACACGTAACGATGTGTGGATTACAAATACCATTTTGTTGATTTTGAACGGTGAATCCTCATCTACCACCATAGATGGAGTACAAATGGTACTTTGCAAGAGTAGGGGTGTGAATTAACACCTATTTTCTGTTGAACTATTTTGACAATATTTTGACCAATCATTGCCAGATGTGGCTTTCATCCTCTTTGCATACTTTGTTCCAGGGTTAATATATTGTTTCAATTAAGAGATTACCTAATGCATTGATTATATATTGAATTTGGATTTTCATGTGTGTTGATTGCTGTTACAGTAGTCTAGCCTCGAGATGACCGTTGCCTGGATCACCGTAGCTAGGTATGGCGCCAGCCGCGTAGTCTGTCGCAGGTGGGAAAAGGCGGATCTGCTGACAGTGGAGACCTGGGACTCCATCGTCAGCAGTGGGTCCAATTGGACCCCCAGACTCTTTACTAAGGGTGACGGGCGTAATGCCTCGCCATCTAGAGTAGGCAGCCAGAGCTCACACACCCCTGGGTGACCCAGCCATAGGATCTCCGTTTTCGATGGGTTCATTCTCAACCGGCTGGCACGTAGCCAACCAGTCACGGCTTCAAGGCCCAGCTGGAATGACTTCATCTTGAGAAAATGTAACCACTCTACTTTTATTCCATCTGATATTTAAAATGGGAGAAAAATCAAGTGAAGTTTTAGCATGTGCTCATAATTATTATGTGATCCACACCAAATCTTATACAGAAAAAAAACTACTATTTGTTTACTTCATGCCTGAGAGTTCATAGGTCTAGATATTTTAATTGGATATTTTTATTTTTAGACTTGAAGAAACCTTTTGTTGCCTTTGTTTTGCTTTCAACTGCCATTTGATGAATAACGAGTTTGGTTATAATGCCTCATGCAAATTTGCATTTCCGTCATTTCTCATATTGACTTCAAATATGGCGCCTTGAGACATCATTGTCTGGTCTTTCTAGATAAAATATTTATTTGCTAGGATGGGAAAATTATTTTAGAGGGTATTTAGATTTTGATACAAACATTGACCTTTTCCTCCCATGATGAATCTCATTGCGATCTAATTGCTTAACTACTTTGTCACAGGGGCTCCAACAACAAGCTTTTTCCATGTGGAAGAGAAGAGTGATGCCCATTTTCTTTATTTCCCAGGTGTGATGGGGGAATATGAGCCGAAAATTGAAGTCCATTTCCCATACACAGTTACAACCGCTAAGGGGTCCACCATTAAGATGGAGTGCTTTGCGCTGGGCAAGTAAGTACATATTCTTCCATTATTAGAAACAACTGGATATTAAAACATGGCATATCGGGTGGGGGGGGGGCTCTTTAAATGGGTTATTTTTATTACATTTACAGCATTTCCTTCTTTGATCCTTCCTTTACATTTATACAAACGAATGAGTGTGGGAATTGATTGTAAGAAAGCAATTATACTGAACTTTAACAGATAACAGTTGTGATCAATTTCTACCTTAAATCTCATTTATTTCAGTGGGTATAAATTAAGTGTACATAATTGAAAGTTTTCAAGTCATGTAACTCGATATTTTAGATTTTATAGTCAAGAAATCGGTGTATACAGCATGGCATCCATGAAGAACCTCATTGGCCTTGCTTTGGAAAAACTTGAGTGGAGGCTAGTTCCTTTCACCAAAGTGTAGCGGAAATTCAGATACGTCAGGGATGAAATGTTTTACGTGCACAAAAAGTTTGCGTTATAGAGTACAGTTTGCGTACAGTTTGAATAAGAATTTTCCAAGTGCATTCTGAAAAGCACAGTCAGCTTCATCCTTTTGTTTCCAAACTATGTGTTGCACCCCAGACCGTGGACAGGCCCCCTAAAGCACACACACCAGGCAGATACTATAACTGTACTTTTATTTAGAATAAAGAATAGTCCAAAGGTAGGTAGATAAATGCAAGGCAGTTCAATTCAAAATCCAAAAGTATTCAAAGTCCAAAAGCAAATCCAGTATGGTTCCAAACAGTGGCAAAAACAAAAACAGTGGCAAAACAAGCTGGCAATAGTTCCATGAGAAGCAAGGTTGTAAAGTCAAATCTATCAGCTCCTGCGGATGGCATGACCCGAAGACCCAGGACCCAAGTCCTATCCAAACCAAACGTAGCTTCAGGTCTAACAAAACTCCCATCAGGCCAGTCTAATAAAGGAATCTAACTTTTGTGCGTCCAACGCACCCTCTTCCTCCAATCTCTCCTCGAAGCCAGATACTGCCCCTTCTGTCAAATTCCAGCTCATTAGCAGGCCTAGGTGCATTGCTATCAGAGTGAGAAACAGGAAACTCCCTTCCTTCAGAATGCTCACCTGGAAAGGGAGTGGAAACTCTCTCTTGGGAACCAAGGCCGCCGGGCCTCTCATAGTCTGATCCAGAATCATCTTCCATGGATTCCTCATTAAACTCATCTGCGGTCCTATATCCCTCCAACCATTCATCATCCCATTGCAAACTCTTGTTTGAGGCCCATATCCATCTGGCCAGTCTTCACTGCCACTCTGCCCCTGGTCATCTAGCCCATCCCCACTTTGTCCCTGGTCATGTGGCACCTGCCTTGGCACCCCCGGGGTCTGGCTATGGCCACCAGGCTGGAACACCACACTATGCTGGAAACCCCTTCGCTATCACCACTACTCCTTTTGCTCCACAAGGAGGACAGGGGAAAAAGAAAGAAAGAACACTGTATTTGGCTCAATAAGGTATTTTATGCATCGAAGAGTTCTGTTTCCATATTAGCCGTTTCAGCTTCCCCTTTCCTTGAATGTAATAAGAAGTGGTACCTAATAGGCCTGGTTGATCCATTAAAAAAATGGTTCAACACTCATTTCGGATGTAGAGGATGCTGGCATTTCATATCTGGTGGGGTTCCGAATTTTCTGTGAAAATTTCCAAATTATTTCGTAAAAACTAACGAAATCCGTTAGTAATTCGTTAATGGCGGACGCGCATGCGCAATGCGCGTACACCTGCCAAAACTGGGTTTGACAGCCCAGGTCTTCCCTCAGCTTCTACTTCGTGGCTCTCACTGCCAGCCAGACTGAGAGCTGAAAGCCCCCCCGCTGCCGCCACCTCCTCCTCGGCGACTTTAGCTTTAACGTGTGTTGGTTCCTTCCCAGGCAGCGAGGAGTGGAAAGGATGCCCTCCACTCCTCGCCACCTGGGAAGGAGCCAATGCGTGTTAAGACTAACATGCGTTGGTTTCTTCCCAGGCGCCGAGGAGTGGAAAGGATGCCACCTGGGTAGGAACCAACGCACGTTGAGAGAGAAGGGCGGAAATCATATGAAGAAACTAACGAAACCTGAACAAAAATGGCGCCCGCAGCTTCAAAACCGAAGTGTCACTTCCAGGTTGTTTGTCGCGTGTCGAAAACGTTTCTAATTTAAGTTTATAACGAAATTAAAATGAAATTTGTTGCCTTACGACGAACCTAACCAGGCCTCGTACCTAATATGCTAGGCAGAGACAGATCTGCACATTGTCAAAAGGATCACTGGAATGCTGTGTGGTTTCCAGGCTGTATGGCCATGTTCTAGCTCAGGAATGGGCACACTAAGGCCTGGGGGCCAGATGCGCCCCCCCCCCCCTAGGTGCTCACATCAGGCTCTTCTCATTATTCTTGTCCTCTTGGTATAAGGACAGGGTGGCCCGCCGTGTCCTTATCCCAAAAAGATGAAGGAGGAAGGCACATAGAAGCTGAGAGCCCTCTGCAGTGCTCTCAGCCACCACATGTCTTGCCCTCTTCCCAGCATAAGAGCGGCGTGAGCGGCCCCATCTTTATGCCAGGATAGGGTTGCCATATTTTGATAGAAGAAATAAGGGACATTTATGGGATTTTTCGCAAAAACTTGAAAATCAAACGTTATATATATAACAATGTTATAATATATAATAATAACAACTGATATAATAATGTAATATAAAACAATAATAACATAACAATTGGCATAAATAATAATAATAATGCAATATAAAATAATATATACCAGTAATAATAGAACAATCCCCTATATTTTAAATTATATAATAAAAATTATATTATTATCATCATATATTATTTTATATAATATAAATAATATAATGTATAATACAATTTAGAAGATATTAATCTACATATAATATTAATATAATATAGTAGTAATGACATTGTTATCATAATATATTAGAATATAATCTAGAATATATAATATTAATAAAATAGTAATAATTACATTGTTATCGTAATATACTGGAATATAATATAGAATATATAAGAATATAATATATTAAGAGAACATTATTATCATCATCATACAGGAATGTAATTTATAATAAGAATGTATCTATTAATAGAACATAATTATGTGATTGTGACCATCACCGATGATGAGATGTCATACCCATAATAGAATAAGAATAGTAGTAGAGGAGAATGGAGGGGAGGAGCCTTGCCTGCAGTGTGGGCGGGGAGGGGCGGGGCCTTGGCTTTGCGGAGCCGGAAGAAGGGCAAGAGGGCGAGAGAGAGAACACAAGGGAGAGGGCGGAAGTGCGGCCTCAGGAGGGGGATCTCATCTACTGCTGCCGCCAGGGGACAAAAAAGGGCTTTTGTGGTGCACGGGCTAAGCCCATAATGCCCGCCTCCTCCTCTGCTAGGCTTCCGCTTCCCCCGTTCTCTTCTCCTCCGGCGTTTGGAGGGGGAGGATGAGGCCCAGAGGGAGGGAGGGAGGGTGGCGAGATGGGCCCGAACCTGAGGGGCAACCCAGGGGGGAGCTGGGCCTCCGGGCCGAGGAGCAGCGTTGGGGTGGCGGGCCTGCTCCAGGCCCAGGGCGCCACCATCATTGAGGCCCAGAGGGAGGAGATTCGACGCCAGAGGGAAGCCTATGCGAAGCTCCGGAGGGAGCTCCGAGCCGGCCCCTCTTTTCCCAGCACCAGCTTTAGGACAGGTCAGGAGGAGCAAAAAATAAGGGACAGCAGCTGTAAATACGGGACACCCAAAAAAGGGCCAAAATATGGGACGTCCCATATAATACGGGACATATGGGAACCCTATGCTTGGAGGATGGTTTGAGGAAGGCACACGGTAGCTGAGTGTCCTCTGGAGCACTGTCAGCCACCACCCGATAGCCCAAGGATTGGCAGGGAGGATTGGGGCAGCTGTCGCATGTCTTGCTTTTCTCCCAGCATATGAATGGGATGTGCAGCCCTGTCCTTATGCCGGGAGAACAACCTGAGGATAGCCCAGGTCCTGCCCTGCCCTTTCCTGCCCCTCTCCCCCCCCCCAGCATGTGCCTGGCCCCCATTCCTCCTGGCCCGGCTCTCTTGGCCCAGTCCGCAATGTGGCCCCAAGGCAAAAAATGTGTGCCCATGCCTGTTCTATCAGCATTTTCTCCTGACATTTCACCTGCATCATCAGAGACAGATCTCTTCCTCTGGTGTTTCTCACTCTTGCCGCCTTGCTCCATCACCATTCCCTTCTTCATTTCTCATTCTCTATATAGCGTATGTCAAAGATATAAACCTCCAATGAAATCCATTCTAATAATAGGAAAGGTGAGATGGTTGCCTCTGGCACTTGATCCTGGGAATGGAAAGTAATGATAGAAAGTAGTGATGAGTTATTCGAAGGGGGGGGGGAGAGCCATATGTGCCCTGTACTCTGATATTAACCTCTGAGTAAATTCCCTCTACCCTGAATCAGATTGAAGCAGACTGCCAAAACTGAAAAGAATCCAGATTAAAAACAAATACGTGCAATACTGAAACTGTCCATCTATCTGTATATTTTGATTTTGTAAGGTGCCAAGAAAGCAGAATTGTTAAGGGGAGGTGAAGAGGATGATTTTCATCCCTTTTCACAAATAGGAAGGAGAATATTCATAAAACTTTACCAAAATTAATATTACAAATCTGACTTAACACACTATTAACGCTTCATTACGTGGTCCCTCAGGGGGCAATCCTCTCCCCTCTGTTATTTAACATCTACATGCGACCACTCGCCCAGCTGGTGTGCAGCTTCGGGCTTGGGTGCCATCAGTACGCTGATGACACCCAGCTCATTCTGAGGATGGATGGTCGGGCCGAATCCGTACCCGATAATTTCCATCGTTGCCTTGAGGCCGTTACTGGATGGCTGCAAGCCAGTAGGTTGAGGGTAAATCCGGCTAAGGCGGAGATCCTGTGGCTTGGTCGCCCGGGCGGTAGGGATGTTCAGCTTCCGACCCTGGACGGCATGACCTTAAGTCCGCCGTCTTCTGTTAAGAGCCTCAGGGTAACCCTGGACCCTCTGTTGTCGATGGAGGCACATGTCTCCACCATCAGCAGAGTGGCATTTTTCCATCTTCACCAGGCAAGGAAGCTGGCCCCCTATCTGTCCCACAATGGTCCAAGCCACAGTCATCTCAAGGCTAGACTACTGTAACGCTCTATACATTGGCCTCCCTCTGTCGGTGAGCCAGAAACTCAAGCTGGTGCAGAACGCTGCAGCCTGGCTCCTTACGGGGAGTCAGGTGAGTGCTCACATCACGCCCATCCTGCACGATCTGCACTGGCTACCGGTAGAATGCCGGATCAGCTTCAAAGTGTTCGTTCTGACTTTTAAGGCCTGACATGGTCTGGGACCAGTGTACTTGCGGGACCGCCTCATTCCGTATTATCCCACCAGATCGTTGCATTCAGAGGAACATAACCTCTTGGTCATCCAATCCTCCAAAATGTATCGCTTGACAGCAACCCATCGGCAGGCCTTTTTAATAGTGGCACTTTGGAACTCGTTGCCTGCCGCCGTTCGTGCTGTGCAGGACATCCTTCCATTTCGGAAAGCATGTAAGACCCTGCTATTCCAGCAGGCTTTTGGAGTCGGATGAGCTGCAATCCCTGTTACGTGTCGCCACTTGCACTCAATTGTGTTTTATTCTGTGCCACACTGTGCCTAGTACGTGGCATACTGTGCTTTTAGCTATGTTTTAATTGTGGTTTTACTGTTGTTGTGTACGATTGTTTTATGAATATGTTGTTAGCCACCCCGAGCCTTTCGGGAAGGGCGGTAAACAAGAACAAACGAATAAATAAATAAATAAATAAGTATTTCTTATGAGAAAAATGTGAGAATATTTTTGCAATCAATTTAATCTTAAAACCATTTAAAGACCATGTTAAATTTGAGGTCAGAAACAAAAAGTAATCGCTGTGTCTAGAACGGAATTGGCACGAAAAGCTCTGAAGGCTTGTCTCATGCTCAGTTTCGTACCCACTGAAATTATCACAGAGGTTACCTCTTATTCAGGGGCGGTCCGACGTATACGCAAAGTAAGCGGCCGCTTAGGGCACCAACTTCTGGGAAGGGCGCCATCTTCTGGGAAGGGCACCGCCACGCCAGCCGCGCCGTCGTAGTAAACCTCCCTGCTGCTGCGTCGGCTTCAGCGGCTGGCCTACAGGAGCTTCTGGGCATGCGCGGAGCTTTTCGCCCATGCGCAGTGGCTCTGGAGCTGAAGTTGAGCTCCGGAACCACTGTGCATGCCCAGAAGCTCCTGCAGGCGCTGAAGCCGAAGCCTGTAAACACGTCACGTCAGCACTCCATCCGTATTCGGCACGCAGGGGCGGAGGCAAAGGGAGAGGCTTAACCTCTCGCTGTGCCTCCGCCCCCTGCGTGCCGAATATGGACGGAGTGCTGGCGTGTGTTTACAGGCTTCGGCTTCAGCGCCTGCAGGAGCTTCTGGGCATGCGCAGAAGCTCCTGCAGGCGCAGAAGCCTGTAAACACATCACGTGACGCAATTGGGCAGGCAGGGGGCGGAGGCAAAGGGAGAGGGGGCGGAGACAAAGGGAAAGGGGGCGGAGACAAAGGGGGTCACCAAAGTAATGTTTGCTTACCATATAAAATAACCTTAGACCGCCCCTGCTCTTACTCTTCAGTTGTATCTCTATAACCAACTGACTTGATTGTTTCTATTCTTTCCCCCTAAAATGTCAATCACGCAAACCAGACTCTGTGCACATTGAGCCAAGGAGCAGCCAGCTAGGTAGGCAGAAATTAATAAACCCTGTAAATTCAATTCACATGGCGACATATAAACCGCCTAACCTTTGCAAGTACATACCTGTTCCAAAAGGAAGATTGCGAATTAGCAATCTAACACCACTAAATCAATAAAGTAATTCAAATCTGGAATAAGGAAATTGACAAAACAGTAAGGCAGAAGCAAATAAAATATCTTGCATTGATTATGAAATTACAAAACATTCCGGATTTAAATTACATAATAACCCATGGATATGGAACAGGTAATTATGCACGCATTAAAAACTCAAGCATACAGATATGTAAAATAAATTGAAATGACCCTCAGCCATCATTCCTTGATTACTAAATTATAGACCAAATATAATGGACATACGCATAAATGTGCACAGAGAAGGGGAATTTCATAACACTACAATGTTATAGATGGTGAAAAAAATATTGTTGAGGTATTAAAAACTGGAGAAATCTGAAATCCATAGTCCAACTAGTCCGATTCAGACATATTTGAGAGATCACTTAGATCAGTGTTTCCCAACCTTAGTGTTGCCTAAGTTGGAAAGTTGGAAAGGCAACAAAAAGTTACTTTCTAGGTTGCTCTTCTTACGCATTTGCTTTGTTCCTTTACCTTTTAATCTTGTTGATTTTACTTAGTGTCCTTTTATTTTTCCGATTGTATTATATTCATTGTGAGCTACTGAAAGCTTTTAATGAAAGGCAAGGTGAACAATTCTTAAATAGACAGATATATGGGTCACACGCCTCTGGGATGATGGGGACAGTTACCTGCTAGTCCAATAGTCTTGTAAACGAGATACAAGAAAAATCTATGTTTCCTTGGAAACATGTCTAAGGTTGTTAACCAGAAGAACAGGAATGATTGACAGGTTTCCCTGAAAGACATGTTGGCCGCTGTTATTGACCTCCTTCTGCAATAATTAGCTCCATAGAAATGTGGGATTTCTTGTAAAGTCTGCATCAGTCTTGTTGAAAAATAGTAAAATCCCACATACATGTTCAATACCTTACTTGTTATTTATTGCAGTGTTTTTCAACCTTTTTTGACCCGTGGCAAACTTTTTACATTTCCAAAATCCTGGGGCACACCACCAACCAAAATGAAACAAAATGACACTCTAACACAATAATACATATAGTTAATACGTTTTTAAATGTATTTATACACTCAGTGTGAAACCTGGGCCTGTTTCGATGAACACAACATAGATCTCCTGGCAGGAATGGTAGAAAGACACGAACTTCCCACACAGAACTCCCATAACCAAGAGGAAATGCTATAAGAGTTTGGTGGGCATTGACCTTGAATTTCGGAGTTGTAGTTCACCTATATCCAGAGAGCACCGTGGACTCAAACAATGTTGGATCAGGACCAAACTTGGCATGAATACTCAATATGCCCAAATGTGAACACAGATGTAGTTTGGGGAAAATAGACTTTGACATTTGGGAGTTACAGTTTCTGGGATTTATAGCTAACACACAATCAAAGAGCATCCTGAACTCTTGCAACAATGGAATTGAACCAAACTTGTTATTTATTGTATAGCTCAAAGAACTATTGTTATTGGGCAACAATAAATAGAGATAGATAGATAGATAGATAGATGATAGATAGAGAAACTAATATCATTGTACTCTCCAATAAGTAGGCATAAGCATCAAAAAGGGCTAAAGAATTATTGATTCCCAAAAGTGCCATAAAACAGTGAAAAGAACAGTTTGATTCACCCGGGAAAGAGGTTGAAAGTTATGCATAAATACAACTTTGTGAACTTTTAAAATAAAGCGTCAAACATGTAGTGAATACCGTCGGCCCTCAACATCCATGGATGATGAATACGTGGATTTACCATCCATGACTTGAAAAATGTTTTTTTTAAATCCAAAAAAGCAAACTTTATAAGTTTTTCCATCTTCCGTCTACTACTACTACTACTTGCAAATGAAATATTCTTGCAGTGTCTATGTTCGTGCAAAAATATCTGGTCTTTCATTTTATAGGTTCTCTGCAAGAGGATTGACATCATTCAGATCAGAGTTTATGATATTGAAATGTGTGATGCTATATGGCAGTTTTTCCCAACCTTTTTTTGAGCCGCAGCACACTTCCGGGGGCATACCACCAACCAAAATGACACAAAATGACACTCTAACACAGGAAAGAACGGCTGGGGGATGGTGGCCTGCTGGGAGCAGCTGCTGGGAGTGCCGAAGCCGGGGGAGGGGGAGGAGCCAGGCCGAGCCAGGCAGCTTCTCCAGCCTTGAGGGGACAATGCCAAGCCAGCGGTGGCAGAGCCAGCACAATGCTGGCTTGGCACTGTCCCCTCAAGGTTGGAGAAGCTGTTGTAGAGCAGAAGCCGGGGAGAGGAGGAGGAGCCAGGCCACACCAGAGCTTCTCCAGCCTTGAGGAGGCAGTGCGAGCGAGGGGCGGGAGTCATGGCCCCCGCTCCCAGCGCCGCTCTCCGCCATGACTCCCGCCCTCGCTCGCTGAAGCTGCGGCGGAGGAGGAGCATGAGCAGTGGATGGGCTTCAGTGGGCGGGGCTCCTCCTCCACGCGGCTTCAGTGAGCGATGGGCCAGAGTCATGGCGGATTGGAGGCTGGCTGCGGCGCCCCGGCCTCTTCTTCTTTTTTTTTGCCGCCGCCCGGCCCTTCCTCCTCCTCCCCCAAGCAGCAGGAGTTCGGCAGGAGGGGGGAAGGAAGGGGGGCAGAGAGCTTTTCTCGCGGCACAGCAGGAGGTCCGTCACAGCACACTACTGTGCCGCATCACAGCGGTTGGGAAACACTGATCTATAAAGTTCAAAAAAGACTCAGAAGTATAAGGAGGAGTCCCGCCTGTACTTTTGTCCTTTTTGTACATTACATTTTTTCAGAGAAGACCTTTTAAAACGCATTACTAGGAGAAGTACTTTGTGCATGGGTTGCAAGGGCTTTCTCGGTCGGGGCACTCGCATTTTGGAATGGTCACCGAGAACAAATATGATCCGTGTCAAACCAGTTTTCTTTTTAATGTCAGATTAGCAACAGCACATTTGCCCAAGCATTTACATTTTTAAATGTAAAGGTGAAACATTTTTTTCTTGTTAAGCGGGGGAGGGTGTTTTGTTTTCACCGCCTGAAGAGCGGAGGAAGCGGGCTCTTAATTTGTAATTGTCAGGTTTGTATATATTGGATTCCTCCTTTTGAAATGTTGTGTGGGCTGCCCCGGGATGACTTGCACACGGAGGGCACGTAGTTTATAGGTCAATTGATTAAATACATACATAAATGCATAATAAATGTCAAACTTCAGAACAATGAATTAAATCTAGACATATCTGAAACATGTCCAATGAAATTGATGGGACCTCGGTAAGTCATGACTCACAGGCCCCATTGATTTCAGTGGGCCTACTCTGAGAATGATTAAATCTGGAACTAGTCCAGAATGATTCGCCTTGAGGTTTTGATACCATTTGCAGTTCTGGGCTTCCTTGTGATCCAAATGTAGTTATTGATTCAGGGCTCTTTTAAAATATAGTGTCGTGCTCCTTTGTTATTTTAACAGCTAACCTTAGAATTATTTATATATATAAAGGAAGAGTCGTCATGGAACGACCGTCCCAAACAGAGAAACCTTACAACGCAGAGACACCAAACTTGCCAACAGAAATAGGCCTCAGACAAGGTACGTTTGTAGCAAAGAAACTCCCCCCCCAAACCTAAAAGGCCCCCAAAACAACGAGTAAAAAAAACTACATCTCCCAGCATCCTCCGGGGCTGCCAACGACTCTCCCAGCCTCTACATTCTGAGAACATGATTGGCTTACTCCTGTACTGGCCAGCCAACATGAACATTCCGACTCATAATAAACTGTCAGAGGAGGATAAGGCAAAGGGCTGAGGCACAGACACAAACACCCAATTCACTTCCCACAGAAAATTTACACCCCTACAAATCACAGACCACGCCCAAAATTGACAGTAAGGCTTCATTAACTTAATTTCCCTGACTAGGCCTCACTTAATGGAATGCTGTTTACGCTCTTAATTGACAGTAAGGCTTCATTAACTTGATTCTCCCGACTAGCCCTCAGCTCATTGGACATTGTGTATGGCCTGAATTGACAGTAAGGCTTCATTAACTTGCTGTTCCTGACTTGGCCTCAGCTCATGGGACATTGTGTATGGCCTGAATTGACAGTAACCTATCTTGGCACACAGAGCCCCTATGACCCACGCTACATTCTACTACAGTTTGGAGGAGGGTGGACCATGGATTATGGGACTTGAAGTACCTCCATGGATAATGGGATGTGTAATACTTCAAAACCCATCATTCCCCACAGACCACTGTGTCCCAGAACCAAGACCCATAAAGACCAAACTTGGCAAACAATGCCCCCCATGACCCACACTCCATCCGACTGCAGATTAGAGGAGGACACACCATGGATAATGGGATTTCAAGTACCTCCACTCACTTCCAAAGTACCCCACCCACACACGCATCAACCTCTACATCAACACAGCAGACGGAAAGACAAAAAAGTATATCCACAAGCTATGCAGAACGCCAGCAACACCACACAACAACAACTCCACAGGACTCCAACATCCCACCCACCAAAACAACCACAACAACACAGCCATGACCCCAACAACACCATAACTAATAACAACTCCAACCCTTACATACTCAGACTTCCTCGCATCTCCAAAATAGGGCACAGCAACGCGTGCCGGGTACAGCTAGAAGAATCATAAAATCACAGACCTGGAAGTGACCTCCATGGGCCATCCATTACAACTCCCTGCAAAGAAGCAGAAAAACCTCATTCAAAGCACCCCCAGCAGATGGCCATCCAGCCTCTGTTTAAAAGCCTCCAAAGAAGAAGCCTCCACCACACTTTGGGGCAGAGAGTTCCACTGCTGAACAGCTCCCACAGTCAGGAAGTTCTTCTAAATGTTCAGCTGGAATCTCCTTTCCTGTAGTTTGAAGCCATTGTTCCGTTGCGTCCTCGACTCCAGAGCAGCAGAAAGGAAGCCCGCTCCCTCCTCCCTATGACTTCACCTCATACATGGCTATCAGGTTTCCTCTCCTTTGCAGGCCTAACATGCCCAGCTCTCAGGGGCGGATCTAACGGTACGCAAACTACGTGGACGCGTAGGGCGCCACGTGGTCAGGGGTGCATCCGGCTGCCAGGTTCCGCGCATGCGCATTTGGTGCGGCGCGAATCCAGGCTGCATGAGGCTGGAGAGGAGGAGGGGTAGGCATTGTTGTTGGGGGGGGGGACGCCAATTTCCCCCCCGCTTACCATTGAAAATTACCTTAGTCTGGTCCGGCAGCTCTTTAAGCCTCTCCTCATAGGACCCTTGATCATTTTATCTGCCCTCCTCTGGACACATTCCAGCTTGTCAACATCTCCCTTCAATTGCGGTGCTCAGAACTGAACACAGTGTGGTTCCAGGTGTGGCCTGAACAAGGCAGAATAGAGCATGGGGAGCATGACTTCCCTGGTTCTGGGCACTAGGCTCCTCTTGATGCAGGCCAAAAACCCATTGGCTTTTTGTTTTTGCTGCCTTATGACATTGTTGGCTCATGTTTAACTTGTTGTCCACTTGGGAAATAAATTTGAAATAAAGGCAGACAATGAATGGTATTCTCTCAAAAATGGTTTTGACCTTTCTCACCTCCAAGCATAACCTTCAGATCAGATGTTGAGGTTCTTCCTTTCTCCAAAAGGACCAGAGAGTTCTCTTCTTCATGGAAATTCTATGTAACCACAGCATGGCAATCTCCCACCCCCAGCATCTCCATCCTATAAAACGGGCAGCGACTAGGGGTGGTTGATCCATAAAAAAATTGATTCTAAACTTGGGGGGGGGGGGGATTTCCCTTGCTGGCTCGTTATAGAAATTATTCCAAAAAATTTAAATAAATTTCATAATTGAAACGTAATTGAAATTGATTATTATTCATTACGCCAGCTGGGAGGCTAGAATGGAGGGCTTGCTCTCCTCTCTCCCCTCCCCTTCCCTGAGCTCAGAAGCATCGCACATTATCAGGCCCGGATTAACACCTTTTTGCGCCCTAGGCCACATTTGGAATTGCGCCCCCTTTTAGCCAACCTCTACCGCACCCCCCCCCCACATCCTTTCATCTGCTCGTCCCCCTTAGGGCCCCACATCCAGCTCTACCGGTGTGGCCCCATTAGGTCCGCCACAGGAGTTTCCCTCTCAGCAGGCACTATGGATGCAGGCACTTGGGTCCTACACGATATCGGGGATTGCGCATGCGTTGTAGTCAGCAGCTGTACCAATGCCTCGATACCAGGGCTTGTCGCGTTGGGCTCCTCTCCTGTACTGGGTTTGCACATGTGCCGTAGCCGGCAGTTGCGCTTCTCTCTCCAGTAAGGAGGACTCTCCTCCTTGCGCTGGAGGAGGAATACCAGCTTTCATGGTGTTAGGGCATGCGCAGACTGTGCAATGGAGTTTCCTGTACTTGCACTGAAGGAGCCAGCAAGTGTATGCTGTCGGCATCGAGGGAGTTAATTGTTCCTCCTGTCGACGTCAACGCCAGTGTCGAGAGCCCTTGCGCATACGCCGTTTGCGCAACAATAGTAGAGGCAAAACCTGGTATTCAGGAAGGGGCAGGGACACCGCTGAAAAGGAGGACCTCAGGTATCCTTCCTTCCTCATCTCCATGTGCATTGCATTTTTATTTGTTTCAACATTTTTATTTTATTTTTGGTCTGTGATCTGCGGCCCCCCCCCCTGGTTTGCACCCCCAGGCCATGGCCTAGGTTGGCCTTATGGGTAATCCTGGCCTGCAGATTATATTTAATGTGTGATGCCTCTCAGCTGGGAGGGGCAGGGAGGGAGGAAGGAAGGGAGACCGTCAGCCCAACCTCCCCTGCCAAGGAAATAAACTGCGCCAGCCAAGCCTTGACACGCTTTAGATCCTGGCAGGGGAGGAGGAGCGGACGTGGCCCTCCCTGCCCATTCTCCCTGCCAGGATCTAAGGCGCGTCAAGGCTTGGCACGCTTTAGATCCTGGCAGGGGAGGAGAAGGGGACTCAAGGCTTGATATGCATTAGTTCTTGGCAGGGAAAGAGGTGCGTCCCCCTCCTTCCCTGCTGAGAACTAACGCGACTCAAGGCGCCCACCTCAGCTGGCGAGAGGAGAAAGGAGGGTGCTGCTGCCCTCCAGTCTCCTCTCGCAAGTTGAGAACTGAGAGGGGAAAAAACGACCCAATAACGTGACCTTTAGAAAAATGGCGGCGCCCAGGTTCGGTATAGAACTTACACTTCCGGGTTGGGCCCCGAGGGTCAAAAAACTTTGAAATTAATTTTAAATACGAAAATAAATGGATTTCAAAGTATTTAAAACCGGAGATATCCACCCCTAGTAGCGACACTGATTAAGCATTCTGGCACTTTTACCTCCTGCCCCATAACTTTTCCTCATGCTTTGTATATAACTACGTATCCTGCCAAGTCACCTTGAGACTCTTCCAAGCAATTTACAAGCGCGGCCCTTTGTTATTGGCACACTGGACGAGACTACCTTTCTCTCAAGTTTGGTGGCACCCTCACACGGTGATGGCTTCACGGCCAAGTTCAATGGCCTCTGTTGTTAAGCCCTGGAGGGTTATCTAAGAAGTCGGATCCATCTGCTATTAATGAAATAGACAGATATTTGAGTCCTTATCTCTCTTTTCCAGCCACCAGCACACAATTAGACACTGGGTATGCCAAAGCAGCTTTTGCATCCATTCTGTAATAATTAGATGAATGGCATTTCAAGCGTTATCTGCTATTAACCCGGGGGAAGAGGCAGGAGGTAAACACACACGCAATCCCTTCTTCTTCTCCTTCTTTGCTCCTCAACTCCTCCTGATCCGTACCTCCCTCTCTCCTATTAGCATTTACAAATGTTTCTATTGTTACCTTTTGCCAGGCAATCATTCGGGGACTGAAAACTCTTTATTGTTTGGCGTTTTAGTGAAAATAAACAAATGCAAGCTATCACTAATTTCCAAACGCTATTTACTTTAGGGCTTGATAGTTGGTTTTTCTCTTTGTCTGCCTCAGACAGTTTCTGTTCCATTGTAATTGTGAGAATGACAAATATTCCCGGGAGACGTTTCTGTGGTAGGCAGTTGGCAAACCTCTCTCAGAAGAATCTGGGCTTTTAGTTACAGATTAATGATTTATTAATACTGTTTGTTTGGAACTGCCAATCACCGCAGACTCCCAGGAAAAAAGTACGCTGGAGATGGTGCCACGTGCGCCTGCCAAATCCAGGTCAAGGGATTGAACGGCTTGGGTGTCAGGTATTCTAAAGGTGGGGTGCGCCTAGTGAACAAGGCTTATGCGCACGGTGGATTGTGCCCTCCTGCCCCATATAATAATCTACTATGCATTCCTTTATTGGCTTGCATCCACTGTTGTTATTGTCAAATCATACATAATCCCTTGCACTACTAGTTTTGCATGATTGAATCCATGGAAACGGAATCATCATCATCATAATCAGTTTCTCACTTGTTAATCGCCCTCCATTAAAATGCTCCAGGCGATATACATAAAACAATAGCATTAAAAAAGCACACAATACCAAACAGACTGCATTAGACATGAAAAGCTCTGCTCAAAAGCCAGGTCCTGAGTGCCTGAGCAAAGGGTCGCAGGTCACGCATGGCCCAAATGGGGGGGGGGCAAGGAGTCCCTCAAGACAGGGGCGGAGATGGAGAAGGCCCTGCGTCTCATGCTCTCGAGGCGTGCTTCCCTGGGGCCTGGAACATACAGTAAGTTTAGTTGGAGGAGTCGTGGCGACCACGGGCAGCGAAGAGGGGAGAGGCGGTCTCTGAGATATGCCGGCCCCTGACCATAAAGGTCAGAACCAACAACGTAAACAGGGCCCAGAATTCCCTTGGAAGCCAGTGCAAGTGTCACAGGGTTGGAGTTATGTGGCATCTCAAAGGTGTTTTTGCAAGTAGCCTGGCAGCCGCGTTCTGGATAATGTGGATCCTCTGAGTAGTCGACAGGGGAAGGCCAACATACAAGGCGTTACAATAATCCAGTCTAGATGTGACCGTCACATGGATGATTGTAGCCAAGGCTTCCTCTGAGAGGTAAGGTGCCAGCTCTCTCGCCTGCCGGAGATGGAAAAGGCCTGCTTACTCACATGAGCGATCTGGGCCTCCAGAGTCAACTGTGAATCCAGGGCGACACCCAAGCTCTTAACAGTGGAAGATGGATGCAGGGGGGCACCATCGAAGTTGGGCAGGGAGGGCGCCACTCCAGGCGGGCAGCCAGGCCACAAGATCTCAGTCTTAGAATCAGTAGATTATGTGTATAATGTTGGCAAAGTTACATTTTCTATTAAAATGGTGGGACATTCTGGCATCTATAGACGCAGCTGGCCACATCCGCTGCCTCTCACTCGGCCAGTCAGTGATTTTCTCAACGTAGATTAGAGGAGTTGTCCTTGCGTGTTGCAAAGAATGACGGTGCACTCCTGCTTTTGTAAAGGAATTGGAATCATGTTGCCTGATGTTAAAAAGTTGTGGCAGGCCCTTTCTCTCACACAACTGAGAGTTGCATGGTGTTACAGTCAACCTTCTACAACCACATATTCTATATGCGACCACTTGCTCAGCTGGTGCGTAGCTTTGGGCTTGAGTGCCATCAGTACGCTGATGACACCCAGCTCATTCTGAGGATGGAGAGCCGACCCGACTGTGTACTCAATAATTTCCATGTGTGCCTTGAAGCCATTACTGGATGGCTGCGAGCAAGTAGGTTGAAGGTGAATCCGGCGAAGACGGAGATCCTTTGGTTGAGCTGTCCAGGCGATAGGGATGTCCAGCTACCACACAAAATCAACTAACCCAAAGTTTTTCAAAGTGGACAAGAATCAATCTCCCAAATCAGACAAGAGCATGAGGCACAGAGGCACGAGGCACTGGGGCTGCTCCCTAGAGCCCTGTACTCTTATGCTAGCTCTTAACTCAAAATGCTGCTCATATGTCAAAATGACACCCCGGCTGAGTGATGGCTCTTAACTCAAAACATTCTTGAGTCGGAATGCTCTTAAGTCGAAGTTCCATTGTATCAGAACAGGTTGCTTTTGCGATTAGGAAAAAGGAAGCACCTCCCTTCCTTCTTCCAGGTTGCAAGGGCACGCTGTTCTGATGTCAGCTGACGACACCCATCAGCTCAGATGGATCTCCATGACCAGAGGAAAGCAGCATTAAGTGCCGTATGGCGGAGGTGAGAGGTCGTATTCTTGGACTGCCTGAACAATGGCCCAAGATTCAGCAGGAATACACCAGGACTGAGACTGTTCCAGGGCACATTTCGACCTCGCTAAACTGCCTTTTGTAATTTAAAAAACCGTACATCTCGGCATTACTTTGCGACCAAAGATTCCTAGGAAGGACTCGTCCCACCTTTTCTACAAGCGCGTTGATGACTAAAAAGGACAATCTGAGATAGGCAAGTCCTGTTGCAGAAAGCACAGCAGAAAGTCTCCTTGGGTGATGTTGTTTCCAAGTTGCGGTTCTTTCTGCGTTGTCATTTCTCTTCGAGATCCGTTTGGCATGTCTTCTCGAAAGAGGCCGCAGCATTGTGGATAGTGCGTCTCCATGCCTTCTCCCGATGTGAGGCCAGGGTGGACCATTGTTGGTGATCAATCTGGCCGAGCCTGAGATGGTGTTTCAGGGAGTCCTTATATCTCTTTTTGGGGGCGCCTCTCTTGCGCTGACCCCTGGCGAGTTCACCATAGAGTAGTATCTTTGGGAGGCGGTGGTCCTCCATCCTAGAGACCTCGTGCCCTGCCCAGCGCAGCTGTGTTCTCAATAGCATGGCCTCAATGCTGGTGACCCCTCCTTGCTCAAGGACAGCAACATTCGTCACATAGTCGGTCCAGTGTACATTTAGGATTGTGTGAAGAGGGCGCTGATGAAAGCGTTCAAGGAGTCGTAGGTGTTGGTGATAGGTGACCCTTGTTTCAGACCCATAGAGGAGAATAGACATTACGATAGCTCTGTACACACTGATGTTGTTGCTTTGCCTCAGGTGCTTGTTGCTCCAGACTCTTTTCTGAAGCCTTCCGAATGCACTCTATGCCTTTGCTAATCTGTGATCTATCCCTTTATAAATCTTGGCGTCTGAAGAGATGATGCTTCCCAGGGAGGTGAACTGCTGAACGGACTTAAGCACAGATGTGCCTCTGCTGACGTGGGGATGATGGTGTTCTTCCTGTGGTGCGGGCTGGTAGAGGACTTCCGTTTCCTTCAGGCTGACTTCCAGCCCAAACAGCTCTGCAGCTGTTGCAAAGCAGGATGTGAGGCGCTGCAGGGCTGCTTCTGAATGGGCGACAAGGGCAGCATCGTCAGCAAAAAGCAGCTCATGGATTGATTTCATGGGTCTACTTTAATTGAGACAAAGAAGTGGAACAGAACTCCTCTATAGCGTCTAACATATCGCATGGCATAGGATCAGGAAGATTTCCACAACTTTAAGTTACTCAGAAAGGGTGTGAACCTTGCCTGCTACCGCCTACTTTTCTAGATAGAAGCAACATAAAAACCAATCCAACTTAGCTTCTCAAAAGGGGAGCATCTCACTTGCTCGCATTTGTTCTGGCAGAAAGTGAGATGCCTTTTCCTCAAAAACGATACGTTTATTTTCCCAACGGTAAAACGAAAGGTAGCCGCGATTTCTCTCCCATATCTAGAAATTAAAATGTACACTTTCGAAAGAGCGCATAAATAAGGGTCTTTTTTTGATAATAAAGCCATACCATTGTTTACTGGATTTTTTGGACAGTCTTTTTATTTCCTTCCAAAGTCACAGAGGAGAAATATCCGTATAGATGTATCTACACATATATCCATCTCGGATATAAAATCTATGTGACTGATGACTTCGGAAAGGAAAATAAGATTCATTAAAGCCAGCTACAACTTGCCTTTGAATAGTGATTTGCAATTTGGGAGCAATTTCCTTTGAAATCATTAAAACTTTACAGCCAAAGTATTTTACTCTCCTTGGAAAATTGGCTTATTACCTCATCATCCGAGGGGGTGAAAAAGTAGATTTTTTGAAAGAGACTTGTTAATGGCCGAGGCAACGACATAAAGAAAGCCAAGCCTCTCTCCGGCTGTAATTGATGGCTGTAAAGTTGATGCCGCATACAATTAAAGTAAGATAAAAGCCTGGTTAAAGCTGTTCAAGGTTTGCCGTGCCAAGTAGCCGAGAAACTTTCAAAACTCCCAACATAGAGAGAAAGATTATTTCTTTTCGCTGAAATAGGAAAAGAAGAAATAATTTCGCTGATTCAGATCATTAGGCCAGTGTTTTTCAACCTTTTTTGAGCCGCAACACATTTTTGACATTCCCAAAATCCTGGGGCACACCACCAACCAAAATGACACAAAAGGACACTCTAACACAGTCATACATATAGTTAATATGTTTTTAAATGTATTTATACACTCAGTATGAAACCTGGGCCTGTTTCGATGAATACAACATAGATATGACTTCCTCTCACATACTTATACATGGCTATCATGTCTTCTCTCAGCCTTCTCTTATTCAGGCTAAACATGCCCAGCTCTTCAAGCCGCTCCTTATAGAGCTTGTTCTACAGACCTTTGTGAAATTTTACCCTGAGTGAAACTTGCTTCCAGTTAACTATGGATGTCATGAAGCTGTTATAAACAGTTCCTTGGGGGGGGACGGGGAGGCAACTCTCAAAAAATCCAGTAAAATAGTAAAAAAAAAAAATCCAAGCGGAGAGGCTCAATTTGTTTCTTGGAAGCCAGTGAGGGGGCTGCTAGGAGGGGGGAGAGTGCCAATTTCCCACGGCACACCTGATGATCGCTCACAGCACACTAGTGTGCCACGGCACACTGGTTGGGAACCACTGGGATAGGAGATGAGGGGGTGGTTTCTTGCCCTTTGTCCAGTAGGCTCAAGCAGAAAGCAAACTTCTCGGTTGTGTGCTTTTCAATTACTTTTGTCATCTTGAGCACATTCAGACATCACTTGGCCACACATGTTCCTTTTTTTTTTCATCTGTGAAAAAATCTGAGCATGCTAACAATTGGATTTAGGATTTTATATTTCTCACTAGCTTGGGGACCCAGCGGTGCCCGGGTTCTTTGAGAAAGGCATTGTGTGCCAAGGTTGGTCTTTGGTACCTCAAGTCCCATCATCCATGGTCCACCCTCCTCCAAACTGCAGTAGAATGTAGAATGGGTCATAGGGGCTCAGTGTGCCAAGTTAGGTCTTTATTGTTCTTTGTTGGGGGCCACAGTGGTCTGTTGGAACAAAAGCATTTGAAAGTACTACAAATCCCATAATCCCTGGTCCACCTCCCCTAAACCTCTCCAGGATGTTAAGGGGGTAATGGGGGTTATGTGTGCCAAGTTTGGTCTTGAGCAGTCATTGGATGAGGATCGCAGCACACTCGAGAAGTGAGTGGAGGTACTTCAAGTCCCATCATCCATGGTCCACCCTCCTCCATACTGCAGTAGAATGTAGAGTGGATCATGGGGGCTCTGTATACCAAGTATGGTCTTTATCGGTCTTTGTTGGGGGCTGCTGCGGTCATGGGGAATGAGTAGAGGTATTTCAAGTCCCATCATACATGGTCCTATCTAAACTGCATATCTAAACTGCAGTAGGATGGAGAATGGGTCATTGTTTGGGAAATTATTCAGGTGAAGGTACTTCAAATCCCATCATTCGTTGTCCATCCAGCCCTAAACCACACCAGGCTGTGAAGTGGGCCATTGGGCCTCTGTGTGCCAAGTTTGGTCCTGATCCGTCATTGCTGTGGGCCTCAGTGACTGACTGCCTGAGGCCTTTCCTTTTCCGTCTGTGTCACCTTAGAATGTTGGAATCTAGAAGCTGGCCAATCAGAGCCGGTTTTGCAAATTCTCCCTCAGTGGCAACCAATCATGTTGTTTGAATGAAGAGGCTTGGATTCTTGGGTGCTAGCCAATCATAGTCCTTTATGCAAATTCTACCTCAGTGGCAACCCATCCCCTCTGTCTGGTGCCTTAGAATGCTGGAGTTCTGAGGCTGGCCAATCAGAGTCATTTATGCAAATAATCCCACAGTGGGAGCCAATCAGAAAGCTGCCACATATTCCTCCGCACCTCCGCACCTCCCGCCGCAAACACTGACTTTTATTAGATAGATAGATAGATAGATAGAGAGAGAGAGAGAGAGAGAGAGAGAGAGAGAGAGAGAGAGAGAGATGCCCTTCTTGGATGCTGCAGGTTCTGCTGTGGGATTGGATGACTCCGTGTCAGCAGCATAGCCTGTAAATGAGCAGTCTTACTCAGAGATTAAGCTGATTATTTTCATTGTATCAGTTTTCCATTGCAGTTATGCAAATGGTTACGCCGAGCCACTGAAGGGTCGCATGTTTGGCCGTAATCCCGTGGCTTAGTCCCCAGAAGAG
The DNA here is from genome assembly GCA_030556195.1 of Anolis apletophallus. Taxonomy (NCBI): domain Eukaryota; kingdom Metazoa; phylum Chordata; class Lepidosauria; order Squamata; family Anolidae; genus Anolis; species Anolis apletophallus. The sequence goes on from JARBWK010000004.1 coordinate 176,896,420, forward strand.
ATTGGGCATCCTTTCCCACAGACTGAAAGTGCCCGTGCCAGTAGAGCCACTTATTAAGGACTTCCAGTGGAAAGTGAAATCTATCAGGCAGTTCATGAGCCTTAATTGTGATAACACTTTATTGCTGCTTAGACGATTAAGTACTTAAATTAGCAGGTGACGACGGGATCTATATTCTTAATGGCAAGGAAACGCTAATCATGACTTCACTAAATCTTTCAGCCCTGTTCCAACCATCTCGTGGAGGAAAGTTAATGGCCCCAATCCAAGCAAAGCTCGCCTGCGGAAGTCCCAAGCTGTCCTCGAGATTCCCAACGTACAGCTAGAAGACGCCGGGACGTACGAATGTAAGGCTGAAAATTCCCGGGGAAGAAATGTCTTCCGAGGACAGCTCCAAGTCTATAGTATGTTTTTGAAGTTTCTATCATGAAAGTGGTGACCGTGTTCAGTATGTGCTCCTGCATGCAAATTGATGTGATCCGCCATAGGCTTACAGGCATCTACCATATCTATTCATCAATAAGTTGACCTTGTGTATAAGTTAAGGGCAGGTTTGGGTCCAAAAGTACTATAAATACTTGAGTATAAGACTAGTTTTTCAGCCCTTTTCAGCCCCCGGCTTATAATCGAGTCAAGGTTATTTGTTATTTTACCCTGTTCGAAATACATAATAAATATATTATTATTATTATTAGATTGATAATTTTACTTTATTTATTTTTATTGGAAGGATACGCAAGCACATTTACATGGAAGAAGGTTAGAATAATGGTTTAATCAGAGTTGGACAGTTGTTGCACTTCAGACAAGGAGCACCCGCCTAGTTCACACACACAACACACAGTCTGAATAATAGGATTTTATTGGAACAAATATAGTGTCCAACAAAAGGGTTAAAAGAAGATCAATTGTAGAATATCTCCAAGGTAAAATCACATGGTTCAATTAGCCCCAAAATCCAAAAAGACAAAGGTAGAATGCTTGATGCAAATCCCATAAATGATACAAGGCAGCTTTGGAAGCAAAAACGTGCACAGAGGCCTAGGCAAAATCAAGAGCATGGAGGCAAGAATAACTGGCATGGCATGGTCAAGCAATTCTGAACGGCTGCTGTGTCGTGAGACTGGGCCTGCCGAGATTCACGAATGATTGAATCATAAAATCCCCAGGTGTTCCGTTATCAGCCTGAAGGCCTGTTGAACACCAGAATGCTCATCTAACACAGCCCTGGGAATTGGCCCCATCCTGGGTTCATCGACAGCAGTTCTCCTCATCAGCATTCACATTAACAGCATTTTCATCATCAGCCGCATCTGTTGCACCGTAGAAGCGCCCCATCCTGGGATCGACCTCCTTCGGTCCTGGGATCAACTGGTCGATCGCGATCGACTTCCTGGGCAGCCCTGTATGTAGAGTTCAGGTCTGATTTGCTCCATTCATTTTTTTGTTTGCTTTTGATAGTCCTTGGTAGTTTTATAACTCTCCTGCCATAACACCATTTCAAATGTGTTGATTTTCTTACTTTCCTAGAAATGTCCGTATCCACAGTATGATCGCTGGGTGTTGGGAGGATGCTGGGATGGGGCAGAGCTCCTCATTCTTGCTCTGTATATTCAAGCATGATAGTATATTTTTAATCTTCTTTACAAGGCTATAATAATGAATAGCAATACAGTTCGCTCTCTGGGTCCACACAGTCTGCATCGACAGATTCCACTATCCACAGCTTTAAAATATCCCCCTCCAAAAAATAAAAAAGAGAGAGAGAGAAAAGGAAAAAAAACTTTTAAAAAGCAAACCTTGACTTTCCCATTTTTTTCTTTTTTTCCCATTGTATATAATGGGACTTGAGCATCCAAGGATATTGGTATCCATGGAAGATCCTGGAACCAAACTCTGGTGGATACGAAAAATCCCCTGTAGTATCAGTAATACAACTTGTCCCCAGCTGGCCTTTAAAGTGCAGTGAGTTTCACACACTTAGTATCACAACAATATTAAGTTGCTTAACGTGATTTGCTTCTGAGGCTGAAAAAAGTGATTTACTGAAAGCAACCCACTGAGGAAATATTGCATGCTCTTAAGAATAGTATCATGCAGGCATGGTTTAGAACCCAAAAATAGGGAATCGAAAATCTAATGGGGGGGATTTTTTTTGATTAGTAATAGAAAGACTTACAAAAAGAATTTCAAAAATTTCTAAAATGTAACGCAATTACTGACGAAATTCGTTAGTAGTTCTAAAGTAGGCAAAGCAGGGAAACAGGACTGACACTGTTTTAAGCACAGGCAAATCAAGGGGCAACAGTCCCTTGGTTTCCTTGCAGGGAGATATAATGCATTAATATATTATTATTAATATTATTATTAATATTATTAAAGGACAGGGTTTCTTTGCAGGGACATATAATGCATTAATATATTATTATTAATATTATTAAAGGACAGGGTTTCTTTGCAGGGACATATAATGCATTAATATATTATTATTAATATTATTAAATAAAATAGTTGCCAATGCCCACCTCTGGTGCAGGCCTTGCTAATCTGTAGAGTTCTCCTCACTCCAGCTTTTTCCCATTCAGTTTTACCATAGCAGTCTAGGACCTCCGTTTGAACTCTATGGCTTTTCTTGATTCTGAACTCTTCCTTCTCCTCTCCGTGCTCTTTTCACTCCTGCTGCCCTTCTCTCAGCAGTTCTTATGTCCTTCTACTCTGTCCTTCTATCTAAACCCCGGCCTGGGTGTTTAAATCGCTCTTTTCGTCAGTCCTCCAGCCCCTCTAGGAGTCCCGATCTGGATCTCTCTATCGTTTCTGGCTCCTTTTTCACTTCCTGGAGGAGGCTTTCACTCTAATTAGGCTCCAAGCATGGAAAGGCCCCGATTTGACTGAGTTATGTCTGCAAAGCTATTTTGGAGGGGGAAATTTTCCTGTTGGGTGGGCATCCGAAATAGTTACTAATCTAACGAAAATTTCTTTTTTTCTCATGCCTAGTATCATGCTTGCAATAGTGTTACAGCATCAAAAGATATAAGAGGAGCTCTCTGTCAGTCAGCCAGACAAAAGTAAAGAAAGTCTTCTTGCCCCAACGGGCTAAATCCAGGGAAAGGGTCTTGGCACAAGGCTTAGCAAACAGAGTCTTAGAAACTAGAAGGCCCAAGGCCCAGGCTGAGTTCCGTGGAGACTTGGCTTGGAGTACTGAACGTTGACGAAGGATGGCACCCATCTCTGGGACCTAGCTTAAATAGGTCCCACAAGCTTTGAAGTTGCGACATACTGGGTCGTCGCAACTGGTTCTCACAACAGTTCTACAGCTGGGCCTTCTCAGGTCTTTCGCATGGGAATGGTATGCGATTCCAATTAGCACCAGCACCTGGGCAATAGGGAGTGAATCCATTTCCACTTATCGGCCCAAGATGGAGCCGAGAGCCTCTCGTCCTTGAACGAGAAATGACCTGGGAGGCTCCGCAAAAGCTGCCTGGCGGAGGCTTGCTTTCTAACTTAACAAGCCTAGCTGAAAAAACATGGCTTCGGTCTGGCTTGACCAAAGAAGCCGGTTGGGGACCATGCTGGGGTGTGACACCTTCATCCCTAGCATACACATGAGCACCAGGCTGAAACACCACAACAGTCTTATCTTAAATTACAGTTTGATGTAAATATTGAAAAACATTTAGCCTACTGATGCCTCCATTAATGTAACTGTGTTGGTATCTATTTTTATTTTGAAATTTATCAGTAGCTGCTGCATATCCCACCCTGGGGTTATGCTTGTGGTATTGATTTGTGGCATTGAATCTCTGCCTTTGTTAGCCGCTCTGAGTCCCTGTCCCCATGGGAATGAGGGGTTGAGAAGGGCAGGGGAAAAATGCTGTAAATAAATAAATAAATAAATAAATAAATAAATAAATACTTGCGTCAGTACTTTTCCCAGTTTCTTGTGGTGAAATTAGATGCCTCGGCTTATATTTGGCTTGGCTTATACTTGAGTATATATAGGGTATGTATATATGGATTTGAGTACAGCCCCCCTCCCCCCCCCCCAATAAACAGTCCTTTAACAAAATACCCGGCCACCATTATCTTCATTCTCGTACCCTACTGCCATGAGGAAATGATGCACCAGGAGACTGGATTGGGGGGGGTGTGATCTTTTCCTTCTTCCGGCTCCTGGAGCTCAAAAAACTGTGATGACTCTGTGGCTTGGGACCAGTGATTGCGCGATGCGGTCCCTGGGTCCAGTCCACATGAGACACACACCTGATATGAACTGGATCTTATGTATGATCTGGGCCTTACCAGGTGTTCAAATAATCTGGAACAAAGCAGGGAAACTCTGCTTTGTTCCAAATTAATTCAGTTTTCCCGGAAGCATCATTTGAACACCTCCAGTAGAACCAAGATAGGTCTCGGTTTTAAGGCCCGTTTGGATGGGCCTTCGGGTTGTCTAGCACAGTGTTTTTCAACCTTTTTTGAGCCATGGCACATTTTTTACATTTACCAAATCCTGGGCCACACCACCAACCAAAATGACACAAAATGACACTCTATCACAGGAATACATAGAGTTAATATGTTTTTAAATGTATTTATACACTCAGTGTGAAACCTGGGCCGGTTTCGATGAACACAACATAGATATCCTGGCAGGAATGGCAGAAAGACACACACGAAGGTCTTGCTCAACAGCTGGGAGTTATAGTTCACCTGCAACCAAAGAGCATTCTGAACTCCACCAATGATGGAATGAAATGAAACTTCCCACACAGAACGCCCATAACCAAGAGAAAATACTATAAGAGTTTGGTGGGCATTGACCTTGGGTTTTGGAATTGTAGTTCACCTATATCCAGAGAGCACTGTGGACTGAAACAATGTTGGATCAGGACCAAACTTGGCATGAATACTCAATTTGCCCAAATGTGAACACAGATGGTGTTTGGGGAAAATAGACATTGACATTTGGGAGTTAGTTAACACACAATCAAAGAGCATCCTGAACTCTTGCAATAATGGAATTGAACCAAACTTGCCATATTGAATTCTCATTACCAACAGAAAGTACTGAAAGGGTTTGCTTGGGAATTGACCTTGAGTTTGGGAGTCGTAGTTCACCTACACCCAGAGAGCACTGTGGACTCAAACAATGTCATGTTATGTTGTTGTTTGTTTTCTATCCAGAATCACAATGTTGGAAGGAGGCTCACCACTTTAAGGTCCCTCAAACAGGCATGGGAAAACTTTGGCCCCCTGGGTGCTTTGGACTTCAACTCCCACCATTCCTAACAGCCTGAGGCCCTTCCCTGTTTAGGTGGCTGAGGAGGAAAAATGCTGCTAGGAATGGTGGGAGATGGAGTCCAAAACACCTGGAAGATCCAAGTTTGCCCATGCCAGCTTTGGTCAGAGACCTCTTCCTTCCCCTTCGTGCCCTTTCTTCCCCCTCCTGACGAACACTTACTTTTTCTTCTCCACTCGGGCTCCCTTCTTCAGGAGGGGAGGGAAGAAGACGTGACCCGTGCGGGCGCTACTCCGCAGACTCGCCCCACGTCTTCCTCCCTCCCCCCTCCCCTCCTGAACACGCTCATGCTGCCCCCTCAGATCAAAATGGCGGCAACATGAGCAAAGCGAGCCAAAGCAAGCAGAGTGAGCCTGGGAAGAAGGGAGCCCGAGTGGAGAAGAAAAAGTGTTCGGCAGGAGGGGGAAGAAAGGGTTTTGGAGGTTCCAATTTCCCACGGAACACCTGATGATCGCTCACGGCACACTGGTTGGGAAACACTGGTCTAGCAATCCGATGCATTGCTGATGCGTTCCTGCACATTCAGGCATCAGCCTGCCTCACTGAATGGCTTTTGGTTTCCACCTCCAGGCTCCTGGCTTGCAGTCTAAATACTTGCCTGATTTATCTTCTTTGTAACCAGCATTCCAGGCAGAGCGGCTATTCCTTCCTTGCAGCTCCTCAAAGCCCCGATTGGTGGCTGATGAAATACCAAATGGATTATAAGATTTATTTTAAAGTGCAGCCCACCACAAGGCTTTTTATTAAAGTGCTTTATTGATTTTCTCCTGTCCAAAATAGATCCTTCACTGTGCTAACTCTCAGTTACTAACCAACCCTGCCATAAGTATTAGTCTGCATCTCTTGATGCCAAGGCCATGGACTCCTGATACACCGGAGTCTTGTACAGTACAGATTTAAAAGCTTTCCTCTTCAGTGCGTTGGATTAATGAGTTAAGCCTTATTAATTTGAGAAGGTTTGCTTTTTTGCTTGGGAATTGGCATCTATTGAATGGTTATTAAAGTCTCCAGCTCTGCGCATCAGCTGTTATTGCTAAAACATTGTATTAGTTTAAAGAATGGTATTTGGACCTAGGTTGGTAAGCCTCTTCAGACAGCAAGAGAAACAAGTGGCTTCCGTGTCCGTGGGGCCAGGGCCGTAGCCAGGATTTTGATTCGGGGGGCTGAGTTTGGTTCGGGGGGGCTGAGACTGGGTGGAAGAGGGTCTACCCTAGCAAACCTTTTGTATTGTTATCCCAATAACCCCATTAATGTGGGATATAATGAGCATGGTGATCATATCATGATATAAATGCACATAACAGTTTAAATAATGTACCAGTAAGGCCTTCTCGCGGACCACTCTGAGAATTTCGGGGCTGAAACCCCCTTAGCACCCCCCACCCCCCCGGCTACATGCCTGCGTGGGGCCATGATTTTCTCCACGTTTCAGGCTGTTAAGAAGAACCCCAAGGTGCTGGACACAACTGTTAAAATAAAGCATAATTCTACAAAGATTTACTACGTATATAAAAAATAAAAATGGTTGAAAAACATATTTCCAGTACTGATTAGAAAAATTCCAAACTGGTGAAAATCTTTGCCATTAGGTGTGCAAAATTCATTTCCACAGAAAGTAGCATCTCTATCTCTATCTCTATCTCTATATATAATAAAGTGGAATGTTTGTGTGTGTGTGTGTGTGTGTGTGTGTATGGCAGCATTCTGATTGGCTCCCGGCCTCTACATTCTGACAACATGATTGGTTGCCAGTGAGGGAGTATTTGCATAAGGCCTCTATTGGCCAGCCAACACGAACATTCCGACCCTCTAAACTGGCAGAGGAGGATAAGGCAAAGGCCCGAGGCAGTCAGGCATGGTGGGCGTTTAAGGCCAAAACACTTTGCAACCCCTTTGCGACCCCAAACAATGAGAGAACAAGACCACACTTGGCACACAGAACCATCAAGATCCACTCTACATCCTGGTGCAGTTTGAGGGAGGATGGACCATGGATGACGAGACTTGCAGTACTTTAACTCACCTGCTTAGAGCACTGTGGCCCACACCATAGAAGGATCAGGACCACACTTGGCACACAGATACCCACTGGCCCACTTTGCAACCTGGTGCAGTATAGGGCAGGATGGGCCACAAATGATGGGATTTGCAGTACCTTCACCTGATTCATTTCCCACAGAACATTGAAGCCCCTACAAATCACAGAAGAGGCCCAAATTTGGTACCCATGACCCACTCTACATCCTACTGCAGTTTTGAGTGGGACGGACCACAGATGATAGGACTTGAAGTACCTTCACTCACTTTCTGAGACCACTGCGACCCTTATCCAATTACCAAAAAAGTACAAACTAGGCACACAGAGCCTCCATGACCGACTTTACATCCTTGTGCAGCTTGGAGGAGGGCAGACCATGGATGATGGGACTTGAAGTACCTTCACTCACTTCCCAAAACTGCTGCAAACCTAATCCAATGACTGATCAAGACCAAACCTGACACACAGAGCCCTCATGACCCACTCTACATCCTGGTGCCGTTTGAAGGAGGATGGACCATGGATGATGGGACTTGAAGTACCTTCACTAACTTCCCGAGACCACTGCAAGCCACGTAAACATCTCATAAGGACCACCCTTGGCACACAATGCCTTTCTCAAATAACCCGGGCACCGCCAGGTCCCCAAGCTAGTTTTCTATAAAAGAATTGAATAAATAACTTTTTTCTGCATGGAAAATTTTATCACTTCATCACACTAGAGCCGTGGTCCGCAACCTGTGGGTCCCCAGATGTTTTGGCCTTCAATTCCCATAAATCCTAACAGCTGGTAAACTAGTTGGGATTTCTGGGAGTTGTAGGCCAAAACACCTGGGGACCCACAGGTTGGGAACCACTGCACTAGAGAATGAATCCACTTCAAATCCAGTTTCTTCCTTATGCAGAATTCTGGGGTTTATAGTTTAGTGAGGCTGTTAAAAGATGACTATGGTCATCTCAAGACTTGACTACTGTAACGCTCTTTACATTGGCCTTCCCTTGATTGCGACCCGGAGACTCAAACTAGCGCAGAACACCGCCGCTCGGCTCCTCGCAGGGAAGCTTGCGAGCTGTCATGTAACACCTATTTTGCGAGACCAGCATTGGTTACCAATTGAATTCCGGATCACTTTCAAGGTGTTAGTTCTTACTTTTAAGGCCTTACATGGTCTGGCATGGCCAGTGTATCTAAGGGATCGCCTGTTCCCTTCCAACCCCCCGAGGTCACTACGGTCAGAAGATTCAAACCTTCTTGCTATCCCCAGTGTTAGATCCTTCCACCTAACAGCAACCCGGCGGAGGGCATTCTCCATCATAGGTCCGGTCCTATGGAACTCCCTGCCGCCTGAGACTCGGGCCCTTCGTAGAACGTGCAAAACCTACCTCTTCAGGCAGGCTTTTGACAACTGTTGAGCTTTTAATTCTGTTTTATCTGTATTGTTGTATTTCTTCTTTGTAAACCGTCCCGAGCCTTTGGGATTGGCAGTATAAAATCGAAGATATAAATAAATAAATAAATAAATAAATAAATAAATATTGTAATCCGGTTCTTCATGGCCCCTCTTGGTTGGCTGGCATCAAGTATAGTAGATATTCATTCAATGCTTGCCAAGTGTTTTTTTATCAAAAAAAATACAATTTTCAAGTTTTTCATTATCAACAATATTTGTTCACATCCATGAATGGATACAATGAAGATTAAATGTTTCTATGCCATAAGGATCCTCTTTCCTTTCTGTTGGCAGCATACCCACATTGGACAGAGAGACTGAATGATACCCAGTTAGACAGTGGGGACCAGCTTCGATGGGAATGCAAAGCTATTGGGAAGCCAAGGCCTACCTATCGCTGGCTAAAGAACGGAGCCCCTCTCTGGCCAGAGGTAAGCGAACTATCGTTTTATTTTACTTATAGGTCACATTGTATTTGCTTGTGCTGAACAAAAATTCAAAGAATTTAGGAGTCTTTTGGAGCAAACATCTGAACTAGAGACAACATCTCACCTGTTTCAGAGCAGACTTCTGTCTCAGCAGCACACAAAGGCATGTAGTGCATACTGATAATTTCCTTCTGTGCCTGGAGGCCATGACTGGATGGCTACGGGCTAGCCGGTTGAAGGTGAATCTATTGAAGACGGAGATCCTATGGCTGGGTCGCCCAGTTGGGGGGAAGTGCCGGCTGCCTACCCTGGACGGCGAAGCACTTTGCCCGTCGTCCTTGGTAAAAAGTCTGGGTGTCCAGTTGGACCCATTGCTGACAATGGAGGCCCAGGTCTCTGCTGTCAGCAGATCCGCATTTTCCCACCTGTGTCAGGCTAGACGGCTAGCACCCTACCTATCCAGGAGCAACCTAGCTACGGTGATCCAGGCTACGGTCATCTCGAGATTAGACTAATGTAACGCCCTCTACATTGGCCTTCCTTTGTCCGTGATCCGGAAACTCAAGCTAGTGCAGAATGCTGCAGCTCGCCTGCTTGCCGGCGTCTCGGCCAGGTGTCATATGACCCCCATCCTACAGCAACTGCATTGGCTTCCAGTGGAGTACCGGATTACGTTCAAAGTGCTGGTGCTGACCTTCAAGGCCTTATATGGTCTAGGGCCGGTGTACTTGAGGGACTGCCTCACCCCATATGTTCCCCAGAGATCACTACGGTCTAAAGAACAAAATCTTCTTGTAGTACCCTCTGTTTGGACTTTCCACCTGTCCTCCACCAGGCAGAGAGCATTTTCGGTGGTGGCTCCGATCCTCTGGAACGCCTTACCGAAGGATGTTCGGGCCCTCGGAGAGTTATTCTCTTTTCGGAGGGCCTGCAAAACAATGCTCTTCCGGCAGGCTTTTAACCTCTGATAACCCCTGTTGACTATCCTGTGTGGGTCGGAAATCTGTGTTAAACCTGTGTTAAATTTGTTTTATTGTTGCATATTATGATTGTGCTTTTTAGGCTATGTAGACCGCCCCGAGCCTGAGAGGAAGGGCGGTATCGAAAAGGAAATAATGAATAAAATAAATAAATACTGATATAAAGCACAGCTTGTATTCTATATGAACTCATTAGTTAAGTATATGCTTAACTATAGAGAACAAGCGTGGTGTGGTGGTTTGTCATGCCCCAGCCTGACTCCATAGCCAAGCCAGAGAGAAGCCATGTTAACTCCAAGGCACCAGCCAGGGCTGAGAGAGAACCTTTGCAGAGGCCTCCGCGTCCACCAGCGGTCAAGGCCAGACACAGCCTTCTTTCTTCCCAGCCTGATAAGAAACGCTGGGAAAGCAAAGCTTCGTTATCCCCCTTCCTCCAGGTGCAGCCGCTCACGAGCTGACATATTTGCCTTCCTCGGAAGGCTTGGGAAAGTCAGGCCCACAAACTGTTCCTGGGAAAGAGCTGCGCCGAAGTCAGTGCCTCTGAGGCCAAAACAATGGGGGACCTATTTAAGTTGGTTCCCGTTGGCGCTCGGGATCTCGCGCCAACGTTCAGCTTTTATTGTCAAGCTCCACTGAACTCAAGTCCAGGACAAGGCCGCAGAGCCTCCACGTCACAGTACTCAAGTATTCCCCCAAGCCATTGTTTGCCAAGGACTTATCCCGGATTTTCTCAGAAAACTATTTGCTGTCCCCAATTGCGTTCCATCTGCGGTCTTAAGATTGGAATCAGGAACAGCCTCTCTCGAATCACTAGCTTGGAGAAGGGCCCTAGGATACTGGATGGAGAGTATGCACAAAGGGCCGGAAGCGGGCTATACATATTTGATTCAAGAAGACCCCTTTAAATCCCACCGAATCAAAGCATTAAATCAGAAACTTAGGCAGATGGGCCTCTCAGAGAACATTCTGAGCAGTCTTGAGCATAAAAAGACAATGCAGACCTTAGCAGAACGAATCAGTGACATAGACAAACAGGCCTCAATGACTCTGGCATGCTCCACATGCTCTCCACTAAATTTAGGCCTAACATTTAATCCTTTGGGATGTGCCAAATACTTAGAAAATTTAAATATCCCAAAATTTCGTCTTGCTTCAGTTGGGGCAGATTTAATGCCCTCAAATCAGCCATACTAGAAGGTAGATACAAAGGGACTGATTATGAACACAGAGTTTGCCCTTGCGGGGAGGGTGAAATAAACGGTAATACATGTACTTTTTATTTGCACAATTTACAGGGATGATAGACTAAGGTTAATATCCCCTCTACTCACCAAATGGCCAGGAAGAACCCCACATTGGTACTGTACTTATTTACTGTCTGATCTTGACAAAAGGGTAACGGAACAGGTGGCCAAATTTCTCTTTGCAGCGGCAAAAAGCCGCAAGTGCTTCATTAATAACCTGTAAACACTAAGAGTGTAACAAAGAGTACTCAGAACACTTATTATTAATTGGCAATCAGTTCCTGTTTTAAATGATAAAGACAGTCATTCAACCGATAGCGAACGGTGACACTTGTTCTTATTAATCATAACCCAAATGCAATGTTATTAATTTCTTAAATGTTGTATTCTATTGTTCTACTTTCACCTGACTTAGCCAATGGTTTGTTGACCGAAATAAAGGCTACTGACTGACTGACTGACTGATCCCGGATTTTAGCCCATTGGGGTTTTCAAGACTATTTCTTCATTTATTGGATCTAGAGCTCTCTAAAGAACATTGCCTTGCAATACTTGGATGCTGAGGCATCAGTGGACTATATTTTTACCTCTTCCCTTTTCTTCTACTTATTCTAAATAAAGCATTTAATCACGGCTGCTTCGTGGTGCTTTACTGAGGGATCCTCCAGGTCTAGGTTGCAACATGGTTTGAGTGTTGGATCATGACCCAGGAGACCAGGGTTTGAATCCCCAGTCAGCCATGGAAACCCACTGGGTGATCTTGAGCAAATCTTAGCCTCGGAGGAAAGAAAAAGCAAAGCCTGCCTGAGCAAACTTTGTCAAGAAGCCCTTGTGATAGGTTTGCCTTAGTATAAACTGGAAAGAATTTGAAGTTACTTAACTTAGTAACTTCTCCCGGGCTGGCTCTCCAAAACCATTCGAGAGAGGGGGGGGGGACCTCTTTCTCTTCATGCAACCGATGCCTGATAAAGAAGATTGGGGGAGACCTCCAATCACACCATAGCATCACAATCAAGATATAGAAAACTCATGAATATGAAACAGTTACCAAGGTGTAAATCAGGGTAAGCATTTCATATTCATGATCTCTTCTCAGTCATGATATTGGTATTATGCCATGATCATAACTCTTCCCCCAACCCACTTTTTTGGGCATTAGCTGCATGGGGAGAAATTTACTGTAAGTAGCTCAAAGTTATTCTATGAGTAAGCCAGGACAGGAGAGGTTACATAGCTAAGTATACTTAATGCCACCACTGATACAGAATACAGGCCTATGTTTAATATTTTTCTTGTCCACATCAAGACACTTCCTTAGGGAAAAAACCCTAACAACCACAGTGAGCTCCTTTCCCCATAATTAATAGGAAAAGTGTCAGTGTTCTCATTTTCATATTGATTGTTTCTGTCTTAAGATACTTTATTTTTGTCCTCCAAAAAGTCCTATCATATTTATTTAAAAATATTTTGTAAAAGATTTCCCACAAAATATAAGTACTATCATACAAAACATTTTGGCAGAAAATACATTGTTTTGTACAAAATGGAATGTTTCTTTTTACAGAAAATATTTATGTGTAGAATAAGTATTAAAATGTGGAAAAGTCATTCAACAAGAACACTTCTGATTTTTATATATATAGATAAATCTTCATCTCCAGTCAATTGCACTCCAGAAGTGAAGGCAAATGTTTCCCCCTTGATTTGCCTGTGATGTCAGCCCTGTTTTCCTGCTGTGCGCATGCGCTGGAATAAGAACTAATAACGAATTTCATTATTAATTACATATCAATTAATAATTTTTTGGAGATTTTTTTGTAAGTATTTCTATTACTAATAAAAAAAATCCCCCCCCCCCATTGTATTTAAGAACCACTTTTTTATGGATCAAGCAAGCCTAGTGGTTGGTTTTTTCTGTTCAAAGAAGTGAGAAGCATCTCAAGGTGGGCATCCATGAAAGTTAATAGACTTCCTTGGATTGTAGTTTATTTATTTATTTATGACATTGATATTCCACCCTTCTCACCTCGAGGGAGACTCAGAATGGCTTACAAGTTATATGTACATACAATATATAATATTATTTATTTGTTATTTATTATTTCGACTGATATACCCCCCTTCCCGAAAAGGCTCAGGGTGGTTCACGGCAATGAACAACAAAGCACAACATACTTGAAAACATAATAAAAACAGATTAAGAGCAGAGTAGGGGTTACAGCTTAGAGATTGAACGCCTGACGGAACAGGTTGGTCTTACAGGCCCTCCAGAAAGCCTGTGGATCAGTTATTGCTCGTGCCTCCTCCGGGAGGGCCTTCCAAAGGGTAGGCGCTGCTATAGAAAAAGTGCGCTGCCGCGTCGATGACAAGTGGCAGATCTTAAGTGTTGGAACCTCTAGTAGGTTTTGATCCATGGACTGCAGTGGTCTCTAGGGAACGTGCAGGGAAAGGCGGTCCTTCAGGTACACTGGCCCCAGACCATGCAAGGCCTTAAAGGTTAGCACCAGCACTTTGAAGGTACTCGATAGGGAGCCAGTGCAAGCGCTGTAGGACTGGTGTGATGTGGCACGTTAATGTCACTCCAGCCAGAAGTCAAGCTGCAGCGTTGTGCACCATCTTCAGTTTCCAGATTACCGACAAAGGAAGTCCAACGTAAAAGGCGTTACAGTAGTCTCGAGATGACCGTATAGCACAATATTAGTATTATATATTACTATATTGTACTATACCATTATTATTATTATTATTAACAAATTATACAGATCTGCAGAATTCATGTCTTTATTTATTTATTTATTTATTTATTTGACTTGTACGCCGCCACTCCCAGAAGGCTCGGGGCGACTTACAAAGCAGGAAATAAAACACAATGTATAAAAGACAACAAAAGAGAACAGCCAATAAAATACAATCAAACCAGTGGACTTTTCACAGGCCATCAAACGCCTGTCTAAATAAGAAGGCCTTACATGCCCTACGAAATGCATACAAATCACAGAGAGAGCACGAGTCTCCGGGGGCAATGTATTCCACAAGGTTGGAGCAATGATGGTAAAAGCTCGCCGCCTAGTTGAAGTGAGGCGGAAGGACTTAACAGAAGGAATGGTTAGAAGGTTCAGGTCTTCTGAACGTAGTGATCTCGGGGGATTGTATTGAACTAGGCGATCCCGTAAGTACACTGGCCCCAGACCATATAAGGCCTTGAAAGTAAGAACTAACACCTTGAAAGTGATCCGGCCATCAATCGGTAGCCAGTGCAGATCATGCAGGATCAGAGTTATACGGCACGTCGCGGGCTCCCCCGTGAGCAGCCGGGCTGCTGCATGCTGCACAAGCTTAAGTTTCCGGATCACAGACAAAAGTAGGCCAATGTAAAGAGTGTTACAGTAGTCAAGTCTTGAGATGAGTGTGGTTAGAGTACCATGGCCAGGTTGTTCTGGGACAAGTAGGGGGGCAGACGCTTCGCCTGTCGCAAATGGAAACACGCGATTCTGCTGACAGTGGAGATTTGAGTCTCCATCATCAGCAGTGGGTCCAACTGGACACCTAGGCTTCTTACAGATGATGACAGGCATAAAGCCTCGCCATCCAGAGTCGGCAGTTGGATGTCCCTATCGCCCGGACGACTCAGCCAGAGGATCTCCGTCTTCGCCGGATTCACCTTCAACCTGCTGGCTCGCAGCCATCCAGTGACGGCCTCAAGGCACAGATGGAAATTATTGGGTAAGGATTCCGGCCGGCCCTCCATCCTCAGAATGAGCTTTGTCTCATCAGCGTACTGATGGCACTCAAGCCCAAAGCTACGTACCAGTTGAGCGAGTGGTCGCATATAGATATTAAATAACAAAAGGGAGAGGATGGCTCCCTGAGGGACCCCACAGAGTAGGGGAGATCCCCCAGAAACCATCTCTCCCCTCAGCACTCATTGCTTCCGATTGTCAGAGTGCTTCAGGGAATAGATTCTAGAGGTTGGAACTGCGAGATTTCATCTATCCATTCCATTCCAATCATGTTCGGAATGAGGAAAAAGGATAACCCCAAGCAATGTCTAAAGTACATCTCTGTATTTAGGCATTCAAATTATTTTAGCGTTAGCAAAGAGTTAAAAAAAATAAAACCCAAAGGAAAAACCATCTCCATTTTGTGAAACGTGTAACTTTCATGTCTGCTGACGTCATTCATGTGGGTTCTTCTTCTTCTTCTTTCGCTTAAAGCTAGAAAGCCAACCCATGTCCCTGCCTTTGTGTGCTTTTGTAGAATTATTTTTCTATTCCATTACAGAGCAGAATTGAGATGGTTAATGGTGTGCTGATGATCCACAGTGTAAATCAGTCTGATGCTGGAATGTACCAATGTGTAGCGGAAAACAAGCATGGAGCAGTTTACACCGGTGCTGAGCTCAGGATATTGGGTATGCATTTTAAAGGCATATTTTACTATCATATTGCTATAGTACTACGTTACATGGATTGTATTTATGATATTTATTTATTATTTATTCACTCAAAGCTTTTATACCCCGATCTTCTCACCTCAATAGAGGGACTCAGACCGGCAAACAGCAAAAATTCAATGCTAACGTTTAAAATCTAAAAATATCTAACATTCACCATGAAATTAACAATTACCAATATAATAAATACATAAAAACTATTCGCCACAGTAAAATCATAACCAGCTCAGTCCTTGTATCCAGTCCATGTCTGGTGGTCAGCGACTTTAGTCAATGAGTGGTCTCCGCCCTCATTGGCAAAGGCCTCGTTGCACAGCCATGTTTTCACCAGCTTCCTAAAACTCAGGAGGGAGTGGGCAGATCTAACTTCACTTGGGAGGGAATTCCACAACCGGGGGGCCACCACCGAAAAGGCCCTGTCCCTCGTCCCCACCAGCCGCGCCTGCGAAGGAGCCGGGACCGAGAGCAGGGCCTCTCCAGATGATCTTAACACTCTTGAGGGTTCATAGGGGAGAATCCATTCAAACTGGTAAACTGGGCCAGAACCATATAGGGTTTCGCACATTAAAACCAGCACTTTGAATTGTGCTCGGAAGCTAATTGGCAGCCAGTGGAGCTGGCGCAGCAAGGGAGTTGTATGCTCCCTGTACCCCGCTCCTGTTAGTAACCTGGCTGCTGAGCGTTGGACTAATTGCAGCTTTCGGGCAGTCTCCATAGGCAACCCCATTGTGTGCCAGCTGTGCCAATATCTTGGGAAGTCCAACTTGGCCATAGTGGTCTACGCTCTGGTTACATCCCGAATAGACTACTGCAATGCTCTCTATGTGGGGTTGCCTCTGAAGACTGCTCAGAAGCTGCAATTCGTCCAACGTTCAGCAGCCAGGTTACTAACAGGAGCGGGGTACAGGGAGCATACAACTCCCTTGCTGCGCCAGCTCCACTGGCTGCCAATTAGCTTCCGAGCACAATTCAAAGTGCTGGTTTTAACCTACAAAACCCTGTACGGTTCTGGCCCAGTTTACCTGTCCGAACGGATTCTCCCCTATGAACCATCAAGGACATTAAGATCCTCTGGAGAGACAGGCGGAGACAAGAGACAGGGCCTTCTCTGTGGTGGCCCCTCGGCTGTGGAACTCTCTCCCAAGTGAAGCTAGATCTGCCCCCTTCCTGTTGTCCTTTAGGAAGCTGGTGAAGACCTGGATGTGGAACCAAGCCTTCCCAGAATAGGCTGAGATGGGCTGTTGTCTGAATGTACGACCACGTTTACAGACTGAGTGGAATCGTTTTACTGGCGATGTGGTTTTATGCTGGGTTTTTATAGCATTGAATTTTTGCTGTTATGCCGGTCTGAGTCCTTCGATGGAGGTGAGATGGTCAAAGTACAAAAGTTTCAAATAAATAAATAAATAAATAGAGAGCAAAAATATAGCCTTGGCCTTGAGCACAACACATCAGAGAGTTGACTATCACAAGAAAGTGGTGATAATTGTGCTCACAATTAACTAAAAAAAACCTGTTAAGGAGAAAAGTCCCCACAAGTATGTTGACTAGGAGACCATGCTGGTGAACCAGTTTTAGTCTACGAAACGTATTTTTATTTTCTGCCCCGGCAGGATATGGAGGATGAGAGGCCTAAACTCCCAACTTTTCCATTCTAATCCAGTTTTTCTAAAAGTTACAGTGTCACATACATTTCACATGTACTCTCAGGATAACTTTCCACTCAGCGAAACCTTCTCTCTAATCATCGAGCAGGTCTGTAACCAAATTCTTTTCTCCTGACCCAGGTCTTCTTTAATCAGGAGGCATTCAGACAGAATATAATACGCTGCAGCAAGATGCAGTCGGCAATGAAAGGCCTTTGTTCTTGCAATACTTATTTATTTATTATTCGATTTATTTCCTGGCTTATCCAGAACCCAAGGACACAAATGGGCTTCTTTTTCAGTCCGACTAAAGAAAAACCATTTCCAAAAATCCCTCATAGCCACCAGTCTTAAGAGGGGGAAAAAAGCCTTGAAATCAATTCCAGGGACTGCGGTTGACTCTATTTCTCAACTGAAATGGCGTTAGCTGGTCTTGCCTAAAGTAGATCCATATCTTAAATTGCTGAAAGATGAGCCAAAACATAAGTAAATCCACTTGATTCAGTGACACCCCAGTATATCCCTTTCGGATTTATATTCTAGTTTAATATGTTCCATGGTTATAGCTTTTTATATTATTAGAAATTCTATAAAAATTCTACTTCACCCTGAAAAGAGAAAAGAAAAGAAAAGAAAGAACCGGGTGGTGTGCAATTTGTGAAATGATAAATATTTAGATCTCTAGAGCAGTGTTTCCGAACCTTTTTTGAGCCGCGGCACATTTTTTACATTTACAAAACCCTGGGGCACACCACCAACCAAAATGACACAAAACGACACTCTAACACAGTCATACATATAGTTAAGATGTTTTCAAATGTATTTATACACTCAGTGTGAAACCTGGGCCTGTTTCGATGAACACAACATAGATATGACTTCCTCTCACATACTTATACATAGCTATCATGTCTTTTCTCAGTTTTCTCTTCTTCAGGCTAAACATGCCCAGCTCTTCAAGCCGCTCCTCATAGAGCTTGTTCTCCAGACCTTTGTGAAATTTCACCCTGAGTGAAACTTGCTTCCAGTTAACTATGGATGTCATGAAGCTGTTATAAACAGTTCCTCTGGGGGGGGGGACTCTCAAAAATCCAGTAAAATAGTAAAAAAAAAAAACATTTCCAAGCGGAGAGGCTCAATTTTTTTCTTGGAAACTTGTGAGGGGGCTGCTAGGAGGGGGGAGCGTGCCAATTTCCCACGGCACACCTGATGATCGCTCACGGCACACTACTGTGCCATGGCACACTGGTTGGGAAACACTAATTTATAGGACGAAAAGATGGAAAAGAACTACAGTAGATTATTACAATCCATGATTACTGTAGCAAGATCAATATATGCATAAAGATGGAAGACTTCTACTCTATTTACAAAGGAAAACTTTTTACTAACTTGTAGAAATGGACAAACTATCTAAGTTCAAGAGGGATAAATCATTTGTGACATTTATGAAAGATTTGAAAGTCCTTATTGATTTTTGTGAGAAAAAAAATGATTTGGCAGTTGTGGGTTTTGAGAGTTGGAAGGAAGGAATAGATATTTGGAAAAGCCGTTTGATATATGGAGTATAAGTAGAGCAGCATAACAATTATACAATCTGCACTGAATAATCTGGAAAGAAAATTGGAAGTGGCTTTCTTGGTTTTGAAAATTAGCTCTATCTCTCTATAATCTACATGCTTTCTTTCTTCTTTTTCTTCTTGTGTTTTCTGGTTTTTTGGTCATCTAATAGTTGTAGTCTTACTGTACTTTGAAATGTGAATAAAATAACCAAAAAGCAGGGGAAATACTTTAGAGCAGTGTTTCCCAACCTGAGAAACCCGAGAAAACATCTCTAAAGGAATCTCCAGGTCCTCTAGTGCAGTATTTCCCAACCAGTGTACCGTGGCACACTAGTGTGCTGTGAGCTATTATCAGGTGTGCCGTGGGAAATTGGCACGCTCCCCCCTCCTAGTAGGCCCCTCACAGGTTTCCAAGAAACAAATTGAGCCTCTCCGCTTGGAAATGTTTTTTTTTAAACTATTTTACTGTATTTTTCGAGAGTTGCCCTCCTCAAGCCTGGAGAAGCTGCTGGTAGAGCTGAAGCCAGAGGGGGCGGAGTCAGGCCATGCCAAGCCCCACCCCTCCCCGCTGGCTTTGGAGCTCCCAGCAGCTTCTCCTGGCTTAAGGATGGGAATGCCAAGCCAGTGGTGACATAGCTGGCACAAGGCTGACTTGGCACTGCCATCCTCAAGCCTGGAGAAGCTGCTGGTAGAGCTGAAGCTGAGGGGGGTGGAGCCAGGCCACACCGAGCCACGCCCCTCCCCGCTGGCTTTGGAGCTCCCAGCAGCTTCTCCTGGCTTAAGGATGGGAATGCCAAGCCAGTGGTGACATAGCTGGCACAAGGCTGACTTGGCACTGCCATCCTCAAGCCTGGAGAAGCTGCTGGTAGAGCTGAAGCTGAGGGGGGTGGAGCCAGGCCACACCAAGCCACGCCTCTCCCCGCTGGCTTTGGAGCTCCCAGCAGCTTCTCCCAGCTTAAGGATGGGAATGCCAAGCCAGTGGTGGCATAGCTAGTGTAACGCCGCCGCTTCCAGCTGGCGTCAATTTGCGAATATTGCTGCCACCAATTGTAAAGAATCGACTGCCACCCAATTTGTGAAGACTCGTTATTCGCCAACTTTTACACCTTGGCAGGGTAGGCTACCTCATCCACTGCCACGTCACTATGCGAATATTCGTTCTTCAAACTGCTGCCACCATTTTATGAGAGAGAATCCAACTGGAACACTTTTGTGAGGAAAGCTATTTGTGAGGGTTAATGATCAAGTTGTGAGACAGGAATAAACTTTTAAAATGAGGCTTGACTTTGGAAATCAACGGCACCGAGAGAGGTTTCAAGATGAAATAACAATCAACAGTTTATTCTGGCAAAAAAGCTTGGTTTGGTACTTTGTATAACTCTTCCGAGGAGGCACGACTTAAAAAGGTTACAAATGTTCTAGTAATGGTAAATACAAAGTTGCAATGCTTAACTATTGCTCTTCCTCAGCTATATCAGCTTCTAACTCTTTCAATACATAGGCACTCTGGCCTTCTTCGGACACTTTGTCTTTATTTAGCCCCCAGGCTTTACATAAAACTAGCTGGCTCGCAAGCTCAGCTCACCAAGACTGTATTCTCACAGCCTTAAACGTCGACTCCTAACCCTGCTCTCTCTAGAGCTGGTCAGACCTAACTGCTCTCTCTGAGCTCTCAACCCTAACTGTCCTAGAGCTGGTCTGACAGTTAAACTGTCAAAATTTAAAACTTCCTCAGAATTCTATTCTTGACTCCTCCCACTTCTGCCTCAGAGCCACGTTGCTATGGCAACTCTGCTCTCCCTGCAGAGATGTGCTCTTAATATCCGCTCTCTCTCCAGTTCACAATCTCCTAACATTCCAATACATATTCAATACTATAATAAAAAATAAACACTTCAACACAGCTAGCACAAGGCTCGCTTGGCCCTGCCCTCCTCAAGCCTGGAGAAGCTGCTGGGAGTGCCAAAGCTGGGGGGAGGGCTTGGCGTGGTCTGGCTCCGCCTCCTCTGAGAAGCGCCCCATCCAGCTGGGATTGACCTCCTTCGGTCCCCCGATCGACTGGTCGATCGCAGTTGACTTCTTGGGCAGCCCTGATCTACACAGTTGCAATTCAAAATCTGATGTACTCTGTTCAAAACCATAACTTTTTCTTGTCCCTTTTTAATCCTCCCTAAAGAGCTGTGACCATAAACACCACTGAAAATTTTCCCCTCTTTAAATAATGCTTCCTTCCCTCTAACTTGGCACCCACTTTGGCAATGTTCCCAAACTTCTTACTAAGCTAACGCTCTTCCTTTGCTTGTTGTTTCTCTTCTAAAACGAGCTTCCCTTCTCAACAGCTTCTGCTCCAACTTTCCCTGCAAGTCATCTGAAGAAAACCATCATTATTACCAAAGGGCAAGAAGTGGCTGCTGAATGCAAACCCCAAGCCTCTCCCAAGCCAACCATCTCGTGGAAGAAAGGAGACAAAGCCCTGAGAGAAAATAAAAGGTCAGATGCCGGTTCTTTAAGGTTTGCTTTGACTGCATGCGGGCCTGCGAGAAAGAGATAACGGGCAAGCGCCTTTGATCGGCAGCGGTTGGTGCTAAATGCTGAAGGCATTAATGAACATGTGTGACATTTCCTTTTTTATTATTATGCATTCTGATATGCATTGTATACCACTAATTGTAGGAGGCAGCCCAAATCTTATGGAGGATTGCAAGATATAAATAACTAGCTTGGGGACCCGGCGGTGCCCGGGTTATTTGAGGAAGGCATTGTGCGCCAAGGTTGGTTCCTATTAGATGTTTCTGTGGCTTGCAGTGGTCCCAGGAAATTAGTGAAGGTACTGGCCATGGTCCATCCACCGCCAAACAGCACCGGGATGTAGAGTGGATCATGGGGGCTCTGTGTGTCACATTTGGTCTTCATCATTCTCTGGATGAGGCTTGTAGCGGTCTAAGAAGGTGAGTGAAGGTATTTCAAGTCCCATCATCTGTGCTCCATCCGCCTTGAAACAGCACCAGGGTGTTGAGTGGGTAATGGGGGCTCTTTATGCTAAATTTGGTCTGTATTGGTCATTGGGCAAGGGTCGCGTTTTGAAGTGGGCCATTGGGGCCCTGTGTGCCAAGTTTGGTCCTGATCCGTCACTGCTGTGGGCACTGTGTGTGACTGCCTGAGGCCTTTCCTTTTCTCTCTGCGTCACCTTAGAATGTTGGAATGTAGATGGCCAATCACAGTCCTTTATGCAAATACCATTTTAGTGGCAACCAATCCCCTCTGTCTGGGACCGTAGAATGTTGGAGTGCTGAGGCTGGCCAATCAGAGTCCTTTATGCAAATAATCCCATAGTGGCAACCTATCGAAACACTGTCACATATTCCTTGGCACCTCTGCACCTCCCAGAAAATGAACATTCTATTTCCAATGAAAAAAAACTGTCATTTGGCTAACTCAAGCATTCAGTTGCAATCTGTTTTGGTGGCCAATCAGAGGCCGTTATGCAAATGGTTCCTCAGTGGCAACCAATGCCCTCTGTCTGGTGCCTTAGAGTGTCGGAGTTCTGAGGCTGGCCAATCAGTGTCCTTTATGCAAATAATCCCACAGTGGCAACCAATTGAAATACTGGCACATATTCCTCCGCACCTCCCGTCCTCCGCACCACTGCATCTCCGCAAACACTGACTTTTATTATATAGATAGATAGATTTATGGAAGCTGATCACAGATTTTCATATTTAAGGGGACAGATCTTCTTCTTAAACAGGCATCACATCTGAGGTCATTAACACTCCGTACACAAACCTTAGGACACCAGGGAGAAGGAGAAAGAGTGGTTACTTCTTTGTCTTACAAGTCAAAATTCCCCATTCCCTTCGTTCGGTTTCTCCCAGTTGTTCACCGCATTCTCCTGCTCAGCACACGATGCCCCTTTTATCTCT
The DNA here is from genome assembly GCA_030556195.1 of Anolis apletophallus. Taxonomy (NCBI): domain Eukaryota; kingdom Metazoa; phylum Chordata; class Lepidosauria; order Squamata; family Anolidae; genus Anolis; species Anolis apletophallus. The sequence goes on from JARBWK010000004.1 coordinate 176,919,441, forward strand.
TGCTTCTAATGCGCCCTCTCAAGAAATACATGATGACAAAGTTGTCATGTCCTTCAGTCTCCCCATAATTTTGGATTTACCTATTATCGTACCCCCTCTCAAAGTCCAACCTTGCCTGCTGATTTCCCCCACACTTCCACTTCCTAATCCTCTTCGAGATCCACGGTCATGCCTTTGTCCTTTTACGTTTTCATGTCGTCTCTGTCGGACTGTGATTCTCCCCACCCATTGTTTTGAAGGTCTCTGAGAAAATAACTAGCCAATGCGATGGGAATGGAGCACCGTGGCAATGGGAGAGCTGTGGGTCAATTAAATTTGAGTGACAGATAACATGTCGGAAAGAAACCTGGTAGAGAGACTTATCTGGAAAGTGTTCCAAGTTAGTCAGAGGTCGGTGTTCCCTTGAACAGTATCCAAGTTTTGCTGGTGGGGGGATTCTTATTTGTAATGCTTTCTCATGTAATACTTGACTTGCGCATAGTAAATAGTATTTTATCCAAGCGAGAGGTAGGGGTCTTTTGCTTATTTAAAACTGAGGAATCATTCACATATCAACCACGTGTGTGTGTGTGTGTATGTTGGGGTCTTTAACAGTGTTTCCCAACCGCTGTTCCATGGCACACTAGTGTTCCATGAGTGATCAGCTGGTGTGCCCTGGGAAAACCTTTCTCCCCCCCCTTCTTCCCCCTCCTGCCTAACTCCTGCTGCTTCTGCGTGGGAGGGGGAGGAAGAGGAAGGGCCAGGCGGTGGCGGCGAAGGGGCCAGGGCGTCGCCTCCTTCAGCCGTTTCCCCTCCGTGCGTCAGCCAGCCAGTCTCCATCATTATTTGAGTCCACAGTGCTCCAGCAAAGCCCCGTCCACCGCTCATACTCCTCCTCCTTGTCTGCGCGGCCTCAGCGAGAGAGCAGTCATGGTGGAGAGCAGTGCTAGCGACGGGGAATTGCCGCCTTCTCCCTCTCCCCCGCCCCCCTTTTGCCCGTGAGCCACTACCCATGGCAATGGGAGCAGCTGAGGCTGGCGGCGGGACCCTGGGCCCAGAGCCTGGGCTTGGTGGCGGCCCTTGGCCTGCTCTACTGCATGAGGGGCCAGCTTTGCCTGAGGGACAACCTGGCGGCAGGTGAGGGACTCTGTCTGTGAAGCAAAGTGAGGAGGGGAAGGAAGATGGAGAGCAGATCCAATAGAGAATGGAAGGGTAAAAGGAAGGAAGGAAGGCCCACCCGGGCTGTGTGTGCCACAGGGGGCATCAGGGGGTTTGGGACCACATGTCTCAATGCTGTGGAATCCTGGGAGTTGTAGGCACCCCCACTCTTTGCCAGGGAGTGTAGAAGGCTTGTAAAACCACAGCTCCCACTCCAATAGCATCGAGGCAAGGCCAATTATTTGAGTCCACAGTGCTCTCTAGGTGTAGGTGAACTACAACTTCCAAACTCAAGGTCAATCATCAAGCAAACCCTTTCAGTACATTCTGTTGGTAATGAGAGTTCAATGTGCCAAGTTTGGTTCAATTCCATTGTTGCAAGAGTTCAGGATGCTCTTTGATGGTGTGTTAACTATAAATCCCAGAAATTGTAACTCTTTGATTGTGTGTTAACTCAATCCCAGAAACTGTAACTCCCAAATGTCAAGGTCTATTTTCCCCAAACTCCATCTGTGTTCACATTTGGGCATACTGAGTATTCATGCCCAAGTTTGGTCCAGATCCAACATTGTTTGAGTCCACAGTGCTCTCTGGATATAGGTGAACTACAACTCCAAAACTCAAGGTCAATGCCCACCAAACTCTTATAGCATTTTCTCTTGGTTATGGGAGTTCTGTGTGGGAAGTGTGTGTCTTTCTGCCAGGATTTCTATGTTGTGTTCATCGAAACAGGCCCAGGTTTCACAACAAGTGTATAAATACATTTAAAAACATATTAACAATATGTATTACTGTGTTAGAGTGTCATTTTGTGTCATTTTGGTCGGTGGTGTGCCTCAGGATTTGGTAAATGTAAAAAGTGTGCCGCAGCTCAAAAAAGGTTGGGAAACACTGGTCTATACGCACACATTTGTAATCTGAAATCACAGAGCCATTTAAGGATGATGTTGTGTGCTTTTCTTTAGCTTGGAGCTCACAGTCTGTATCTAGGTATTTTCAAATTTGAAAATTAGAGCTACCACTAGATTAATTTGAAGCACAGCTGATATGACAAGTCACTAATAGACGAGCAGAAACTATGTAAGTGGAGGCAAAGTTGGGTTATTTGCATCTACTGTCCGATTCAGGAGTGTTCTACAAATGAAGAATGGCTATTCTTGGTCCCTTGGGTCAGGAAGAGGCCGCTCTTCTCCTTAATCAATGTCCACTTCATTGTGTAGAGTGGCTATCAGTATGGCCTCTAGTACTATGAATACCCAAATGCAATTCACTCTCACTGTTTCACTTTTAGACCATAATTGTACAAGATGACCTTGAGATAAACATATCCCCTTACACAACTTCGATCTGTTTGCCCTACCCATTAGCTGGCCCTGGACAAATGAGATAAGAACATAAGAACATAAGAACATAAGAAGAGCCATTCTGAATCGGGCCTCAGCCCATCTAGTCCAGCATTCTGTGTCACACAGTGGCCCACCAGTTGTACACGGGGATCTCTAGCAGAAAGGAGGGCAAAACTCTCACCTGCTCCCGACCCCCCACAACCAGTACCCGGGGAAAATCCTGCCTGCCTCCATCAACACAGAGGTGGCCCTTGGATGTCCATTTCAGTAACTACTGATTCCCTTGGTATCCATGAATCTGTCTAATCCTGCCTTGAAGCTGTCCAGGCTGACCGCTGTCACAACCTCCTCTGGAAGTGAGATGGGCATGAACTCCAGTTATCTAATTTTTTTGGTACTACTTTCTCCTGTGATGCTGATGACAGGAAGGAGAGCGTGCGCACAGCTCCCTGAGTGGCACATGACCATTGCTTCTGCTGAAAAGAAGACTGCATTGGGACTTCCCCAAATTGGCTTCAAATGGCTCACAATTTAAAAGAATAATACAACCAAGGACATACAAAAACAGTTCTTAAAATAGAATTAAACTATAGACAATAATAAAACAATTCAATTTCAGGGAGTCCTTGTATCTCTTTTTGGGGGTGCCTCTCTTGCACTGACCCATGGTGAGTTCACCGTTGAGTAGTATCTTTGGGAGGCGGTGGTCCTCCATCCTAGAGACGTGCCCTGCGCAGCGCAGCCGTGTTCTCAATAGCATGGCCTCAATGCTGGTGATCCCTGCTTGCTCAAGGACAGCAACATTCGTCACATAGTCTGTCCAGTGTATATTTAGGATTGTGCGAAGACAGCGCTGGTGAAAGCATTTGAGGAGTCATAGGTGTTGGCGATAGGTGACCCATGTTTCAGACCCATAGAGGAGAATAGACAGTATGATAGCTCTGTACACACTGACTTTGGTGCTTTGTCTCAGGTATTTGTTGCTCCAGACTCTTTTGTGAAGCCTTCCAAATGCACTCTATGCCTTTGCTAATCTGTGATCTATCTCTTTATCAATCTTGGCGTCTGAAGAGATGATGCTTCCCAGGGAGGTGAACTGCTGAACGGACTTAAGCACAAATGTGCCTATGCTGATTTGGGGGTTATGGTGTTCTTCCTGTGGTGCGGGCTGGTAGAGGACTTCCCTTTTCTTCAGGCTGACTTCCAGCCCAAACAGCTCTGCAGCTGCTGCAAAGCAGGATGTGAGGGGCTGCAGGGCTGCTTCTGTGTGGGCGACAAGGGCAGCATCATCAGCAAAAAGCAGCTCACGGACTAGATAGTTTAGAGTCTTAGTGCAAGCCCTCAGGCGGCTTAAGTTGAACAAGCTGCCATCAGTACAATAGCGTATATTTATTTATTTATTTATTTTATTGTTTCGATTTGTATACTGTCCTTCCGATTTGGCTCAGGACAGTTACAGTACATCAACCAAAACATTAAAACCATAAACCATAAGAACAACATTAACAATTAAAACAGATTAACGAAGTTAGCCCATAACCAAGGAATGGCTAGACATTATATGCCGACTTATCTTCCAAGAAAGGGTGCCCAAACATTATTTCAAGTTTTCCTTCTGAGATTCCACAGAATCTACAAATCACAGTGTTAAAATCAGATTTGTTTTTGCTTCACTGACTGCAGATGGTGTTTAAGTTGACAGAATCTGTGAATTGCAGACATAACCTCTTTTTCCAAAAACAATACTTCATTCATCCTTTACTGCCTACTCCCACTCTGCCCCATCACAGAAGTACATAGAAATATCTTCTCATTGTTGAGCTTTCAGTCCAACTCATTAATATCATTACATGACTATTAATTATAGTTAAAAATAGAATTATTCTTCACCACTCTAGCGAAGGAAAATCCTATTAAGACTCTATAATTACTTACTTTGCTCAATCTACAAAAGGAAACGTGTTTAATTGTTTGCTTTGAGCTAACAAAAATCTAATTTTAGCGAGATGGTCTCTTTTGGGGGAAAATGTAAATGGGTTGGGTTTCCTAGCTATTTGACCATGAGTGATAATATCAGACTGGAATTGTGTGCGTTAAGCCATTCAATATGATATTTCTACATCCAACAAAACCATGTGATTGCCACATTCTGGGATGTATATCTTCACTAAGTTTCTTCTCAAAGTTAGTAGTGAATAATTTCAGCATTTTCACCCTGTCATACTTTTCAAAGGCTATATACACTAGGGGTGGCTGATCCATAAAAAAATGTGATTCTAAATTCATGGGGGGGGGGGGAATTCCGTTGCTGGGTCGTTATAGAAATTATTCCAAATTTTTAAAAAATAAATTTCGTAATTGAAATGTAATTAATAATGAATTTTTGTTATTATTCGTTACACCAGCTGGGAGGGAAGAATGGAGGGCAAGCCCTGCACTCTTCCCTCCCACTCCCACCCCCCAGCTCAGGAGCATCGTAGATTAAATTTAATGTGCGATGCTTCTCAGCTGGGAGGGTAGGGAGGGAAGAATGGAGAGCAAGCACTCCCTCTTCCCTCCTCCCGAGCTCAGAAGCATCACACATTAAATTTAATCCGGGATGCCTCTCAGCTGGGGGGGGGGGGCAGGGAGGGAAGAATGGAGAGCAAGCACTCCACTCTTCCCTCCCCCTCCACCTCAGAAGCATCCCGGGTTAAATATAACCCGGGATGCTTCTGAGCTGGCATGGGCATTGCCATCCACTCCACAAGCCTTGACGCGCTTTAGTTCTTAGAAAAACAGGGGGCAGTACTGTGGTAAAGCACAAACACAGCTAAGGTATATAATAAACAGTCATAGACAGTATTATATCAAAATACATTTCAATCAACAATATGTAGTACACAATATAGAGAACCGCATCAAAAGTACATAACAATATATCAAGACATATCCCAAAATTACATAAATTCCATACAAAATGGTCAGCATGAACAGTGAAAAGCAATCATTAGGCATATCACATAACCCGTGAATGAAAGCATCAAAAGGCCATCCAAAATACAATCACGGGTTATCAAGACGCTGTAAGGTCCCGTCCTAATACAATACAACCTGAGTAGGCCAAGGGCGGGAACCCAGAACGAGGAGGAGAATTCCTAGGGGCAGCAAGCCCCAAGTAAACCCCGAATTCGCCGGCGAAACGAGTGATACTTCCGGGGACCTGCTAGAGCCGCTGATGCACTGGTGATGCAAGATGCGGGCACCACCCTCAGGCGTGCCGCTAGGGATGCTGGTAAATGTAGTTCCAAATGGTAAACAGAAAGCAGGGACGCCGGGAAGCTTCTGAGCTGGCATGGGCATTGCCATCCACTCCTTCAGTTCATATCAGGGAAGGAGGTGCGGATGCTCCTCCTTCCCTGCTAAGACCTAAACCGTGCCAAGGCTTGACGCGCTTTAGTTCTTAGCAGGGAAGGAGGTGCGGAGGGCATCCCCTCGCATCCTCCTTCCCTGCTGAGAACTAACTCCGCGATTCAGGAGAGCCTGGGGAACCGGAGCAAAGCTCGGCCAGGCTGCTTCCAAAGCGCCCGCCTCAGCTGGCGAGAGGAGAAAGGCGGGTGCTGCTGCCCCCCAGTCTCCTCTTGCGAGTTGAGAACTGGGGGGGGGGGGAATGACCTAATAACGTGACCTTTACAAAAAATGGCGATTCCGGGTTCGGTTTTGAAACTTCACTTCCGGGTTGGACGCCGAGGGTCGATATAGAGTCAAAATTATTTCAAATACGAAATATTAGCAGGTTTCAAAGTATTTAAATTGGAGATGTACATGATGGACTTACAATGCACACAATTCTCAAAGCCAAAAAAATTTATTTATTTATTTATTTATTTCTTGGGATTTCTACACCGCCGACTCCCAGGGGCTCGCGGCGGCTCACAAGAACCAATGGCACAGCGCCAGAGGGTTAAAAACAGAACACTTAAAAACATCATTAAAACATGCAACAACAATAATTAAAACAAGAGCAGCAGCAATATAATGGCCCAGTGGATGTATAGACGAGCCTACTCACCGAAGGCCTGCCTAAACAAGTGTGTTTTGCAGGCCCGTCTAAACGGGAGTAGGTCCCTCAGGGCTCTGGCTTTCGGCCGGGAGGGCGTTCAGAGCGTGGGAGCTATCACAGAGAACGCCTCCGGCAGGTAGATGTTAAATGAGCCAGCTTCACCGATGGTATTACCAAGAGGTTGGCCTCCTCAGACCGGAGTGATCTCGATGGGCAATATGGAGTGAGACGGTCCCTCAGATACGCTGGCCCCAGGCCGTGAATGGCCTTGAAGGTAAGAACCAACACTTTGAAGGCGACCCGGTGCTCGATAGGCAGCCAGTGCAGATCCTGCAAGATTGGAGTTATACGGCAACCTGCTGGAGCCCCAGACAGGAGCCGGGCGGCAGTGTTCTGCACTAGCCTGAGCTTCCGGATCGACGACATAGGCAGGCCAACGTAAAGCGCGTTACAGTAATCTAGCCTCGAGATGAACGTGGCTTGGATCACCGTGGCTAGGTCGCTCCGGGAGAGGTAGGGGGCCAGCCTCCTTGCCTGGCGGAGGTGGAAAAAGCAGCCTTACTGGCCATGGAGACCTGGGTCTCCATTGTCAGATGGGAGTCCAAATGGACACCCAGGCTCTTCACTGACGGCGCTGGGTGCAGCGCCGCACCGTCCAGGGTCGGAAGCCGGGCACCCACCTCGCCCGGGCGGCCCAGCCACAAGATCTCCGTCTTCGCCGGACTCACCCTCAACCTACTGGCTCGCAGCCATCTAGTAACGGCCTCAAGGCACTGTTGGAAATTATCGGGGACGGACTCCGGCCTGCCCTCCATCCTCAGAATGAGCTGGGTGTCATCCGCATACTGGTGACAGACCAGCCCATAACTCCGCACCAGCTGTGCAAGCAGCTGCATGTAGATGTTAAATAACAGAGGGGAGAGAATGGCCCCTGAGGAACTCCGCACACTAATGGGGAGTCCTCGGAGACCACCCGCCCTCCTCACACGCTGAGACCGCTGGCGGAGGAAGGAGGTCAGCCATTTAAGGACAGTCCCCCTCACTCCAGCCATGGCCAGGCGGTGGATCAAAAGATTGTGGTCGACCGTGTCAAACGGTGCCGTGAGGTCCAATAACACGAGCAGCGCAGACCCGCCTTGGTCGAGCTGGCAGCGGAGTTGGTCTGTGATGGAGACCAGAACCGTCTCCGTCCCGTGCCCCAAGCGGAAGCCGGACTGGAAGGGGTCTAGCCATGTTGCATCATCTAAGAAGGATTGCAGCTGCTCCATTACTGCTCCTCTCAATCACCTTGCCCAGGTACGAAAGGTTCGACACTGGGCGGTAGTTGAGGGAACCGCAGGATCCAATGACGGTTTCTTCAGTAATGGAGGGCCGCACCTAAAGGCTGAACCACATTCTAATCTACATAATATCAATTGAATTTCTTTAATAATAATAAAAGGGCACTACATTGCGTTTTTAATATATTAATAAGACTGATAAGAGTATATGTTATGAGCCATGAAAAAGAGAGGTTGTCGTAGGAAAAATGACATTGATTCACTAAAATTTTACAATACAATGGTTAACAACATGTGAACATTTGTATCATTTGTGTCTCTGTTGGTCTGTAACAAGTGCGTCAAAGTCAGGTTGAATGTCAGAGGTGGAGATGCGAAGCACCCCATAGAGATGGCCATCCAGCCTCTGTTTAAAAGCCCCCAAAGAAGGAACCTCCACCACACTCCAGGGCAGAGAGTTCCACTGCTGAATGGCTCTCACAGTCAGGAAGTTCTTCCTAATGTTCAGGTGGAATCTCTTGTAGTTTGAAGCCATTGCTCCATTGCATCCTAGTTTCCAGGGCAGCAGAAAACAAGCCTGCTCCCTCTTCCCTATGACTTCCCTTGACATATTTATACATGGCCCTCATCATGTCTCTTCTCAGCCTTCTCTTCTGCAGGCTAAACATGCCCAGCTCTTTAAGCCGCTCCTCATAGGGCTTCTTGTCCAGACCCCTGATCATTTTAGTCTCCCTTCTCTGGACACATTCCAGCTTGTGAACATCACCCTTAATTTTCAGTGCCCAGAACTGGACACAGTATTCCAGTGTGGTCTGACCAAGGCACTTGGTTAGTTAAAATATAAATGCATAGTTTCTAATAATAAGTTTGATCTGGCACAAGACTTCAGCTCAGATGTTTACATTCCTTTTTGCACAAGAGGAGGGAAGTGGACACTCTGTTATTGTGTTGTTCTGAATTTTAGTACTCTACCTTATCCGAGTATTATAAGCTCCAGCTGAGCGGAGAGAGAGCTCCCCCCCCCCTTCTCCTTCGGCAACCAGCTGAGCCTTCCTCCTCAGGCTCCACCTCTCCATGGCTCACCCCTGCCTCCAGCAGCAGGAGCGAAGGCTCAGCTCTTCCTCCGCAGGCTACGACCCTCCGCGGCTCGCCCCCGCCTCCAGCCTTCGCTCCTGCTGCTGTTCCAGGAAGCGCCGGAGCGCCAGCAGCGCTAAGAAGTCATGCAGGCCCAGCTGGCTGCTAAAGAAGAAGGGAAGGGGGAGCACGCGAGGCGGAAGGAAACTTGTTCTTCCCCTCCATTGGCTGCTCTGCTTTGCCTGCCTGCTGGGGCCCTTATGCGGGCCGGACAGAATCGGCCGGAGGGCCGCATCCAGACCACGGCCCGCAAGATGCCCAGGTCTGGTCTATGCTATCTAGGGTAACTGAGAACTGTAAGCCAAACACAATCTAGAGGGCTCCATTACTCCCACCATGGTCTAAGGGTTGAGTAAGTAGGCTGCATATAGTATTTGTTTCCATGGAATGTCTTCTAAGGCAGTGTTTTTCAACCTTTTATGAGCCGCGGCACATTTTTTACATTTACGAAATCCTGGGGCACACCACCAATGAAAATGACACAAAATGACACTCGAACACAGTAATACATATAGTTAATATGTTTTTGAATGTATTTATACACTCAGTGTGAAACCTGGTCCTGTTTCGATGAACACAACATAGATATCCTGGCAGGAGTGACAGAAAGACACAAACTTCCCACACAGAACTCCCATAACCAAGAGAAAATGCTATAAGAGTTTGGTGGGTATTGACCTTGAGTTTTGGAGTTGTAGTTCACCTATATCCAGAGAGCACTGTGGACTGAAACAATGTTGGATCAGGACCAAACTTGGCATGAATACTCAATATGCCCAAATGTGAACACAGATGGAGTTTGGGGAAAACAGACCTTGACATTTGGGAGTTACAGTTTCTGGGATTTATAGTTAACACACAATCAAAGAGCATCCTGAACTCTTGCAACAATGGAATTGAACCAAACTTGGCATATTGAACTCTCATTACCAACAGAAAGTACTGAAAGGGTTTGTTTGGGAATTGAGCTTGAGTTTGGAAGTTGTAGTTCACCTACACCCAGAGAGCACTGTGGACTCAAACAATGTTATGTCATGTTGCCCCAGAGCAAAGTGAGGCAAAGCTAGCAGAGAGAGGCTGGGAAGAAGGGAGCCCGAGTGGAGAATTAAAAGTGTACAGCAGGAGGGGGAAGAAAGGGGATTGGAGGTTCCAATTTCCCACGGCACACCTGATGATTGCTCACGGCACACTGGTTGGGAAACACTGTTCTAAGGTACGTGAGTGAGTCTGGATATGTAGTATTTTGGTGACTGGAGAATGTACGAGATGGAACTGTTAGATGCGGGTAATATCTTTTGGCTAGGTTGGAAATTCATTCAGCCTTGATTTTGATGCTTTTCTCTGAGGTCCACCTGCTTTCTCATTCCATTCTTCATATAATAACAACAACAATAGGAACTTGGGGTGGCTTGCAAAAGTACTACAAAGTGCCGCATGTATAAATCCTATCTGAAAAAATTGAAAAATTCATAAAACACAGTAGAACCTGCGAATAAAGCCGGCTGTCTATACTGACAGATCAAAGCGCAAAGTGAAGCAATCCGTGGATCCATGTAGCCAGAGGCTCCACCTGCCAAACGCCGCTCCTCTTCTGCCTCATGTATGGCTATTTGCACTGCGTCTCCGGCCTACTCGTGCCGCACCAAATGCGCATGCGTGGAAGTTCCGTGTATGCGTATTTGATGCGGTGCAACTCGAGCAGGCCGGAGACGCGAATCGCTCTACACGAGGCTGAAAAGGAAGAGCGTTGGGTGGCCGGAGGTGCCGCCACACCAAATGTGCATGCATGGAACCTGGCAGCCAGATTCACCACTGACCATGTGGCGCCCAACGCGGCCGCGTAGTTCGTGTAACGTTAGATCCGCCTCTGACCATGTGTCATCAGCAACCATGTCCTTGCCTTGTTACACTTTGGGTTCCTTTATGCGTGCCTTTCAATTGCAAGTTTAGTTTAGTGCAAGTTTAATTTAGTTTAGTTCAAAGTGCAAAGTGAAGCAATCAGTGGATCCTTGAATCTGGCCATAGATTACAACAGGTCGAAGGCCTGCTTAAAGAACCATGTTTTTAAACTAGCGTGAAAGGCTTGAAGGGTGGGGGTTTACATAATCCTCGTTGTATCGTATTAATTAATCTCAACTAGCGTAGATGCTGAAATCAATTATTGAATGGTGAGTCATCATGTATGTATTGAACAATGAGTCAACCAACAGAGAGATGAAATTGGCTATCCTAGAGCGGCATCATGTTGTAAGGGGTGCCCTTTGTCAGCTTAGAAATTCTTTGAATAAATTCTGTAAACCAGGCGAGTCATCTTTCCCTCATAAATTATAGAATTGTGAGCGAACCTATGGGAATAGTGGTCTCAGTGGGCTAAATAGTCATTTCTTAAAATTAGAACTAGGAAAGTTGCTGGTTATAGTCTTGCAACACAATCCCATACGTATTTACTCAAAGGCATAGGCCATAGAGTTCAATGGAGATTATTTCCAATTAAATTGAAATAACATTGGAATTAATTCTGTGTACTACATTGCATTATACAGCTGCTGTTTTGCTGTTTTGCATTATACGGCTGCCTTTAGATGCTCCTCTAATGTATCCTCTTGCCCCTTTAATTGTTTAAAAAAGGTCTGTTGCATAATGGAATACTATTGTAATCATACTTCATACTTCTATTTCTCAGAGCTTATTTCCAGCACCAGGGCTGGGACATAAATGGTTCTCCAAATGTTGGCTTGGAATGCCCATTATACCTTACCATTGTCTATACTGTTGGAGATCACAATCTGATAATATCTGGGGTCTGCATCTAGCTGTTGTCAATCCCTTCCCTTCCTTCCTTCCTTCCTTCCTTCCTTCCTTCCTTCCTTCCTTCCTTCCTTCCTTCCTTCCGTCCTTCCTCACCAGAAACCAAAGAAGTCGAGCCTGTCTTATACCATGTGCAGGGCTGGACTAAGGTAATTTTAAATGGTAAGCTAACATTATTTTGCCCCCCCCCCCTCAATAATCTCCAATCACTGAAAAATAAAAGGCCTAATCATAACACATACAATATAAATAACTTATAATATCTCTCTCGGCATTACTTCGCGAACAAAGATTCTTAGGAAGGACACATCCCACGTTTTTTACAAGCGTGTTGATGACTAAAAAGGCCTATCTGAGATAGGCAAGTTCAGTTGCAGAAAGCACAGCAGAAAGTCTCCTTGGGTGATGTTGTTTCCAAGTTCTTTCTGCGTTGTCGTTTCTCTTCGAGACCCATTCGGCGTATCTTCTTTATTTGATGTGGCGCAACTCAAACAGGCCGGAGACGCGAATCGCACTACACAAGGCCAAAAAGGAAGAACGTTGGGCAGCCAGAGGCACGGCTGCACCAAATGCGCATGCATGGAAGTTCCGTGCATGCGTATTTGATGCGGCGCAACTTGAGCAGGCCGGAGATGCGAACCGCTCTACACAAGGCCAAAAAGGACGAGCGTTGGGCAGCCAGAGGCGCCGCTGCACCAAATGCACATGTGTGGAACCTGGCAGCCGGATGCACCCCTGGCCATGCAGCGCCCTACGCAGCTGCGTAGTTCGTGTAATGTTAGCTCCGCCTCTGGCCATGTGTCATCAACAACCATGCCCTTGCCTTGTTACACTTTGGGTTCCTTTAAGCGTGCCTTTAAATTGCAAGTTTAGTTCACGTTACTATGGCTTGGTTGTTCCAAATGTGAAAAATAGCTATCCACTTTCCTCTCTCCGAACGCCACAATTGCTGCAAAATCCTTAATTTGCTTAAAGGCTTATCTTTAGCTAAGAGCTTGTAAACTACAGATTCCAGCATTGTTTGTCCTTAATAGAAACCGGCATCTAAAATAAGCCAGAATGTATACCTCTGAGGACAGACGACTGGCTGATTCTTCCCTTCCCCAAGTGGCGACTCAGTCGTTATCACTGAAAGACACTCTTCAGAGGAAAGACAGAGGAATAGAAAAGGAAAGGTATTCAACATCATTCAGAAAAGAAAACTTGAGAAGAGAACCATGTACAGTAGTTGCTGCTTTTCATTCTCTCCCCTGCCTTCAACTTTGCATAATTCCTAGCCTCATGTAGTTGTGTCTCTTCATCACGGGAAGGAAGGATTTAGATTATAAATGAGAGAGAGTGAAAACTGTTGGTTTTGAAGTTGTGATAACAATTGAATTGTAACATTATTGGTTTTTTTAGTAGCATGCAATTGTACTAATTGGCTGTATTACTCTAATTGCAATACAGATCCTGAACTAGTTTAAAAATTATTCTGTTTTGATCAGATTCCCCTGATATAATTAGAGCCCCTCCCAATGTTGTTTTATGTCGCTTAGCAATATAAATAAAGATGTGTAATGGAGTATCTCAATATCACTAGTCAAGATTCTGCTGGGAGCCAAAAACAGAAATCTCTAGAACTGTATAGTTTCTTGCCCCCTCCTCTTCCCTGGGGAATGCTGACTTAGGTCCAATCTACTCAATAGACCAGGGGTGGGCAACCTACGGCCCGCGGGCCAGATCTGGCCCGGCAGCCACTTTTCTCCAGCCCGAGGAGAAGGCCGTTAGGGGCAGGGTCAAGAGGAAGGGGTGCCGCTGCTGCCGCCATTCCACCGTGGGCTCTGTGGGGCCTGTGTCGGCAGGCAGGCTGGAGGAGCAGTGACTTTGGAGTGCCTGGCATCCCTGGAAGAGATCGGGGCTTGCAGCGGAAGCACTCCGCAACCTGCGGGGGCTTATCGCCCTGGCGACCCGGAAGACTTGATCGTCTTCCGGGTCGCCAGGGCGAACAACCGCCTCAGATCACCGAGTGCTCCCCCTGCAGGCCCGGATCGCCTCCAGGGATGGCAGGCACTCCATAGCAGGGCGATCAGCTGGGGAATGGCTGGAGGCAAGAGCGGGCGGAGGCCTGCAGCCTCCGATCGCCTGCAGCTATGCTCTCCTCTGCTGCAGTGGCGGCTGGGTCCGCTTTGCCATCCGCTGGGCTGGGTCCATTGATCCATTCCATCTTGGGATCCTTTCTCTCTTCAGGATGTCAGCCTTCATCTTGGTTTGCACCTTCTCTTCTTGAATTTTATTTTATTTTAGCGGTTTTTATTATTATTTTATAATAATTTTATAATAATAATATAATAAATAATATAATATAATCTATATATATAAAGGAAGAGTCGTCATCGAACGACTGTCCTAGGCAGAGAAACCTGACAAGGCAGAGACACCAAATTTGGCAACAAAAATAGGCCTCAGGCAAGGAAGGTTTTTAGCAAAAAAACTTTCCCCCCCAAAACCTAGAAGGCCCCCAAAACAACAATAAAAAACTACATTTCCCAGCATCCTCTGCGGCTGCCAGCGAAACCCATTGGCCAACATCAGTTACCATAGTAACGGTGGCCAAAGCCAGCCAAGGCTAGATTAGAATGCTGAGTGATTTTAGTTTAGACAGTTGGTGTTTGAGGGTTAAACTGCCACGGCCAAGATCTAGGATAGAGACAAATAGGGCACCAGGGACACAGGCACCACTGACAAACACATACCCCCACAATAACACAAAAGTAATACCTACACACAACACAATACGCACATAACACAACCTTGCGTCTACTGCTCAACCCATTTGTATACCATTCCTTCCTTCCACACAGGCATAAGCTGACCCAAAAGACAAGCCATGCCTCCTAAAAAGAACAGCATCGAACGACACACTCGCAACGCTACATACATCACACAAAAAAGGGCAGAACAAACGCCAGAACAGAAAGACACTGCACTACACTAGCTTTTGCCATCACCATAAACAAGGCTCAAGGACAAACACTACAAATCTGTGGCATAGACCTTGACACAGAATGCTTCTCCCACTGACAACTCTACGTAGCGTGCTCCAGAGTTGGGAAACCACAGAACCTCTACATCAACACAGCAGACGGAAAGACAAATAACATTGTATATCCACAAGCTCTGCAGAACGCCAGGAACACCACACACCGACCACTCCACAGGACTTCAACATCCCACCCACCAGAACAACCCACAACGACACAGCCATGACCCCACCAAGACCATAAGTAACATCAATTCCAACCCTTACATACTCAGACTTTCTTGCATCTCCTAAATAGGGCACAGCAATGCGTGCCGGGTACAGCTAGCAATGTTATATTATAATTTTAATATATTATAATGTCTATATATACTATAATATAATAATTATGATATTAATACTAATAATATATTAATATTTCTTGAGATATTAATATGTTAATATTAATTATGTGTAATATATAGTAAAGATAGTAAATAAATAAATAAATAAAGTAGATTAGAATGTAGTTCAGCCTTTAGGTGCGACACTCCATAATATTTTTTGGCTCTCGTGTGGCCCCTTGGAAAAAAATAATTGCCCACCCCTGCAATAGACCATACTTCTTAGCATGGGCTTACCTGGGCCCAGAAATCCTCAGAAAGGGGCTTTCTCCCAGTTCTAGTAAACTTCACAGATATGGTTTTGTGGGAATCTGATAGAGGGCCTTTTCAGTGGCTTCTCCTAGACATTGGAAATCTCTGCATAGGGTTTGCTGGAATGGTATCCTCCTTGCTGTTGTGCCGTTGTTGGAATACTTATTTATTCAAAACAGCTTTCAGAAAGCTTTTAACTGCTGGATTTTTGTTGTTGTTGCTTTAATCCCATAATCCCTTTCCCAGTTTTCTACAAGCGACCTGGACTTAAAGCTCCCTAGGCCATCCCCCCATCTTTGATGCTATCCAGGAGACCAACTTACCTGTCCGAACGCATCTCTCCCTATGAACCATCGAGATGTTTAAGATCATCCGGAGAGGCCCTGCTCTCGGTCCCGCCTTTTTCGCAGGCGCGACTGGCGGGGACGAGAGACAGGGCCTTTTCAGTGGTGGCTCCTTGGCTTTGGAACGCCCTCCCTAGAGACATCAGAACGGCCCCCGCCCTCCTGACGTTTCGCAAGAAAGTCAAGACTGCGAATGCCGGTTTGAGCAGGCATTCGCAGTCTTGACTTTATTGCGAAACGTCAGGAGGGAGGGGGCCGATCTGATGTCTCTAGGGAGGGCGTCGATGTGACTGAAACTGATTTCAACATGAGGCTGAGACTCTAATTGTATGTTTTAATTGCTAATTGTTGTTATATGGTCATTGTTTTGTTACCCGTGTTTTTGATTGAAGGGCAGAGACTGCCTTGTGTAGACCGTCCTGAGTCGCCTTCGGGTTGAGAGGGGTGGTATAGAAATATGACAGATAGCCTAAAGGTTGAAATTCAGTTCCTGGTCAACTTTCGGTTCTACAGCAAGCAGTTCCATGAACTCCTGATTTCATGATTTTTTTGGTCATTCATGACAGAACTTTGAGTTGCCTTTTTTGGGACTATCCTAGTTTTAAGCTCTGTTGCTTCTTAGTGGATTTACATTCAGAGACCTTGCAGCTTAATTAGCCTGACATTTTGGGAACATTTCCTGGGATTTTCTCAAATGTTTTTGGCCTTGGCTATTTTCATGTTTACTGTTATTTTTTTGGACCTTGTTTACATCAATAAATAGACTGTTATTTCCAGCTGTGGTTGTGTGAATATTTAAAAGGCCCTGGTTCTCAGCCGGTGTGCGACACACTCCCAGTTTGGCGTCATGCGAATGCCCTCTATGGCAGTGTTTCCCAACCAGTGTGCCGTGAGCGATCATCAGGTGTGCCGTGGGAAATTGGCACTCTCCCCCCTCCTAGCAGCCCCCTCACAGGTTTCCAAGAAACAAATTGAACCTCTCCACTTGGAAATTTTATTTTTTACTATTTTACTGGATTTCTGGAGAGTTGCCTCCCCCCCTCCATTATAACAGCTTCATGACATCCATAGTTAACTGGAAGCAAGTTTCACTCAGGGTGAAATTTCACAAAGGTCTGGAGAACAAGCCCTATGAGGAGCGGCTTGAAGAGCTGGGCATGTTTAGCCTGAAGAAGAGAAGGCTGAGAGAAGACATGATAGCCATGTATAAATATGTGAGAAGAAGTCATATATATGTTGTGTTCATCAAAACAGGCCCAGGTTTCACACTGAGTGTATAAATACATTTACAAACATATTAACTATATGTATTACCATGTTAGAGTGTCATTTTGTATCATTTTTGTTGGTGGTGTGCCCCAGGATTTTGTAAATTTAAAAAGTGTGCCGCGGCTCAAAAAAGGTTGGGAAACACTGCTCTATGGGAAGATACTTTTTCAGGATTGGGCTAACTCCTAGGGAAAACATGCACTATTGTGAGATACTTTACAGATTGATAAGTTGCTCCAAGACAGAGTACATATACTTTAAGCCCAAATAAAATTTGCTTTTCCATTCTTTCATGATGGGTAAAGTACATTTTTAACTCAACATCAAGAGCCGATAAATCCTGTGTACACGGCAGGAAGGATTTGTTCAGATTAAATCAGCAGAATGTGCTTGCTGTACCATATGGATAACATTTACAAAAACAAACAAAGTGTAACCATTTTGAGAAGGTGGCATCCGTTCTGGGTCAGCTACTCAGTGCTTATTATAAAACAGGAAAAAGTCGGCTTAGCAAGTATAGAAAGGATTTGTAACATGGCAAGTAAAACAGGAACTTGTGTGATATATGGATAGGAAACATGAAAACGAGTGAGGCTGGTATGTTTGAGAATATTTAAGGGAAAAAAAGAATGACAAGAGTGTGCAATGTTTTGCATTAGGAATGGTACTGAAAGGGTGAATAAAAAGGAGGGCATGTGTTAACAGCTGAAACATGAGATTCCAGAAACTTATTCACACAATATGTTATTAAAATGTGGATTTAGGGGTGGTTGAGCCATAAAAAAATTGATTCTAAACTCATTGGGGGCGGAATTTCCGTTGCTGGGTCAATATAGAAATCATTCCGAAAAATTTTAAATAAATTTCGTAATTAAAATGTAATTAACGAATTTTCATTATTATTCGTTACGCCAGCTGGGAGGGAAGAATGGAGACCAAGCCCTCCACTCTTCTCTCCCCCCCCCCCCAAATTTTATATTTGGGATATAACCTGTAGTACTAGATAAAACCATAGAAGATAAGGACTTCATGACCCAGTAATTGTGATGGTAACAACTTTCCTTTATTAGCCATAGCCTCAGAATACCGGTTAGTAGGTGACACTATCCTCATATTTTCCTGGAGAGGTTCATTACACATATCTGGTTGGACATAATTACCAGTAGTGCTATTGTTATGTAGTTGTGAATAAAGGGCAAGGTCATCAATCAGAAAATTGTAAAACATCCACAGAGTGTCCAATAGAGGTTTTGTTAATACGTAGTTATTGACATGCATACAAGTGCTTGAAACATAAATGAAAACAGGCAAAAATGTTTCACTTCCAAATCCAGGCACCGCTATTGGCGTCTCACCAGCTTTCAATACGTATCCCTGGCCCTGCCTCCTGGTTTTTAAAGCATTTTTTCCTAAATTTGATTTCACACTCCAGTACGTTGTGAGCTGTCTGTGGCTCTGAGCGTATCATGTACTAATTTTTCCTCCGACAAGCTTGTAATGGGGATTTGAATCGTTATTGTGTTTTTCTTGTTAAAAACATCTCTCTTGTTCGCTCTCTCTTGCTTTTTCCCTTTTTCTCTATGTGATTGACACTTTTTTCTATTCAATTTCCCATCTCTCTGGTCTGGTCTCAGTAAACGCTTGCTCTCTCTTTAATTTTCTTCAGAACATGCATACATATTCCCTGTCAATTCAATAAAATATTACCCATCTATTAAACCATTATTTGATTGTACTTATTACAGAATGAATCCAAAGCTTTGCATTTTAATGGGAAATTACCTGGTTCACACTTCCCATGTGAATATTTAAAGCAGAACACAAACACTATTCTCTTTTCACACTTCCTGGTCCAAATTTTAGTTCTTAAACACATAGGGTTCAAAATACACCTTTCTATTTGCATTTCTTCTAATGCAGTGTTTCCCAACCAGTGTGCCGTGAGCGATCATTAGGTGTGCCATGGGAAATGGGAGCCTCCAATCCCCTTCCTTCCCCCTCCTGCCGAACACGTTTTCTTCTCCACTCGGGCTCCCTTCTTCCCAGCCTCGCTCTGCTCGCTTTGCCTAGCTCTGCTCACGCTGCCGCTTCCGCGGGAGGGGGAGGGAGGAAGACATGACCCATGCGGGCACTACTGCGCAGACTCGCCCCACGTCCTCCTCCCTCCCCTCCACAGTGCTCTCTGGATATTGTTGAACTACAACTCCAAAACTCAAGGTCAATGCCCACCAAACTCTTACAGTATTTTCTCTTGGTTATGGGAGTTCTGTGTGGAAGTTTGTTGCGTGAGCAGGCGTGACACACCTGGCGCCAATAACAAGCAGACACGTTGGTTGAAAAGTGGTTGGATAATATTGGCCACAACTCGTTTATTGAAAACAGGAACAAAGAGGTTGGCGGCCATGCTTGGGTCCTGGATCAAGGTAGACGCCCCCGAAAAATGTCCAGAGATGAGAGCAAGCCAGGGTGCGAGCGGCCAATGCCTGTCCACGGAAACTCAGCACCCCAGTGGGCCTGGGCGTTATCCCCCTAACAACCAAGGGGTGATAAGCCAACCTGATCCAGGGGCCAAGCAGCACGCCACACACCGACACGGAGCTGTGACAGATACAAGAAAATGGTTGCCTTAACCTGATGCTAACAGAACAGGAACATGAACAGAACAAAACCAACAATGCAATGAGTAGGGAGGGTGGGAGGCAAAAGCGGCCTGCCTCCGAATGAGGCCAGGCAGTCCCGGGCAGCGGAAGATGCCTGCCCGGGCGGAAGTCAAGGGCCAGCCGGAAGCAGCGAGGGGGCAGGGCGGGGCCGGCCCCCCATTGGCCGGCTGGCCTGGGTGGCGGGAAACCTTCCCGCCACGGAGGGCTTCTGGGAAGAAGAAGCTCCCTCCAGGCAACAAGATGGCGGGGGGCAGCGCCGCTCCGCAACCCGACGTGGCCGGTGAGTCGGCCACGCCCAATTCCATTCCATCATTGGTGGGGTTCAGAGTGCTCTTTGATTGCGGGTGAACTATAACTCCCAGCTGTTGAGCAAGACCTTTGTGTGTGTCTTTCTGCCATTCCTGCCAGGATATCTATGTTGTGTTTATCGAAAGAGGCCCAGGTTTCACACTGAGTGTATGAATACATTTAAAAACATATTAACTATATGTATGACTGTGTTAGAGTGCCATTTTGTGTCATTTTGGTTGGTGGTGTGCCCCAGGATTTTGTAAATGTAAAAAATGTGCCGTGGCTCAAAAAGGTGGAAAAACACTGTTCTAATGTACACGTTTGTGCTATCAAATACTTCAAGAGCCCATGTACAAAAATGGGTATATAAGGAGGAATGTATCCAAAAATGCATACAATTCTTGCAGAGTTCTTAATCTGGAATGGAATGAATATGTACTTTACAGCAGTGTTTCCCAACCTTTTTTGAGCCGCAGCACACTTTTTACATTTACAAAATCCTGGGGCATGCCACCAACCAAAATGACACAAAATGACACTCTAACACAGTAATACATATAGTTAATATGTTTTTGAATGTATTTATAAACTCAGTGTGAAACCTGGGCCTGTTTCCATGAACACAACATAGATATCCTGGCGGGAATGGCAGAAAGACACAAACTTCCCACACAGAACTCCCATAACCAAGAGAACATGCTATAAGAGTTTGATGGGCATTAACCTTGAGTTTTGGAGTTGTAGTTCACCTATATCTAGAGAGCACTGTGGACTCAAACAATGTTGGATCAGGGACCAAACTTGGCATGGATACTCAATATGCCCAAATGTTATTTCTTATATCAAAAAGTGGCAACCCAACCTGGAACTCACCTGGGCCTTTTCCCCAGCAAAACTGGAGACACACTGGGAAATATATGGCTGAGTTAGACTGGGAGGAGTGGGAGTTTGGAGGGCTCAAGGCTCTCTGCTTTTAACCCTCTCTAGGGGAGGTTGAAACCAAAGATTACGATGGTTTAAGCCTGGCTGGGGAGAAATTGGGCCCTCCCTCCAGGTGTTTTTGGACTCGCATAATTCCTAACAGCAGGTAGGCTGTTAGAATTGTGGAGTGGAGTCCAAAACACCTGGAGGGAGGGCCCAAGTTTGTCCCATACTTGGTGCATCCTCATTGTTGGTCCTCCAGGGAGGTGAGTGCAGGGTTAAAACCATCGAGTTTGGAGCGCTAGAGAGGGCAGTAGGAAGAAGGTGGAAATTCTGCATGTGAAAATTACAGAAAATCAAACAGATTTATGCACCCCATTTCTGAATGTGCAAATGGATTTTTCAGAACTCCTTCCATTACAGCTCATCTGAAGAAGAAAAAATCAGGCAAGAATGTGAAAAGCTCTGAGTTTCTCCATATCCCACTAGCATTTATTGTAATTTTCGCTTCACATCAGCTTGCAAGATGCTGGGTTTTCAACCCACATTTAATTCTGCACAATTTTTCACGCAATTATGCTTAATTTATGCAATTCATGTGCAATTTAGCAATTTTAAGGAACTTATCCACATTGACGGAAGTGTATTTCTGCATTTTAAAAAATATGTATATTTTAATTGTTTACATTTCAAAATATGTTCGTTGTTTTGAGAACACTTCCCAGAAATTCTCTGTAAGCTGCGTGAAAATGTGAATAAAAAGCTAAAGCGCACCTTTTTTCATTATAAAGCTCAGGATACGTTCTCTCGGCATTACTTCGCGAATGAAGATTCTTAGGAAGGACTCATCCCATGCTTTTTACAAGCGCGTTTATGACTAAAAAGGCCAATCTGAGATAGGCAAGTTTGGTTGCAGAAAGCACAGCAGAAAGTCTCCTTGGGTGATGTTGTTTCCAAGTTGCGGTTCTTTCTGCATTGTCATTCCTCTTCGAGACCCATTCGGTGTGTCTTCTCGAAAGAGGCCCCAGCATTGTGGATAGTGCGTCTCCATGCCTCCTGATGTGAGGCCAGGGTGGACCACTGATTAAACTGTGTTAAATAGCAATGAATTTCAATTATGGCAATGTGGTGGAGTTGGTTTTAAATATTGTTGGCTTTAATATTGTTTTACCATGTACTGGAGCTCCTGTGGTGCAATGGGGCAGGCAAGTGGGGATGAGAGAGAGGGACCTTGTGCCAGCAGGACTGAAGACCGACAGGTCGGAGGTTCGAATCTGGAGAGAGTGCATATGAGCTCTGTGATGAGGTGGTTATTTATATGTTAATCACATGTTTGTTTATGTATTTAGAAGGAACATTCTTTAAAAGCTGCAGAGAGTGAGCAGTAGAATGTTCGCAGCAACAAGCTGTAAGCAGAGGCTGTTGCCATGACAACAGAGGCCACTCTGCTTTAGAATGTTCAGTTTAAATCTGACAGTTGGAGAATGTCAGTTGGCCAGCTGCTGTGAGCAGAGTTTGTTGGAAATTGAGTTGCTGAAGCTGCAAGCTGTCTGTAGGAGCTACAGTGTGCAGTTCAGTTCTGTGTGTGGGTTTAGGGAAACCCAAGTGTGTGGGTTTAGATAAACCCAGGTTAAGGACAAGTGTAGTCCTAGGTTTGAGAGTAACCCAGTATTAAGTAGTTACTTGTGATTGTAACTGTATCAGGGGAAAAACCCCAGTGTTATATTGTTGAAACCTGGAAGTTTATACCTCTTCGGAGTATCTGTGAAACCACCTAAGCTTTGAGCCAGTTTGTGTAAAATAAACTGTTAAACACTTTCAACACTACATCTGTGGAAGTCGTTTGTTCACAGAGACCCTCACATCTAGTGGTCAAGCATTGACAAATGGTGGCAGCAAGTTAATTAATAATAAAGAGAAAGCAAAACATTGAGAATTGGTGGCAGTGGTCAGTCGTCCACAGTGAATCCAGTACTAGGTTTGGAACATCGTTACATTTGGTGGCAGCAGTGGGATTGAAGGATAGCCTGCCCTGCCACGGTTCGAAAAGTAAACAGGGTGAAGTTTCACCTTTTACCACAAGCTCCCTTTGTCAGCTCCAGCTCCCCATATGGGGACATGAGAGAAGCCTCCCACAAGGATGGTATAACATCAAAGCATCCGGGTGTCCCTGGACAATGTCCTTGCATACAGATAATTCTCTCACACCAGATGCAACTTGCAGTTTCTCAAGTCACTCCTGACACGAAAATAAACCATGTACTTAATTTTTGTATACATGTTTGCTATGTATTTTGAGTTGATATTGTCTTATGTTTGAATGGCATCAGATTGTTTCCGATTGTTAGCAGCTCTGAGTCCCTCTACGAGGGAGAGAGGGAGGGATATAAAATAAAGTAAATAAATAAATTCTCCATCTTCCATCATTTGAATTTTCAAGTTTGACATTTTGCTCCCTGTTTTACTTTTGTTTGATGCTCAGAAAAATGTGTATACCAAAAGGCAGAGTCCAAACTGGGGAGCTTAAGAGAACCCCTGGTGTGCAATAGGATATCTCGAAGAGAATGAAATATTATAACCCCTGGCAACTCCTGCCGAAGATAAATTCCTATTTATTAAAAACCATTTCTTCCTTAGCATGGGGCTGCTTTCTCTGTCAGAAGTAATTTTCCCAATGTGGTTAATGAAAGAATTTTCGTTGCATAAACATAATATTAAAGGGAAGCAATTCACATGCTTCCAGCTGAATCCCAGAGTGCAGAGAATGGTACAAGTGCAATTGACTGTGCCCCGAACAGATGATCCCGGCGTCTAGCGGCAGAATCCTGTGGAATAATTGGTACACACTATTTCAAAAACCCTCTTTGATTTTTGCCATTTGGATAGCTTCATTAAACTTGATAATTTGCTTGTTTAGCTGGATTAGGAACTGGATAGTCAACGATCACATTCTGAAGTAGGATGCTTCTACAATCAACATTACTTTATCATGTAAGGCTTATCTACGTACACTAGCATAAAAACCTATACTTACCATGAATTGACCACTGCCAATCTTCATGATACACAGCCACTTCCAGAGCATCCCACATTCTTTTCACTTTAAACCAAAGCTAGTCCACTTTAGATAAAGTTAGAGCAGTGTTTCCCAACCAGTGTGCCGTGAGCGATCACCAGGTGTGCCGTGGGAAATTGGAACCTCCAATACCCTTTCTTCCCCCTCCTGCCAAACACTTTTTCTTCTCCACTCGGGCTCCCTTCTTCCCAACCTCACTTTATGACTTTATGACAGGGGATTCTGTCATAAAGTTTTCCCATCCCTGTTTGAGGGACCTTAAAGTGGTGAGCCTCCTTCCAACATTGTGATTCTGGATAGAAAACAAACAACAACATAACAGGTGAACTACAACTTCCAAACTCAAGGTCAATTCCCAAGCAAACCCTTTCAGTACTTTCTGTTGGTAATGAGAGTTCAATATGCCAAGTTTGGTTCAATTCCATTGTTGCAAGAGTTCAGGATGCTCTTTCATTGTGTGTTAACTATAAATCCCAGAAACTGTAACTCCCAAATGTCAAGGTCAATTTTTTCCCAAACTCCACCTGTGTTCACATTTGGGCATATTGAGTATTCATGCCAAGTTTGGTCCTGATCCAACATTGTTTGAGTCCACAGTGCTCTCTGGATATAGGTGAACTACAACTCCAAAACTCAAGGTCAATGCCCACCAAACTTATAGTATTTTCTCTTGGTTATGGGAGTTCTGTGTGGGAAGTTTGATTCCATTCCATCATTGGTGGAGTTCAGAGTGCTCTTTGATTGCGGGTGAACTATAACTCCCAGCTGTTGAGCAAGATTTTTGTGTGTGTCTTTCTGCCATTCCTGCCAGGATATCTATGTTGTGTTCATCGAAACAGGCCCGGGTTTCACACTGAGCGTATAAATACATTTAAAAACATATTAACTATGTGTATTACTGTGCTAGAGTGTCATTTGGTGTCATTTTGGTTGGTGGTGTGCCCCAGGATTTTGTAAATGTAAAAAATGTGCCGTGGCTCAAAAAAGGTTGAAAAACACTGAGTTAGAGGATATTGAAGAGTTTACTTGAAAATCTGGAGTATCCCATGACTTCAGGAACATCTGAACACATCGATCGGATCTGATTTGGTCCAATCTCCTGTCCCGATTGGCACCACTGTCTTCACCCTTTCCTTGCACTGATCAGCACAGAGGAAGGCAGACAAAGAGTGAGAGTTTAAGGCTTGCTGAGTTTGGATAGCAATTTAAAACCCATCATTTTTTCTTATTATGAATTACACATTAGGGTCTAAATTGGGCACTAATGCAACTGGGCTGTTTTCCAAATTTGGAAATGGATATATACTCATCCCTGGATATTTTGGCTTATTTGATACTGTGATCAAGCCTTAACGCCCATTTACTATATAGTGATTTAAACATAAATTCAAAAAAAAAAGCTCTGCTATTTTAATTCATCCATGTTGTGAAAGATAGTAGGAATAAACGCACATGGCTATTGGCATTGGATTTTTTATTGCATTCTCTGCCAATATTCTATGAAAAGGTATTTTTGGTATAATTCTATCACATGATAAGAGTTGCATTAGTGACTTTGGAAAAAGTGAAAACCAAGGAATAACTAGGCTCCGATTCACGCCATTGCAAGAAGTGAGACGTCTTCTGGTTTTTGATCCGTTTCTATTGGGATGCACATAGAACAAATACGAGAAAAAGGATAAGGATAACTTATTGTAGTAAACATAGGTAGAGGCTGTTGTCTCAAAACAGAGCTGTGCAATACTCTGATTAGAATTCTAGAATTCTAGAAACAATGGAATTGTTGCACTCCAGGTCAGGAAAAGCCCTCTGACTTAAAACACACCACACGTTGAGTGGAAAATCCAATCCTTTTTATTGCCAGTAGAAATAGATGCTTGCAAGAAAGTAACAAAGTTCCAAAGTTTTAAGTCAGTAAAAATGCAGTAACACAAAGCAATGTCCACAAAAGATACAAAAGCAATCCAGAGCAGTATTAATCCAGGCAGGAATCAACAGGATACAAAGACAATCCAGGTGAAGCTAGTCAACACCAAAAGGCTGAAAATATCCACAGGAACAAGACCCCTTGAACAGGATTTCCATGGCACATGAACTTGATTTCCAAACGATGCCTGATCTAACAGGTTTTCCCTTCAAGCAAACCTTATATCCCAAAACCCAGAAACTGGTTTTGTTTTTCCCCACTCTTGGCTCTTAACTGACAAAGTCTTTCAGAGCAACGTAAACATTGAGTTTGCTGCCGATCCTGGCTAAACTCCAGCTGCCTATTTTTGAACTCCTTATCTGGCTGCTCATTAAAATTCCCAGGTGTCAGATTGTTGTCCAAACCCAAATCTTGAGAGCTCACGGAGACAGGGAGTAAACCATCATCTCTCTGCCCAGCAGGAATATTCTCACGAGAAACTGTTCTTTGCACTGGGGCCTCTCTGTCATTGTCTGCATGAAAATCATTGACCAAACCATCTCCATCTTGCACCTCAGCCTCATTTCCCCCATCATTTCCCACATCATTGCCCACATCAGAAGCATCATGATCCTGAAACACAAACACAGGCTGATTCCCAACAGGAACAATACTTGGAAGCAGATTATTTTATAATGGTAGTACTTTGTAAGAAGTATACCCTTAGACAACTGCAAGAGAAATGTAGAGAGCAGAAAAAAGGACTCTACGTAACATTTGTCGACCTCACCAAAGCCTTCGACACTGTGAGCAGAAAAGGTCTGTGGCAGATCCTGGAACGTCTGGATGTCCCCCCAAATTCCTCAAAATGATTATCCCGCTACATGAGGGCCAGCCCGGTCAAGTCAGCTACAGCAATGCTCTCTCGGAGCCCTTTCTCATAACTAATGGGGTGAAGCAAGGTTATGTTTTTGCACCAACCCTATTGACAATCTTCTTCAGCATGATGCTCCAAAGGGCTACGGCAGACCTACAAGAAGAAGACGGCATATATATACGCTATCGTACTGATGGCAGCTTGTTCAACTTAAGCCGTCTGAGGGTTCGCACTAAGACTCTAAACTATCTAGTCCGTGAGCTGCTTTTTGCTGACGATGCTGCCCTTGCCGCCCATTCAGAAGCAGCCCTGCAGCCCCTCACGTCCTGCTTTGCAACAGCTGCAGAGGTGTTTGGGCTGGAAGTCAGCCTGAAGAAAACGGAAGTCCTCTACCAGCCCACACCACAGGAAGAACACCATCATCCCCATGTCAGCATAGGCACATCTGTGCTTAAGTCCGTTCAGCAGTTCACCTCCCTGGGAAGCATCATCTCTTCAGACACCAAGATTGATAAAGAGAGAGATCACAGATTACCAAAGGCATAGAGTGCTTTCAGAAGGCTTCACAAAAGAGTCTGGAGCAACAAGCACCTGAGGCAAAGCACCAAAATCAGTGTGTACAAAGCTATCGTATTGTCTATTCTCCTCTATGGGTCTGAAACATGGGTCACCTATCGCCAACACCTACGACTCCTCGAACGCTTTCATCAGTGCTGTCTTCGCACAATCCTAAATATACACTGGACCGATTATGTGACAAATGTTGCTGTCCTTGAGCAAGCAGGGATCACCAGCATTGAGGCCATGATATTGAGAACACAGCTGCGCTGGGCAGGGCACGAGGTCTCTAGGATGGAGGACCACTGCCTCCCAAAGATACTACTCTATGGTGAACTTGCCAGGGGTCAGCGCAAGAGAGGTGCCCCCAAAAAGAGATATAAGGACTCCCTGAAACAACATCTCAGGCTCGGCCAGAATGATCACCAACAATGGTCCACCCTGGCCTCACATCGGGAGGCATGGAGATGCACTATCCACAATGCTGCGGCCTCTTTTGAGAAGACACGCCGAACGGGTCTCGAAGAGAAACGACAATGCAGAAAGAACCACAACTTGGAAACAACATCACCCAAGGAGACTTTCTGCTGTGCTTTCTGCAACTGAACTTGCCGATCTCAGATTGGCCTTTTTAGTCATCAACACGCTTGTAAAAAGCGGGTCCTCAGGGAAGGTCACGCCTGTTATTTTCCTTATGGCATGAATTTATCTCCGTGTATGATACACTTGATATATTTCCTCCCTGTGACGCATTGATGAATGCTCTATATTACTTTGCCACTTGAAGAAGCCGTTTACCGGCGAAACGGATCGGGCCCGCACTTTGGACCGTTGCGGCGTGCCCTGCGCCCTTGCTACATCCCTGGAAGCCCCACTCCGTGTTTGTCATCTGGGCGCTGAACCCCTGGCTTGGATTACAAATAGCACAATTCTTAGCACATAGCCGCGGGCGTTGCTTGGGGATTTCCAGCTTCTATTTTGTTTTCCCTTTGAACTCCTTACCTTCTTCCAATGAACTCCATTATCCTGGACCCATTGACCTTTTCCCTTTGAACTCCATTGCCTTTGTATTTTTGGTTCGGGACTGCCAGCGGTACACATCCACACTCTGTATGTATCGGATTATATCTTTATGTTATGATGCTGTTTTCCGCTTTATAGATTGAGACTACGCATATTACTGTAGTGTCTCCTGTATGCATTGGATTGATATTGCATTACAAAGTTGTTACAATCCTTAGGGTTCCTTGTGTTTGTACTGCCTCTTTCGAGAAGACACGTTGAATGGGTCTCAAAGAGAAACGACAACGCAGAAAGAATCACAACTTGGAAACAACATCACCCAAGGAGACGTTCTGCTGTGCTTTCTGCAACTGAACTTGCCTATCTCAGATTGGCCTTTTTAGTCATCAACGTGCTTGTAAAAAGCGTGGGATGAGTCCTTCCTAAGAATCTCCGTTCGCGAAGTAATGCCGAGAGAGAGACTTTGTAAGAAGTATGTTGAGATAAAACTCAGTGGCTACCTAATGAATGTATTGTAGCAGATCTCGATGTTCAGAAGTCTTGTTGCACAGACTTTTTAATCTCACAGCTGGATGAGTGACAGAAAGATCAGATTGATGTTCAGATTTCTAATGACACTCGGAGGACTGCTCAGGAAGATTGTGTTGATACATCATCATCAATAGGTTGGAAGTTTTGTGCTGAGCACGAGACGGACTTTGATCAATAGCGTACTTTTCTGTCTTCTTCTTTTTCTACACAAGAGGATCTCAATACGCCAGCGTTATCAAAGCAATTAAAAGAGTTTTCAGGGAGCGGCATCTTGGGAAAACGACGGGTTGATGACACTAAGCTGTCACTTTCTCAGCAGAGAGCCGACTCGATTTAATTATATCTAAAGGAAGAAAGACAGCCACAGAAGACCAAACCGTAGGCAGATTGCGGACAATTGCAATGTCACTGCCCGCTTTATTATTATTACAGGCAGAGCCATTTCCGAAACAAAACAAGATTTTAAAAAGAGAATGAAACCTTTCAGAACTGATGGACGCAGCCCTCCGAACACGGCTTTTTCCTTTGGGGCACAGAATGAATTGAAAGTCAGCCACTCCGAAGAGTGGAAGCACCATGCTGAATAAAAACAGATTACATGGCGCCAAAGGAAAGTAAAAACGAATTGCATTAGATGTCCTCTGGGAGTCAATGACTCAAGTTTATTAGCCGCCATGGCAAGTCCATCACTGGAAGCAGTTCAATCTGTTTCCACCATGTGGAGATTGTGGCCCATTGCTAACAATACACCGCATATATTTAAATTCCGCCAATCGCCCTACCTTCCAACATTTCACAGATGAAAACAGGGACGCATATGACAAAATAATAAGGTGAGGTGAGGATGGCAAAGTTAGGAATGACAAAAATCACACAAGCTAGGAGGGGCTGCATTCGTTTGTCCAAGAAGTTTATCACATGAGGTAGGCACACTTGCATTGGCCTTACACGGCCTGGGGCCAATGTACCTAAGGGACCGGCTTACCCCATATTGCCCTATGAGATCACTGCGGTCAGAAAACACCAACTTGCTGACAATCCCCTCTGTTAAGACACTCAGGTTGACGGCAACTCGTAGGAGAGCGTTCTCGGTGATTGCTCCAACGCTGTGGAACGCTTTCCCGGCCGAGACGTGAGCCCTCCAAGACCTCCTGTCTTTTTGGCGGTCGTGTAAGACATTTCTTTTTCGGCAAGCCTTCAGCCCATAAAACTCCACCAGCGTTTCAGCCTGCTTGTTGACTTGCTGCGTATGTTGCATTATGCTGCACGTTTGTCCTCTGCACAGCATGCTGTGTGTTTAACCCATGATTTTAGAGTGTGTAATGTGTTTTTAACTGTGTTTTGTTGTATTTTGACTTGCTGTGAGCCACCCCGAGCCACCTGGGAGTGGCGGCCTAGAAATCTGATAAATAAATAAATAGCGTGTGCATCCTGCGGCCAATTTGCCTGCTCCCCATGATTCCCCAATCTTCAACTATTAATGCACAAGACCTATCATGAGCTTATTTATTTATTTATTTATTGGATTTCTTGGTCGCCCCTTCCAAGTGGCTCGGGGCGATTCACAACAGTTAAAAATGATACAATCGATAAAACACAGTACAACATAATAAAACCATACATGACACATATTAAAACATGGTTGGATGTATGCATCCACAGTTAAAAACCGGCAGTGATGCCTGTCTACTACATAGGATCACAGCCCTTGGCCAAAACGTGGAGCCTTAGCCTTACTCTGACCCAAAAGCCTGAGTGAACAGGTGGGTTTTACAGGCCTTACGAAAGGCCAGTAAAGTGGGCATCGCGCGAATGGCAGGGGGGAGAGCATTCCACAACACCGGAGCGATCATGTTGAAGGCTCTCTGGGTTGCGGAACGGCCTCTGAGAGTCTATGGTGCCCCGCGCGCAGGCGCAGAAGTGGCCGAAAATTGACCTTTAAAAAAAGGGGGGTCTGGATCTGCCGCCCCCCCCCCCATGGTTGCGCCCCTAGACCCTGGCCTAGTGTGGCCTTATGGCTAATCCGGGCCTGCCTCGGTCAGGAGTGGAAGAGCCCCTGAAGTTCCCAGTGCCAGTGCTGGGTTTTTTTCCAACTGTGCATGTGTGTCTGCCATTAACGATGCTATTCCGAAGTTTCCAAAGTTTTGGAAAGTTATGGAATTGGGGGGGGGGGGGGATATCAGAATTAAATTCCAAATCAAACAACCAGTGCCCCCTACATCTGAAATGAGTTTTGAACCTTTTTGGGGGGAGGGTGTCAACCAAGCCTAGTAACTACTCTGGGAAAAATAGGTTTTACAAGCACGGTTGAGAGCAAGGCCTGGCTATGGTAAGAGAGCAACTAAGAGGTTTGATAGAAACATTGTATGCCGACTTGAATTCCTTGGGAGAAAGAGAGACAGACTGACTGACCAACCTTAATGTGATCCAACAAAACAGCACTTACGTTCTTTTATCATGATAGTTTGTGGAGAAAACAAAAACAAGATGGCTACATGAGCTGTATAACTTACAAAATACATCTTGATTTTGTCTGTAAATCATTATCTGAGCTCTGCATTTTTTTTTCCTGGGAAAAGAATGACACAGGGTGGTTTATAAATGGTAACTGAAAAGACTTTGAATTTAATTATACATCTCTTGTTGTATTTGATTGCTCTGGCGCATCTTCATAGACTGTGATTTATGAGCAGGGTCGGACTCAAGGGAGCAATTTCCCCATTTGGACTCATTTTATTCCTGTCACTTTAGCTCGTGGTATTCATATTAAGGGGAAGCAAAAGCAACTTCAAGCACAGCTTGCAACAAGGAAGCAACTTCCAATGCAAAGTAATCATTGATTTTGCCTTAATGCGCAAGGTGCAGAGATCTAGTTTTGCTTGATCAAGTGTTTTAAAATGAATCTGTCAATTCTGAGACGGCATCTCGGGATTAATTGTCATCCCGGTTATGACGGTTGAAATTCGCTCCTTGACACAATTAGGAAGGACAAGCCAGTTGTTGAGTCCTTTGGCCAGATACTCCAATCCTTTACCACAACCTCTCCATATTCTGTTCTCATGCCCGGATTTACCTATAAGGTCATCATCCTGATAGGCCACCGGTGGCCTAGGAGCGCATGGCCGGGGAGTGGGGGTGCAGATCACGGGCCAAAAAACCCCCAAAACTGGTCTGCGCCCCTCTTTCCCCCTTTCTCATGCCCCTCCTTGCTCCTTCTCCCAGCAAAGTTTCTGCTCCGTCCCCCCCGTCTCTCGCTCTCTCGTGCACGCATGCTCTCTCTCTCTCTCTCTCATGTGCTCTCTTTCTCGTTCTCTCTCACACGCTGTCTCTTCCTCTCTCTCACTCTCTCGCATGCTCTCTCACTCTCTCTCTCGCTTTCTCTCGTGCGTGCTCTCTCTCTCTCTCGTGCTCTCTCTCGCGCGCGTGCTCTCTCTCTCTCTCTCTCTCTCTCTCTCTCTCTCATGCGTGCTTTTGGAGTGAGTTTGCACCCGCTGAGCTCTCCCTAAGCCTCCCGACTCCCGAGGAGACCTTCAGAGCACAGCGGAGCTTTCCAGCCGGTGGGAATGGGGACCTTGGAGGTGGCGGGAGGTTGGCTTAAAGGGGGCGTAATTCCAAACTTTGGCCTAGGGCGCAAAAAGTGTTAATCCAGGCCCGTCTGTTCTCATCCCCACCTATCAGCATTTTATGCCTATTCAGCATGTTTTGTATCTACTGAGCTGAGCCTTCCTCTTCGCTGTTGTTTTCTCACCAATTATAATGTGCTTCTGGAAAGAGGATTGCAAGATCTAGCATGTCAGTGTTGTGTGTGCATTATTTCCAGTTTTGCTTGCCATTTTAAAAGTATTAGAAGTCAGAGCTTATATTTAGAATAGGAATCCTCAAACTTTTAAAGCAGAGGACCGCTTCATGGCCCCTCACTCTATTGTGGGGGGGGGGGGGCAAGTGTTGTAATGCAGATGCCAAGTAAAGCCAAGCCCAAGTGTTACAAAGGATAACAAAGAGTTTATTTCACAATAAATGGGAATGGGACTAACAAAAAACTAGGCTAACTGGCAAAAACCAACCAAAAAAACCCCAGGGAAAGCCCAAAAATCACTGAAGAAGGAA
Organism: Anolis apletophallus; assembly: GCA_030556195.1. NCBI lineage: Eukaryota > Metazoa > Chordata > Lepidosauria > Squamata > Anolidae > Anolis > Anolis apletophallus. Next base: position 176,952,408 of record JARBWK010000004.1, read on the forward strand.
TCTAAAACAAACTCAGGACATCCTCTGTGACATCCTTCGAGGGATGAGCCAATAGCGTAGTCGGTAACCGGTCCGGAGTCGTAGGTAGAAGAATGACAGAGAAACGAGGAGACAATCTAAGGTCCACAGGAGCTAAATGTATAGGGACAACACACATCGTAATCCCCATAAAACACATTGTCAACCTCCCTCTGTGTATACCAGGGCTGTCCAACTTCTACGGGCCCAAGGGCCGGAATTCCGGTCACTGATCACCTGGGGGGCCGAAGAGTCCGCCTCCGGCCCCAGCCCCCCCCCCCCCCCAGCTCCACCCCCCTCCCGGCTCCCCCTCCCCAGCTCCACCCCTCCCCGGCTCCGCCCCCTCCCCGGCTCCAATTTACTTACAATTGACCTTGAGTTGTGGAGTTGTAGTTCACCTCCATTCAGAGAGCACTGTGGACTCAAATAATGATGGATCAAGACCAAACTTGGCATGAATACTCATTATACCCAAATGGGAACACTGGTGGATTTGGGGAAATGTTTCCTAATACCTTTGAGTTATTTGAGTCCACACTCAAATTGGGACACAACAAAAAAAAAACCAAACACCTCAATGCCGTCGCAGGGCAGTGGGGCCTCCTTTCCCAGAGGCGGGTGGAGGAGGCCCAAAAGCTCCCTCCCTCCCTGAAGGGAAAACAAGCCGCGGGGGCAGGCGCGCAAAGGAAGCCACGTTGCGCCCTGCATGCGGGGAAGGCAGCACAACAAGGGGAAGGGGCGCGGAAGAGGGAAGGAAGCGTCGCCAAAGAAACCGCCGCTGAGGGACCCCTCACCCCCCTCACCCAACGTCCCACTGTTTTGAGATTGATTGAGTCGAGCCAGGCCCTTCCTTAGCCATACTGCAGGAGCCCCGCCACAAGGTCGAAGCGCCAACGCCGCCGCCGCCCTCGAAGAGCCCCACTGGAGCTGAGGCCAAGCTCAGGCCAGGCGCGGCGGCTCTCCCATCCGTGGGGCGGGAAGCGAGGGCCCTCCACAGGAAGAGGACGGAGCCAGGAGGGGCTTTCCCTGCCTCACTCCCTCCTCCCCCCTCTCTGAGGAATGGGGGCTGGCCTGGAAGCAGCCATGAGGGAGGAGGAGGCGCGCGCCCAGGCCGGCCGCAAATCTCGCGGGACCCGAGATTTCAGCAGCTATCGCGAGACTACGCACCCACAGACGGGATTTCGACCTCCCTCAAAATCCCGTCTGTGGCTGGTGTAGTCTCGCGATGCTTGCCTAAACCCGGAAGTAGGTATTTTTTTAAATTTTTTAATTTAATTTTTAATTTTTAATTTGTATTTTATTAAAACAAGTTAGGGGGCCGTAGGGAAGGGGCTCGGGGGCCGTGTACGGCCCCAGGGCCGCCTGTTGGACAGCCCTGGTGTATACAATACCATTCTTGCAGCTTGAAACTCACAGAAAGTCCAGCGGAGTTCAAACCCCGCCACCAGGAACACACAGCTGAAGCTGGATAGAAAGCGGAACATTGTAACCCAAAACCACCCACCTTTCCCAACTGTGGCAGCAGCATCTCAGCCCAAAAGGGCAGAGTAAAACCCCAACTCATGAGTAAACTGGATCAGGAACACGATGCAAGATATCAGGATACCAAAACAGGACACAACACAGGATATCAAGAACAACTCCTTCCTCGCCGCAAGGAAGCTCCCCAAAAAGCTCGCATTAAATAGGCCTAAAGATCAGACTTGCCTGAAGAGGACAACTCCCCCTGATTAGGCGTTGCAGCTGCTTCTCTCTCTACAGCTGACACCCTTTGTGAGTCTCTCCAAGATAATAATAATACTGTTTATTTCTATTCCGCTCTTCTCACCCCGAAGGGGACTCAGTGCGGATTACAATACATATACGACAGACAGTCCCTGTCGGAAAGACATACAATTACACATAGACAAATACAGTGCAGTTTTTAGAAGGACTTCTTTCCTGGCTGCGTCATACAGGTGGGCGTCATCGGGTGTAAATACTCCATTACATCATTGTTGTTATGTCCCTGCGTCATTGCGCCATCATGTCACAAGGGGGTTCCATCCTCATGACAGGAGCCTCTTGTTTCCACCACTTCCGCCTCTCCCTTCTCCGTCAGCCTATTTCAGACAAGTCTGTGCAAAATTCCTTCCCCACTTCTATGGTCCCCAATTTGTTGTTAATTCACAGCTGGGCTGTTGAACTGCTTGGGTAAACAGTAGACAGGGCTTACAGCTGGCGTCTAACTCAGCCCGGGATTAGATCCTGGAATCTTCAGATTGCCAGCACAACTGTTGTTACCGCTGTGCTATCTCTCCGGCCCCAGCATCTTTCAAAACTTAGTGTATCCCAATCATTCCCTGAGGTTTCAGAGGGCCAGTCTTTATCACTATCAAACCCCAGAAAAGTATCACTACTGGTTTCTGCATGACACATATCTCGAACTTCCTGTACCAAAGTCTCATCAATCTCAGTATCACTCTCTTCTGACGAGCTTTCCCCATCCCTAGGAAAACCCTCAAAGGACTCTGAGTCAGTAGGGGACCTAAGTATTTGCCGAACTCTCTTCCTTTGTTCCAAACCTTCCCTGCTGGAATCACTTCCAGTCCTCTTTCTGCCTGCTCCAGTGTTTAGGTTACTTTCAGACCCACCCAGTTCCATACTACACTCAGACGCTGTTGACTCAGCATCTTCCTCAGCCCTACTAGCAGGCAGAGCTGAGAGCTCAACTACAACAGCAAGACTATAATTTGCAGATATGTGTCTTTTTTGTCATGCAATAAAGCATGAAAGAACAATGCATTACCAAACACAGAAAAGCAATTTTAACCCATCTAAATTTACCAGTGTTCCAATGGAGCTGCCCTTGGCTAGTGAGATAGTAAATTAGGATTTTTGTTGTTGTGTGCCTTCAAGCCGTTTCAGCCTTAGGGCAATCCTATGTCTAAAGTTTAGGATGGGGACAGGCATGTAGCCGGGGGAGCAGGAGGGGCTCAGCCTCCCCCCCAAAAAAATTCCCAGTGTGGTCCACAAGAAGGCCTTACTGGTACATTATTTAAACTGTTATGTGTATCCATATCATGATCTGATCACCATGCTCTTATATATCCCATATGCATGGGGGTATTATTGGGAAAAGGTTTGCTAGAGTAGACCCTCTCTCACTCAGACTCAGCCCCCCCCCTCGAATCAAACTCAGCCCCCCCACCCCCACCCCACCCTGAATCAAAATCCTGGCTACGGCCCTGGGCAAGGAGAAGGGAAATTATCTTGGAGGGCCGCCTTTGGCCCATGGGCCATAGTTTGGGGACCCCTGGTTTAGAAGATCTTCTATCAACCATCCATGTATCTATGAGCAGATCCAAATCTATCTTCCTGTGAAATAAAACTTCTGACACAGCCTTCTTTTTGAGGGTTTTGTTTCCAGCTACCTCCTTCTCTCCGACCTGTCCCATCATGTGAATTTTTCTCTAGCGAACGCAGAACAATATACTAAGTCATACAGGGAGAGACTGAAACGTCAGTGCATGATACATAGATAATCATAAGGAACTTGACAGGCATACATCAGCAAAGTGCAGTCCAGAGGCAGAAAAAAAATGTAAACCTACCAGTCCATGAAGTAGTGCTAGTTCTGGAAAGACGGCCTTTCAGCCTTCCCCTGTTTGATTGCCTTTTCTGATTGTCTCATTCCCATTCCATCACGTTTGGCATTTCCTTCCATCTGTTGAACTGTCCTGATTTTTTAATCTCTTCTTTTCATTTTGTTCTCTTTCTTTATCATTGTAACTTCGCAGTTTCCTTTGATTAAGCGATCAACCGCCTTCCATGAATTAGTTGTCCCTCTGGTGCCGTTACATTGTGTATTAGGTACGGCAGTGTTTCCCAACGTTTTTTGAGCCGCGGCACATTTTTTACATTTGCAAAATCCAGGGGCACATCACCAACCAAAATGACACAAAATGACACTCTAACACAGTCATACATATAGTTAATATGTTTTTAAATGTATTTATACACTCAGTGTGAAACCTGGGCCTGTTTCAATGAACACAACATAGATATCCTGGCAGGAATGGCAGAAAGACACAAACTTCCCACACAGAACTCCCGTAACCAAGAGAAAATACTATAAGAGTTTGGTGGGCATTGACCTTGGGTTTTGGAGTTGTAGTTCACCTATATCCAGAGAGCACTTTGGATTGAAACAATGTTGGATCAGGACCAAACTTGGCATGAATACTCAGTATGCCCAAATGTGAACACAGATGGAGTTTGGGGAAAATTGACCTTGACATTTGGGAGTTACAGTTTCTGGGATTTATAGTTAACACACAATCAAAGAGCATCCTGAACTCTTGCAACAATGGAATTGAACCAAACTTGGCATATTGAACTCTCATTACCAACAGAAAGCACTGAAAGGGTTTGCTTGGGAATTGACCTTGACTTTGGAAGTTGTAGTTCACCTACACCCAGAGAGCACTGTGGACTCAAACAATGTTACGTTATGTTGTTGTTTGTTTTCTATCCAGAATCACAATGTTGGAAGGAGGCTCACCACTTTAAGGTCCCTCAAATGGGCATGGGAAAACTTTGGCCCTCTGGGTGCTTTGGACTCCAACTCCCACCATTCCTAACAGCCTGAGGCCCTTTCCTGCTTAACTGGCTGAGGGGGGAAAAGGGCTTGAGGCTGCTAGGAATGATGGGAGTTGGAGTCCAAAACACCTGGAAGGTCCAAGTTTGCCCATGCCAGCTTTCGACAGAAACCTCTTCCTCCCCCTTCCCCTTCGCTTTGCCCTTTCTTCCCCCTCCTGCTGAACACTTACTTTTCCTTCTCCACTGCCGCTTCTGCCGCCATTTTGATCCGAGGGGGCAGCGTGAGCGTGTTCAGGATGGGAGGGGGAGGGGGAAGGCATGACCTTTGTGGGCACTACTGCGCAGACTCGCCCCAGAGCAAAGCGAGGCAAAGCGAGCAGAGCGAGGCCGGGAAGAAGGGAGCGCGAGTGGAGAAGAAAAAGTGTTCGGCAGGAGGGGGAAGGAAGGGGATTGGAGGTTCCAATTTCCCACGGCACGCCTGATGATTGCTCACGGCACACTGGTTGGGAAACATTGAGGTACGGAGCAGCACACACTTTGCCTAATAGGAGTCTCTTTCCAGGAGTGACAATGGCAGAGGATATGGGGGCGGCTGATGCTTCCCTAGATACGTAAAAATGGTTCTTCTGAGCAGGGTGAAGCCGGGTCCCTCGCAAAGAGAAGAACCTTTAGAAGAAAGCATCTCCACTTCTTTGATTATACTTTGTTCTTTTTTGCTGAGCATGAAGCGGTTGAAACGAAATTGCTTGCAAGGACTAATGTTTCCTAAGTTATTAATCTATATTTAGGCTTAATTATACAAACTACATTTTCTCTATTATTTTCTATTTTATTCAGTCAGCACTCCAACGTTAAAAGAAAGAAAGGAGCAGCACTCCTCCTTTTGCTCCCATATGTAGAAAAAAGGAGTTAAATGTTTATTACACCATTAGTTGGACACTTTGCAATGCAATTCAAAGGTTCATTATAATTAATATTTAATATTTAATCCTATTTAATGTTATGTAAATAAAATCAAATATTCTTGTATTCAGGAGGAATGTTTTGATGGGGCAGTCGTGGCGCAAGGGGTTCAAGCCTTGTGCTGCTGAACTGCTGACCTGAAGGTCGGCAGTTCGGAGCCATGGGGCAGGGTGAGCTCCTGATGTTAGCCCTAGCTCCCGCCAACCTAGCTGTTCAAAAACATGCAAATATGTTTGTGTTTGTGTGCAGGCCCGGATTACCCATAAGGCCAGGCTGGGCCTTGGCCTAGGGGCGCATGCCGAGGGAGGCGCAGATCACGGACCCCCCCCCCCCATGTTGAATTAAATAAAAACGCAATGGCGCGTGGAGATGAGGAAGGAAGCCGCTGCTCCTGGGCTGCCTCATGCCGCTCTCTCCCGCCGCCAGCTGGGGCTCCAACCTGTTCATGGAGGTCACTCTTGGGCTGCCGGCAGCCTGTGGCTTCCCCGCCTCGCCTCCTCCGTGTAGCAGCGTCTGAGGGGCTCGCCCGCGGGGAGAAGGAGGAGGAGGAGGAGGAGAGGACGGTGACGAGGAGGAGGAGCCAGAGCCCCACCGCCACACATGCCCCCAGGCAGAGCCCCGGAGGGGTTCCCTCCCACCTGCACAATCAGGCTCCGGCCTCCCCTTCCTCCACCTTTCCAGCACCCCGACCCCCGCCTTCCCCCTCCCTTCGCCTGCGCCCTAAACCTAAGGCGGTGGTTTTGGAGCCCGCTCGCTCCAACAGGGGGCAGTGAAGATGCCCGGCTTACCTTTGGTGGCCTCTGGGTTGGGGTACATTTTCCCTTCGGCTCCTGTTGCACCCCAAGTAAATGAGAAGCGTGTCCTGGAGGTGGGTCGCCTGGAGGGGTGGGAGGCTGCTAAAGAGGGCTCAGTCTCGGTTTCTCGGCTCTCAAGGTGGAGGCTTCGAGGCGAAAGGGTCATCGGTTGAGCTTGGGGCGAGAGGAGGGGGATCAGGCGCCGCTTCCCGCATGTTGTGCTCTCTCCAGCCAACCTCTACCTCTGCTTTTTTCTTTGGCTACTATCTGTTTTTTTTATTTAAAAAAACAGCACCTGCTTTCGGTTTCAAGAGGAAGACAAAACATAAATCTCAACTTGCCAATAGTTCACTTTAGGATTCGGGGGCCCAAGAGAGGGAGGGGGGCAGGAGAAAGCACAACACGCGGTGGCGTAATTCCAAAGTGTGGCCCAGGGCGCAAAATTGTGTTAATCCGGGGCTTTTTGTGTGTCCAATTGTGTCCAAAGGCATTGAATGTTTGCTGGTATCTGTTGACACTGTGATCTGCTCTGAGTCCCCCCAGGGAGAAGGGCAGGACATAAATAAAAGTGTTTTTGTTGTTGTTCACATTCAGTACAATAGTCTGACCTCTGAGTTGTTTCAGGGATGTAAACTTAGGTATACCTTTGTCAGAAAATCGCAACTAAGCCCGTACAATACTTCTGTGTTTTGTGTTCAGTTATATTTCATCGTTCCCTCCAAAGTGCAGCCCAAGGTGGATCAAATGAATTGCAAAGAATTCAGACACAAGAATGTACTGTCGTGTATAAGTTAAAACATATGAAAGGTTGTCTACAAAAGTTACTGCTAAAACACAACAAACTTTTTGTAGAAGTAAAATCATTTGAAAAAAGTCCACAAAAGTAAAACAGCGCAATATTAGAAACCCTGTCAGAATAGAATCATAGAAGAGACTACAAGAGCAATCCAGTCCAACCCCTGCCATGTAGGAACACACATTTAAAGCACTCTTGGCAGACGGCCACCCAGCCTCTGTTTACAATCCTTCAGAGAAGAAGGAGTTTTCCTAATGTTTAGGCGGGATCTATTTTCTTGTAGTTTGAATACATTGGTCCATGTCCTAATCTCTGAAGCAGCGGCAGATAAGCTCTAACTTCAATGTGGTATCTTTTCAACAGGGGCGGATTAAGCCATTATGCCGATTACGCACTTGCGTAAGGCGCCACATACTCAGGGGCACCAACATGGGCCGTCTTCGACACCCCCTCGCCCATTCCGCTGTCTTTGGCACTCAGGGAGAATTAGAAGAGCGTGCTGCCGAAGGAAAATGAGACGCACTGGCTACGCATGCACATGCAGCCCCTTTCCTTCTCCAAACATGATTGCATGCACGCGCCCCTCCCCTCGCATGTGCCCCGATATGCACCGTGTCCAGGTTTACTGCCGGGAAGAAAAGAGCCAGGTGGGACTTCCCCGGGGCCCCATGCAGCCTGCCCCGCCCGCCTTCTTTGGCAGCACAACCCCGGAAGAGAGGACTTGCTGGGAGGAAGAAGGTCGGTGGGATCTGGGTGGACCTCTGCCCGGGGGGGGGGGTCACACTGTGCCCGCTGGGGAGGCAGGAACAGGCTAGGCTGGATGGCCCTTGGGGCCCCACCGAACTCTAGAAGTCTAGCAACAACAGTAATAAGAATAATGTACATAGTTTAACAATATTTTTGCGAGATGACCTTTTGGCCCAACATGATAATGGCAAGAAGCGTTCTGAACGTGTATTCATTTCCTTGATAGCTTCCATGCAGTAACATTTCCATCTTTTTGAATGAGAAGCCTTGAATGACACGTCTCCCAAATTAGAAATGTTTCATATATTACAATCAATTTTGAATTGGCCAGGATGTTTTTTCTCCAGCTCCCCCGGTGCTGTAAACATAATCTTAAGCATCCGTGCCTTTGTTGTCATTGGCATTTTTGTTTAAAAGACAACATCCAATTTTGGAGACGCTTTTTCATCTCCGCCTTTTAAGTATGTAATACGTTCTCATCTCTCCTTGAGTTAATGCTCGGCACCTGCAGCCTTGTAATTGATGTAGAATCCCGAGCATCTGTATTATGGGATGCTTTGGATCACAGGGCTTTCTTTTCAACAGGATGTATAGAGACTAGTGCAGTTTTTGTTTTTAATTTCTTCTTCATTAATGCACCGTGGAAAAATAGGCCATTCAAGTGGATAAGATTGTATTACACATAAGAACATAAGAACATAAGAAGAGCCATGCTGAATCGGGCCTCAGCCCATCTAGTCCAGCATTCTGTGTCACACAGTGGCCCACCAGTTGTACACGGGGATCTCAAGCAGAAAGGAGGGCAAGACCCTCACCTGCTCCCGACCCCCACAACCAGTACCCGGGAAATCCGGCCTGCCTCCATCAACTCCGAGGTGGCACTTGAATGTCCTTTTCAGTAACTACCGATACACTTGGTATCCATGAGTCTGTCTAATCCTGCCTTGAAGCTGTCCAGGCTGACCGCTGTCACAACCTCCTCTGGAAGTGAGTTCCATAACCCAATGACCCTCTGGGTGAAGAAATATTTCCCTTTATTAGTCCTAACTTTCCTGCCTTGGAGCTTTAGGGAGTGCCCCCTAGTCCTAGTGTTGGGTGACAGAGAAAATATTTGTCTTTATTCACCTTTTCTATCCCATGCATGATTTTATACACTTCGATCAAGTCACCTCTTAGACGCCGTCTTTCCAGGCTGAAAAGACCAAGGCGTTGCAACCTGGTTTCATAAGGGAGCTGCTCCATCCCTTGGATCATTTTTGTTGTTACACAGTATCAATATTTTACACAGTATCAATATTCACTGCCACTACTCAAAGTTATAAGCAGATCAAATACCAGAAGTTATGTGCATGTAAAAGATGAGGAAGTTGTTCACTTCCTGGGCTTTTGGAAATTCATCATTCCAAGAATTCTCCATCTTGGCTTTTCTTTGCGAATGAAGATTCAGGAAGGACTCGTCCCACGCTTTCTACAAGCGCGTTGATGACTAAAAAGACCAATCTGAGATAGACAAGTGCAGTTGCAGAAAGCACAGCAGAAAGTCTCCTTGGATGACGTTGTTTCCAAGTTACGGTTCTTTCTGCGTTGTCGTTTCTTTTCAAAACCCGTTTGGCGTGTCTTCTCGAAAGATTTATTTATTTATTTATTTGTTCAATTTTATATTCCGCTCCTCCCTGCAGGCTCGGGGCGGATTACATATGCCGCAGCATTGTGGATAGTGCGTCTCCATGCCTCCTGATGTAATGCCAGGGTAGACCATTGTTGGCGATCAATCTGGCTGAGCCTGAGATGTTGTTTCAGGGAGTCCTTGTATCTCTTTTTGGGGGTGCCTCTCTTGTGCTGACCCGTGGTGGGTTCACCATAGAGTAGTATCTTTGGAAGGCGGCGGTCCTCCATCCTAGAGATGCGTGCCCTGCCCAGCACAGCTGTGTTCTCAATAAAGTGGCCTCAATGCTGGTGACCCCTGCTTGCTCAAGAACAGCAACATTAGTCACATAGTCGGTCCAGTGTATATTTAGGATTGTGCAAAGACAGCGCTGATGAAAGCGTTCGAGGACTCGTAGGTGTTGGCGATAGGTGACCCATGTTTCAGACCCATAGAGGAGAATAGACAGTACAATAGCTCTGTACACACTGATTTTTGCCTCAGGTGCTTGTTGCTCCAGACTCTTTTGTGAAGCCTTCCGAATGCACTATATGCCTTTGCTAATCTGTGATTGATCTCTCTATCAATCTTGGCGTCTGAAGAGATGATGTTTCCTAGGTAGGTGAACTGCTGAACGGACTTAAGCACAGATTTGCCTGTGCTGACGTGGGGATGATGGTGTTCTTCCTGTGGTGCGGGCTGGTAGAGGACTTCCGTTTCCTGCAGGCTGACTTCCAGCCCAAACAGCTCTGCAGCTGTTGCAAAGCAGGATGTGAGGCGCTGCAGGGCTGCTTCTGTGTGGGCGACAAGACTGTGAAGCAACCTGACAGTCATATTTAAATACAACAGAAAATAGGTCTATATATATATACAGTATAATTCTCTAAATATTATAGAACCCAAAATATGTCATATTAAGTCATATGAAAAACACTCAAATGATTTCTAGTATCTTGTATTATCTAAGTATATCTTCAAAAATAGTAAGCATTCAGTGTTACATTAACATATTACATACAGAGAACTGTTACAGTGAAGTAGATTCAAATTTAAATATTTAAATACCTGAAGGGATTTCATGTTGAAGATTGGGCAGAGACTGGAACATGAATTCAAATGACAAGGGGGTCAAACGTGGCTGTAGAAATAGTTTGATCATGGAGTAGACTGTCTGAATAGAGAATGGGCTCTGTTCCCGAGCAAGATCATAAGATGATTTGAGGTGAGATGTTAGCAGTGTGTAGAGCTACCAGTGGGGTTTGGAAAAGGCAAAACTGGGGAAATCTAGTGTGTCTAAGCAAGGAACAAGTTGCTAAAATATTATGCATGCTTACATAGCTGGAAAATGTACCTAACCACGTAAGGCTCACTTTTGAGTAAAGTGTGGGTTATAAGTCACTATTTATGCCGTGCAAACTGATAAAATAATCATATGACGCAAGTTCCATTTATTGGTCTCTTTTGAGACCTTATCAGATGTAGTCTTCTCGGTGTCTTCTCATTTTGCCATGTTGCCAAAATGGAGTCCCACGAAGCCCATCACGTGGCACAGGCATCTTCCAGTGGGACTCTGTGGGGCTCCCTTTTGGCAATGTGGAGAAACAAAGCGCACCGTGGCTTTGGAAACATGATTAGGACGCGGGGAAGGGACAGGAAGCCACGTGGGATGGGAGGCCGTTTCAGAAGAAAGGGAAAGATGGCAGGGAGCGAAGGAGGATGGTTCCCTCTACTCTTCCCCTCTTCCCCCCACTTTCCCCCTGCCTGCCTAATGGGGTCCTTGGTAACTTCCTCTGCAAAGTGCTCTACTAGGGGCACAAGTCTTGTTACTCTTGTTTACATTTGTGCTTCTCCATTAAGGTTCTCTGGGGAGAGCAACCCTTTGTGTCTGGAGTCCTGAGAATAATTTCCTTATGGCTCTCTCTTCTTGCATGTGACATTTACTGATGTGGATTTCCCAGATACGAAGTGCCCGCAGGCGCTCCTGCCTTCTTACAAACATCCGGAAAGTCCAGCTGGTCTTAAGGGCCTTCCTGCACATGCTGGAACATGGCCTGCTATGCGTATACATGCTTACTTCCCTCATTTCTTCCCCGGCTTGTGCATTTTCCGCTCCTCCAACCTCCAGCTCCATCAGGTGCATAATGGATTGTGCCGAGCCCTATCTGCTCATTTTTCATGGCGAGCCTAGTGCTAGCAAAGCAGGCGACATTTCCAGAGCGTTCAGTGCAAGGAGCCGACACTCCAGGGAAATCAGGCACCCTCATTCTGTCAGAGGCATCCAGACAACCCAAAGGACATCATCAGGCATGGGCATTCGCGGATTCTTGTTCAGTTGATGTTTCTATTGTTATAAATAGAGACGGGCATGGTCATAAGTGTCAGCTGAAAATGTCCCTTCACACTAGGAAGGCCAAGAAGCCAAAACCAAGGATATTAAAAATTAGATGATGCTGAGTCAGGTTGGTACTCTATTTCTAGCTTGGAAACTTTACTCTTTTTTTGACTTGGGGCTCCCTGAATTCACTAACCAATAGCCCAAGCTGGCTTTAGGGTTCTTTTTTAATTCAAAAAAGAAACTTTTCTGAGCTATATCTTACCTAGCCTTTTATCACCTGCTCTTATTTTCACCCTCCTGCCCTCTCCTGAAACTAATTCTGGCTAGGCCTGGGCAATCATGGTTCTAAATGGTTCGAAAGTACTTACAAAACTAAAGTTTTGGTGGTGAACACTAGGTGGCGCTGGTGCTTTGCTTCTACAGTGTTGCTAAAGTTCTAGTGGTGAACACTAGGTGGCGCTGGTGCATTGCTGCTACAGTGTTGCTTAAGTTCTAGTGGTGAACACTAGGTGGCGCTGGTGCATTGCTGCTACAGTGTTGCTTAAGTTCTAGTGGTGAACACTAGGTGGCGCTGGTGCATTGCTGCTACAGTGTTGCTTAAATTCTAGTGGTGAACACTAGGTGGCGCTGGTGCATTGCTGCTACAGTGTTGCTTAAGTTCTAGTGGTGAACACTAGGTGGCGCTGGTGCATTGCTGCTACAGTGTTGCTTAAGTTCTAGTGGTGAACACTAGGTGGCGCTGGTGCATTGCTGCTACAGTGTTGCTTAAGTTCTAGTGGTGAACACTAGGTGGCGCTGGTGCATTGCTGCTACAGTGTTGCTTAAGTTCTAGTGGTGAACACTAGGTGGCGCTGGTGCGTTGCTGCTACAGTGTTGCTTAAGTTCTGGTGGTGAACATTTCAGAACTCTTAACAAAAATGTCATTATAAATGGCAGTTCCTAATTGGTTCTGTCTTAAAAATCACCAATAATGAAATAATAATGAAGTTTTGAAAGTTTTGTTAGAGTTCTGAAATGTTCACCACCAGAACTTTAGCAACACTGTAGAAGCAACACCAGAGCCACCTAGCGTTCACCACCAGGACTTTAGTTTTGTAAGCTCTTTAGAACCATTTAGAACCATGATTGCCCAGGCCTAATTCTGGCTTCGCCATCTCTGTTAGAACAAGCTACCACTTGATTTCTATGTCTTAGTAGCGAAGACACTGAAGAAAAGTAAGGAGTCGCCAATCCTCCCTGAGACAAATTAAAACCCACGTACTGGACTGCACTTTAGTGCAACACAAGTCTTCCAAAGTGAACGTAAAACAAAAACGGGCCCTTATCAGTTCAGACCAGGTCTGTTTTATTGCTATGAGTAAAAAGAAATCTAACAAATCCAGTGGCAGTTTAATTTGTAATACATCAGGAATAGATACTCAGTCTTGAAGGGGACCCGGGCCATCAGGGTCTAAAGCATATAATTTCTGTTTCATTGGGGTGGTTTCTATTACAATCTGATGCACTTTTGGTGTAGCGAAAAAGAAAGAAAGAAAAGATGGGCCTGCCTGCATTGAAATATAAAAGAGGTGACTCGACCTTTAAATATACCAATAAATCATTCACAGAGGATCTTTTTTACCCAGAAGACTGTGTAGGTAGGAGATATCACGGGGTGATGTAAAGATAAGATATTTGAAGACTCTACAGAAAAAGCCTAATCTCATTTTGTGTCAAATAAAGAAAAAAGCAAGTACTATTATCACCTTTACTGTTATAGTGTTCAAAAAAATTATAATGCAGAACCAGAATTTATTCTCCCTCCACCTCAACTCTCCCCCCACCCTCCTGCTTGTAGGGTGTAACGCCGCCCAAAACTTACTCAGTTATCATGTGGCAAAAAAGGGACAAACAATGAAGACAGCAGCCCTTGCAAAAAAATTATACCAGAATGCTTCTGGGAGGCTTTGCTGAGAGATTTAGCTGAAATGGGCAAACTATCCATTCTGATAAGACAGTGATTTTCAACCAGTGTGCCGCGGAACACTAGTGTGCCGTGAGAGATCATCAGGTGTGCCGTGGGAAATTATTTTCGAACTTCATTCATATATAAATTATAAGGTACATCTGTCCCTTTAAGAAATGGAACCATAGCACTCTCGCGTCACCTAAGAAGTGACGCGAGAGTGCTATGGCCGCGCCATCTTGGATTCCCTCAGACGCGGCTAAGTAAACAAGGTTAGAGTTAGCGCTGCAGCTGCGCGTCAAGTGAGAGTGGCAATTTGGGATCACAGCAAGACAAGCGAGTGGCAGTGATGGAGAAGTTTTTGAGAAGGGAAAATGCAAATACCAAACAGGGCCCTGGACAAAGTGAGTGTATAATTACATTTAAAAACATATTAACTACATGTATTAAGAACATAAGAACATAAGAAGAGCCATGCTGAATCGGACCTCAGCCCATCTAGTCCAGCATTCTGTATCACACAGTGGCCCACCAGTTGTACACGGGGATCTCGAGCAGAAGGGAGGGCAAAACCCTGACCTGCTCCCGACCCCCCACAACCAGTACCCGGGGAAAATCCTGCCTGCCTCCATCAACACAGAGGTGGCACTTGAATGTCCTTTTCAGTAACTACCGATACACTTGGTATCCATGAATCTGTCTAATCCTGCCTTGAAGTTGTTAAGGCTGACCGCTGTCACAACCTCCTCTGGAAGTGAGTTCCATAACCCAATGACCCTCTGGGTGAAGAAATATTTCCCTTTATTAGTCCTAATTTTCCTACCTTGGAGCTTCAGGGAGTGCCCTCTAGTCCTAGTGTTTTGTGACAAAGAAAATAGTTTTTCTTTATTCCCCTTTTCTATCCCATGCATGATTTTATACACTTCGATCAAGTCACCTCTTAAACGCCGTCTTTCAAGGCTGAAAAGACCAAGGCGTTGCAACCTGGTTTCATAAGGGAGCTGCTCCATCCCTTGGATCATTCTTGTTGCCCTTTTCTGTACCTTTTCCACTTCCGTTATATCCTTCTTAAGGTGCGGAGACCAGAATTGTACACAGTACTCCAAATGTGGCCTTACCATCGATTTGTAGAGAGGTAATACAACATTTGCTGACCTATTTTCGATTCCCTTCCTGATCATGCCAAGCATAGAATTTGCTTTTTCACTGCTGCAGCGCACTGGGTTGACATCTTCATTGAGCTGTCCACCAAAACCCCAAGATCCCTTTCCTGGTTTGTCTCGGAAAGCTTTGACCCCATCAATTGGTAGGTGTACTTGGGGTTCTTTGCCCCGATGTGCATGACTTTACACTTGTTTAGGTTAAAATGCATTTGCCACCTTGTTGCCCATTCACTCAATTTCAAGAGATCTTTCTGGAGCTCTTTACAATCAGTTTCATTTTTAACTACCCTGAACAATTTAGTGTCGTCTGCAAACTTTGCTACCTCAGATTTCACTCCTACGTCCAGATCATTAATGAATAAATTAAAAAGTAACGGACCCAAAACTGAACCTTGGGGTACGCCACTTCTCACCTCTTTCCACCCAGAGAAATGTCCGTTTATTACCACCCTTTGTTTCCTACAGTTTTTACTGTGTTAGAGTGTCATTTTCTGTCATTTTGGTTGGTGGCGTGCCCCAGGATTTTGTAAATGTAAAAAGTGTGCCGGTAGGTTGCATCCAGAGTCAGCCCAAGGTAATTTTAAATGGTAAGCTAAAATTATTTTCCCCCCCCAAAAAAAACCCCAATGCTAGAGCAGGCGCGGAGGCGGAGTTATCAGCCAGCGCGGGGGCACCGCATGCTGGAAACTCTGCCTCCGCGCCTGCTGGAAACACAGCAGGCCCGGAGGCGGAGTTTCCAGCTGGCGGCGGTGCGCCCCTACGCATCTGGCATTCTCGGTGGGCGCCTACACTACCGATTGCATTAATCCACCCCTGGTTGCATCCCCACTTTTAAGGAAGCTTTCCCCTGCTTTCCTCCACTCCCCCCACTTCCCTCTTGATAAGGTCATAAAACAGGAGATAGGTTTTCTATACATTTGAACAAGCAAATCAGTCCTATACGAAACCATTAGTGGTTATGAAAAGATGAAACAAGGTGTCATTTCTGGATGTCCCCTTTCCTTCCTTCCTTCCTTCCATGCTTGTTTGATTTGTTTGTTGTTATGTATTGAATAATCTTTCTACTTCCTAGATCTTGAAAAAAAACCCCAACTGTATGCTGACCTTGAGAGTCGAAATGAAAGAGACCCTCCGCTCCTGCAGCATTACTTTGCGCTGTCAATCAATTTTAGCACTTTAATAATTGACCACCCGGAAAAAACTTATCTAAATATATTTTTTTCTAAGAAGTTTGATTCAAGATGTGAGGTATAGCTGAACAGCATAATTTCAACCCGTAAGCTATAGGTAGCTTTTGCCAATGAGCTCAACTACAGTATGCCATACACCTTGGATAAAAATCAGACCGCTTCCTCAGTACTATATATAACTACTCTTAATATTTTATGTGGCGGGAGGAACCGAATTCATAAATAATAAATCCAGACCTCCTAGGTGGAATACATATGAGCTGAGAGTTGGCGAACGAGGAAGAAAGGGGGATCATATATACAATCTTACACTGGTATTTTAATGCTAAATATACAAAAAAAGTATTTTCTCATTTCAGTCACTAGCCATTAAAAAGCCCAGGCTCACCAAGGTGAGATGGCCCTTTGATCCTTACTTAATCCATTGACACAGCTTTTAGAGATCAAAAACAGAAAAGGTAAATCACTGATCCTTTACGCAGTGCAAAAGGGGTATTTAAATTATTTCTTAAACAATTTATTTTCTGGCCTAGCATTTTTGACTGTGACTCATGCATAGAAAGTCCTACAAAAACAACCCAGTATCATTGGCCAGCATACCTGATAGCCCTTGGCAAAGCTCAAAGTTCAAAGAAAGCTTCAGAAGCATATCATACCATGTTCCTGCTTACAATTGTTAGTCTCAGAAGATGTTTCGATGGAGCATCTCATGGGGAGCTCTGACTGCAGCTTTGGAAAGCCATAATCTTTACTACCACATCGTTTGTAGGGCAAAAGGCAAGGTTGATGAGGCCATGCTGAACAGCCAATGGGAGTTGGATTGCAGGTGGACGAAGGGATTTATCAATGTTGCAATTTGCCTCGCATTGCGGCAAATCTGTGGGTCCCAGTGGGGGGCATGGAGAACCTGTGACCCTATGCCCTGTTACCTGTGGCCCCCATCCTCTAGGACAGTGTTTCCCAACCAGTGTGCCCATGCCACGTGCGATCACCAGGTGTGCCGTGGGAAATGGGAACCTCCAATACCCTTCCTTCCCCCTCCTGCCAAACACTTTTTCTTCTCCACTCGGGCTCCCTCCTTCCCAGCCTCGCTCTGCTCGCTTTGCCTCGCTTTGCTCACGCTGCCATGATCATGTTCAGGAGAAGAGGGGGAAGGGAGGAAGACGTTTGGCGAGTCTGCGCAGTAGCGCCCGCACGGGTCTTGTCTTCCTCCCTCCCCCTTCCCCTCCTGAACACACTCACGCTGCCCAATCAGATTGAGTAAAGAGAGGCTGGGAAGAAGGGAGCCCGAGTGGAGATGAAACAGTAAGTGTTCGGCAGGAGGAGGAAGAAAGGGCGCGAAGGGGGAGGGGGAGGAAGAGGTCTCCGTCGAAAACTGGCATGGGCAAACTTGGACCTTCCAGGTGATTTGGACTCCAACTCCCACCATTCCTAGTAGTCTCCGGCCCTTTTCCTTCCCTCCCCCCCTCAGCCACTTAAGCAGGAAAGGGCCTCAGGCTGCTAGGAATGGTGGGAGTTGGAGTCCAAAACACCTGGAAGGTCCAAGTTTGCCCATGCCAGCTTTCGACAGAGACCTCCTCCTCCCCCTTCCCGTTCGCACCCTTTCTTCCCCCTCCTGCCCAACACTTACTTTTTCTTCTCCACTGCCGCTTCTGCCGCCATTTTGATCCCAGGGGGCAGCGTGAGTGTGTTCAGGAGGGGAGGGGGAGGGAGGAAGGCGTGACCCGTGTGGGCGCTACTGCACAGACTTGCCCCACATCTTCCTCCCTTCCCCCTCTCTTCCTGAACACGCTCATGGCAGCGTGAGCAAAGCGAGGCAAAGTGAGCAGGGCCAAAGTGTTCCCATGCCTGTTTGAGGGACCTTAAAGTGGTGAGCCTCCTTCCAACATTGTGATTCTGGGTAGAAAACAAACAACAACATAACATAACATTGCTTGAGTCCACAGTGCTCTCTGGGTGTAGGTGAACTACATCTTCCAAACTCATGGTCAATTCCCAAGCAAACCCTTTCAGTACTTTCTGTTGGTAATGAGAGTTCAATATGCCAAGTTTGATTCAATTCCATTGTTGCAAGAGTTCAGGATGCTCTTTGATTGTGTGTTAACTATGAATTGAGCAAGACCTTTGTGTGTGTCTTTCTGCCACTCCTGCCAGGATATCTATGTTGTGTTCATCGAATCAGGCCCAGGTTTCACACTGAGTGTATAAATACATTTACAAACATACTAACTATATGTATTACTGTGTTAGAGTGTCATTTTGTGTCATTTTGGTTGGTGGTGTGCCCCAGGATTTTGTAAATGTAAAAAATGTGCCGCAGCACAAAAAAGGTTGAAAAACACTGATCTAGGAAGAAGCATCCACCACCCAGTCCCCGTCCCCCCCGTCCCCCCGCCCCCATTATTGCAAATGCAACACGGGAAGTCTCCTGTGTTGCTGCTGCTGAAGCATATGCCAGTTTCTCTCCCCTTTTGCCACAGGGCCTGCCAGAAGTAGCTGTATGCTGTGTAATAGGCTCCGTGGGAAAAAGGGAGAGGAACTGAGTCAGATGGGCAAATTAGCCCATATGATGTTGGACTCACCTCATCACACTAGAGAAAAAATCCACATAAAATCCGGTTGCTGCCCCTTGCAGAATTCTGGGTTTTGCAGTTTAGGGAGGAGCCTTTAACAGCCTCACTAAACTGCAAGTCTCAGAATTCTGCAGGAGGCAGAAACCGGATTTTACGTGGATTTTTTTCTTTGTAGTGTGATGACGCGATTAGTGGCTTCTCCCCCTGATGGAATATCCCACCCAATCCCACTGATGCCATGCAGACATCATCATTGTCAAAGTGAATAGTTTTCTTAAATTTGTTCTACTGATTCTCATAACGGACATATAGGAGTACATTTCTGAGCTTACTTCCTGACAGGGTATCTCTAGAGACGTTATACTCATTTGACTGATTTGCTGAACAAATTAATTTTTTCACACAGATAATGGTGGAAGTGATGCCGAAGCACCCCTGGGGAAGCTTTAGGGATATATTTATATGACAATAAAGGAGCTTCTTTCACAAACTGCCTACAACCAACCTTCCAAGGTCCTTCTGTTTCCAGCATTGCGTTCCCTGAAATGCACATGATGGTACATATTGTGTTGCATTTGCTGCTTTTGAACTGGGTTCCCCCTCACAAACCAGTTTCCCAACAAGTTTGCCATGGCACACTAGTGTACCATGAGCAATCATCAGGTGTGCCGTGGGAAATTGGAACCTCCAAGACCCTTTCTTCCCCCTCCTGCCGAACACTTTTTCTTCTCCACTCGGGCTCCCTTCTTCCCAGCCTCGCTCTGCTCTCTCTGCTCGCTTTGCTCTGGGGCAGTAGCGCCCGCACGGGACACGCCTTCCTCCCTCCCTCCCCCCTCCCCTCCTGAACACGCTCATGCTGCCCCCTCGGATCAAAATGGCGGCAGAAGCAGCAGTGTAGAAGAAAAAGTAAGTGTTCAGGAGGGGAGGGGGGAAGAAAGGGCGCGAAGGGGGAGGAAGAGGTCTCTGTCGAAAGCTGGCATGGGCAAACTTGGACCTTCCAGGTGTTTTGGACTCCAACTCCCACCATTCCTAGCAGCCTCAGGCCCTTTTCCCTTTCCCCCCTCAGCCACTAAAGCAGGAAAGGGCCTCAGGCTGTTAGGAATGGTGGGAGTTGGAGTCCAAAGCACCCAGAAGGCCGAAGTTTTCCCATGCCTGTTTTAGGGATCTTAAAGTGGTGAGCCTCCTTCCAATGTTGTGATTCTGGACAGAAAACAAACAACAACATAACATCATGTTGTTTCAGTCCACAGTGCTCTCTGGGTGTAGGTGAACTACAACTTCCAAACTCAAGGTCAATTCTCAAGCAAACCCTTTCAGTACTTTCTGTTGGTAATGAGAGTTCAATAGGCCAAGTGTGGTTCAATTCCATTGTTGCAAGAGTTCAGGATGCTCTTTGATTGTGTGTTAACTATAAATCCCAGAAACTGTAACTCCCAAATGTTAGGTCTATTTTTCCCAAACTCCATCTGTGTTCGCATTTGGGCATATTGAGTATTCATGCCAAGTTTGGTCCTGATCCAACATTGTTTCAGTCCACAGTGCTCTCTGGATATAGGTGAACTACAACTCCAAAACCCTAGGTCAATGCCCACCAAACTCTTATAGTATTTTCTCTTGGTTATGGGAGTTCTGTGTGGGAAGTTTGTGTCTTTCTGCCATTCCTGCCAGGGTCTCTATGTTGTGTTCATCGAAACAGGCCCAGGTTTCACACTGAGTGTATAAATACATTTAAAAACATATTAACTATATGTATTACTGTGCTAGTGTCATTTTGTGTCATTTTGGTTGGTGGTGTGCCCCAGGATTTGGTAAATGGAAAAAAATGTGCTGTGGCTCAAAAAAGGTTGAAAAACACTGTCACAAACAATTCATATTTTCACATTCCTTTCACTGTTTTCCTTAGAAAATCCATTAAGTAAGAAAGACAAGAGAGTGGCCAAGCATCTTTGAATTGCTACCTTAATAAGTCCTCATCTGAATGATGTTGATCCTCTTGGAGCGAACTTATAAAGTGAAAGACCAGATATTTTTGCACGAACACAGACACTGCAAGAATATTTCATTTCCAAGGATCATCCTAAGCAAGGCCTGCTTAGGATGAAAGACGTAATAGGCATGGGATAACTACCGGACACTGCTAATACTTTACAATCTTATTTAACCTTTATAGTAAACCTGAGAATCGTAAAAGGGGAGGGAAAGTCAATTACGCTAAATCATAAGTCACTTCATCGCCATCCCAATTTCCCCACGTGGGTGGCAGTGCCACATGCCACTTAAATGTGAATAGCTTTCTCTGGCAATGAGGAAATGCCTGGCACAGCGTTGGAGGCACAAAGTGCTACTTGACTGAATGAAGCAATTAGATACCTGCAGATTTAATAAAGGGTAGGTTCCGCTCCTATCAATCATGGCCTGTCTGGTTGACGGCTCAAGAGTCGGATTTAGATTTCCTCTGCGTGGAGTTGATGCCAGCGGTGGATGTGAAGAGACCTGACAACCTAGAAGGATTAAGAACTCTCTTTTGGATGTCCAGATGGCTAATATCCCCCACTTTTGATTTGTTTTGGATGTTCAAAGAGAGCGAAGTGTAGTTTCTTTTAATGCTTAGCTGCAGGTTCCTTTCTGAATATTGTATGCATGCCTACATGATGATGTCTGAGAAAGGTAACAGCAAAATGGCCTCCTGTTCTACACACTTAGCTGTGTTCACTGTATCCGTTGGGACCATTCCCATGCTCCACATTAATTGAAGCTTTAACTAAATTTATATATATGAGTTTTCTAGGCATAAGTATTTTTGTACATGCAGATTTTTCACAAAAATGGTCAAAATATATATAAAAAATTAAATATGCAAATGTGTGAAAAAGTAGATGTTAATAAGATCTTGAAGTCTTTGTGGACAACAAAGTAAACATGAGCCAACAATGTCATGTGGCAGCTAAAAAAGCCAATGGGTTTTTGGTCTGCATAAATAGGAGTCTAGTGTCTAGATACAGAGAAGTCATGCTCCCCATGCTCTATTCTCCCTTGGTCAGACCTCACCTGGAATTCTGTGTCCAATTCTGGGCACTGCAATTGAAGGGAGATATTTACAAGCTGGAATGTGTCCAGAGAAGGGTGACTAAAATGATCAAGAGTCTGGAGAACAAACCCTAGGAGGAGCTGTCGCAGCAGGCGCCAGTTCAGAGAGCCAAACCCAAATGAAGTGTAAATAGTTTGTTTTAATATTCACAGAGTCTCTGGAGATAAGCATTTGCAAAACAAAAGCACTTAATGGTCAGTGAAAACGCTCACAAAAGGAAGCCTTGACCGGCATGAAAACAAACAGGGAGGAAAAGCCTGCATTCAAAACGCCAAAACTCTTTAGCAAAATCAAAGCAAAAGAAACAGAGAGAGGCACGCTGAGGTCAGAGAGAGGCACGCTGAGAAGATGTCATCGTCAGAATCAATCCAAGGTCATCAGCATTGAAGTCGTCAAAGGGTTGTCCAAGAAGGTATCCAAAGGGGCGTAGGAGAGACGTAATCCAGAAGCCAGGCCAAGGTCAAGGAGAGGAGGTAGATGTAGAAGCGAAGACACAACCCACAGTCCAACTGGGGAGCAATCCAGTGGAGTTCAAACCCCACCACAGGAAGCAGCAGAATCAGTCTGGAAACAAGGCTTCAAGATGCAAGAGTCCTAGGATGCAAGAGTCCTAGGATCCAAAGGCAACTCCTTGCTAGCCACAGAGGTTAGTCCCAAAATACCCACCTTTTAAGCTCACTACAAGTCAGATCCACTTGATGAGGTCAACGCCCTATCATCATCTCTTTGACTGACCCTCCAAGATTTCCACCTGTGGTTAAGACTTAGAACATCCCACCCATTGTCTGGGGACTCTGAGGGCCAATCCTGATCATCAGTGAATCCTACCCAGGTGTCTGAACTTGTGGGCTCCTCACAAACCCTCTGAATTTCTCTTACTTGAGTCCAATCCATTTCAGTAGAAATGTCCTCTGTACTCTGACTCCCATCATTCCCAGAGAATCCCTCAAATGTCTCAGAGTCTGTAGGTGCTGTAATTATTTGCTTGACTCTCTTGAGTTGCAAGTGATCCTCTTCACTTGACTCACTTGACTCATGAGTAAGCCTCTTTCTGCAAACACCAGGACTCCTGCTACAAACAGCCCCACCCAGTTCCATACTCTCCCCAGATGCTGAGCCATCACAGTCTTCTGAATCACTACTATCAGAATCACAACAGGAGCGGTTTAAAGAGCTTGATAAGTTTAGCCTGCAGAAGAGTAGACAGAACTACAGGATATTATTTACATCATTCCTGTGTGAGTGAGCCTAACTCTAGCACTGTGTGAGCCAGGCTGGAGAGCATGCACCTTCTCAGGGGATGGACCGGATCACAAAAGACCTAACCTAGCACTGTGTGAGCCATAGAGCATGCACCTTCTCTGATCACAAAAGAGAAACCACCATCTCATATGAGCCTTCTCTTCCAATGTATAGCGATCTTATACCTGAAATGTCCGCACCAGCCAGAGTTCAAAGATCTTTTCTAAAGTTGAACAGAAATGCTAAAATTAATATTAAAATTATTATTAATGATTTGACCTGGACTTTGGATTTTGGATTCTGATTTTTAATAGGCAAGTGTTAATTAATTGTTTTAATTATTGTTTAAATGTTTTAATATTTTTAATGCACTGTTGATTGTTTTTATGATGATGGCACCGTATGGTGCTTGTTTGAGGCCGCCCTGAGTCCCCCCTTGGGAGTGAGAAGGGCAGGGTGTGACGAATGGCCTGTGTTTTAGGTTAGTGGAAAAGCCCAAGGTAGAGAAACCCTTTTTAAGGGATGGCTGGTGTTATGGTCTGTTGGAAAAACGGCAATGTTAAGGTTAAATTTTTTCCCTAGATAGGGCTGAGGTAAGCCAGGATTAGGAATGGAACCTTGAGAGCCAGTGGGCTGAGTTTAGGCCAGGCAGAGAGGAGAACGTCAGTTAAGGTTTAAAATCTGACAGTTGGGAGCAGTTAGAGAGGCTCGGAACTCTCAGAGAGAGCTGAGACGGAGCTCAGAGGGAGCTCAGGAGTTCGGTGTTAGACTCTGACAGGAGAGGTCAGAGTGGGAATAAGCTCCTGGAGGGAGTTAGCAGCATTTTGCTAGTTTTGAGGACTCTGTGAGGTAGAGTCAGGGAGTTATTAGGTAGCGGGTAATTCCTCATCAAAATTATCCAGGGCTACAGTGTATTAGTAACGTTTGTTCAAAGATAGTGCCAAGAAGTAACCACACGCTCCGTTCACAAGTTTTGTAACCATACGGTCGTTCACTGTTAAGTAACCACCAAGCAAAGTGCCTGTGCTCTCACATGTTGTTGTTGTTAAATAAACCTCAGTTCTGTTTTCACCCTTCAACCTTGCCTCCCGGTGCCTTCTATCTTTCCCTGGTTTTTATGGTGGCAGCGTAGTTGAATAAATCAGGTCCCTTGACACCCTGCCCGGCTTATTGTGCCCAGCCACGGTTTTAAAAAGGTGCGAGTCACTACACAGGGTATAACTATAGGACATACATAAATAAATAAGATTTGGCTTTGACTAAGGCCACTTTTACCATTCACAATCATAGCACTGCGATTCCACTTGAATTTGTACTTTGGGAAGCACTAGAAGTTTATGACTGCAAACTCTAGATCCCTTTTCTACAATGCAAATCCCAGATCCCATAGGGTGTTGACAGGGCAGTTAAAATGGAATTACATTTTATAATTAAACTAGCTTGGGGACCCGGCGGTGCCCGGGATATTTGAGAAAGGTATTGTGTGCCAAGGTTGGTCTTTGGTACTTCAAGTCCCATCATCCACGGTCCACCCTCCCCCAAACTGCAGTAGAAGATAGTGTGGGTCATGGGGGCTCTGTGTGCCACGTTTGGTCTTGTTCATTCATTGGATGAGGGTTGCAGCGGTCTCGTAAGGTGAGTGAAGGTACTTCAAGTCCCATCATCTGTGATCCATCCTCCTTGAAACAGCACCAGGGTATAGAGTGGGTCAAGGGGGTTCTGTGTGCCAATTTTGGTCTGTATTGGTCATTGGGTGAGGGTCGCGTTGTTTTCAGGAAGTGAGTGAAGGTACTGCAAGTCCAATCATCCATGATCCATCCACCTTCAAACTGCAGCAGGATGTAGAGTGGGTCAAGGGGGCTCTGTGTGCCAAGTTTGGTCCTGATTTGTCATTGGTGTGGGTTACAGTGCTCTAAGGAAGTGAATTAAAGTACTGCAAGTCCCATCATCCATGGTCCATCCTCCCGTAAACTGCACCAGGATGTAGAGTGCATCTTGGGGAATCACTGTGCCAAGTTTCGTATTGTTCTGTCATTGTTGGGGGCCTAGTCAGGAAAATCAAGTTGAGGAAGCCTTAGTGTCAATTGTGGGTCTGGTCCGTGATTTATAGGGGCTACAGTGTTGTTTGAGAAGTGAATCAGGTGTAGGTATTGCAAATCCCATCATTCATGACCCATCCTGCCCTAAACCACACCAGGTTGTGAAGTGGGCCATTGGGCCCCAGTGTGCCAAGTTTGGTCCTGAGCCGTCATTGCTGTGGGCTGCAGTGACTGACTGCCTGCCTGAGGCCTTTCCTTTTCCCTCGGTGTCACCTTAGAATGTTGGAATGTAGATGGCCAATCAGAGTCCTTTATGCAAATACGTCCTCAGTGGCAACCAATCCCCTGTGTCTGGTGCCTTAGAATGTTGGAGTTCTGAGGCTGGCCTATCAGAGTACTTTATGCAAATAATCCCACAGTGGCAACCAATCGAAATGCTGGCACATATTCCTCCGCACCTCCCGCCCTCCGCACCGCTGGAAACACTGACTTTTATTATATACATAGAAGATAGATAATCTGAAATTGTGCCATCTCAAAACCAATATTTGAGGGTTGCCTCTCAGGAGGATCACAAACTTAATTGGGTGACACCTTGCATACTGTAGAGTTCCCATGTTTTCATCAAGAACTTTAGTGAGAGGTGTGCCACAACACACATACATCCCAGTTGACTACATTCAATCACCCTTCAAAAAAGAAAGAAGAATCCCATGGCAAACGACCCATTCTTCTTCTAGTGCATAACAGCTCAGCTCATATATGGTGAACAAAAATGTGAAGGATTGTGCCTTACAGTGACATCTTCACATGCTCCTCATTTGTTGTTCCTGGTATTTGTTGCTAATGGTTGTTGTTGTGTGTGTGTGTTTTTTTGCGATCACCTTGGGCCTTCTGGATTTATGATGTTTCATTTCTGGCTTGGTTCATTTATATCTTTGCTAATTGTTTCCAGATAACGATGCTTCCTTCACTTTGTCAGATATATCGGCTATTGGTCCCATA
Organism: Anolis apletophallus; assembly: GCA_030556195.1. Classification (NCBI taxonomy): domain Eukaryota; kingdom Metazoa; phylum Chordata; class Lepidosauria; order Squamata; family Anolidae; genus Anolis; species Anolis apletophallus. The sequence goes on from JARBWK010000004.1 coordinate 176,978,532, forward strand.
AGCTCTCGTTCTTGCTTCATTACTGTTCGTGATTTATTAGGTTCAACGTGTGTTCTTGGTTTGTTTTTTTAGCTATTGTGTCACAGTAATCAGTTCTTTGGTTTGGACCAGGACATGTTTCCACATTTGTTTTAAAGGCAGGAGTGTGTTGTCCTCTGCTGTTGAATGTGCCGTGAACAAATAACTTGTCCAGTGTTGATAAGAACGTAAGCTCTCTTTCTTTGTCTTTCCGTGACATCTCTTTCCTAATTAGTGCGGCATATACAAAGATAATGTTGTTTTTCTGCTTCCTTCATCAGCGGTCATTAGCATTGTCTCTTCTTCACGGCAATGAAATGTTCTTTGTATTTTGAATTACCATATTTCTTGCTCAGTTACCAATCAAACTGAAGTTACACGTGATGTTTGTAACCCTCAAGTGCTTCGGTTTATGAACACTTGCATTAATTATCTTCAAGCATGCTTTTGCTGCTGTTGTTGCCTTGAAGTACTCGGTTTTGTCAGTATCACAATATCACACATTTCAGTTTCAAAAACATGGATCACGTGGGTTTCTGTTGAAGATAAAGTAAGATCTTCACTTCACAAAAGTAGATATTAGAAATGCATTTATTTATTTGGCACATTTGTATACTGCTCCCTTTCAGGCCGAAGGCGACTCGGGGCAGCTTACAACAATATCATAAAAACAACATTTAGAGCAGACCTGGCATCTCATGGCCCGCGGGCTGGATGCGGCCCACCGGCCGATTATGACCGGCCCGGGGAGAAGGGCGTTGGGGGCGGGGCCATTTCTGCAAGAGGAAGGGCTGCCGCTGCCGCCACCCTATCACGGGCTGTGGGGCCTGCGTCTGCAGACAGCCTACTGCTCCAGATAACGATCAGAGGAGCAGCGGCTTTCGACCTGGAAGACTTGATCATCTTCCGGGTCACCAGGGCGATCAGCTGCTGCAGGTCACCGACTGCTCCCGCTGCAGGCCCGGATCGCCTCCTAGGATGGCAGGCACTCCAAAGCTGGGATGGTAGGCACTCCATGGCAGGCCTATCAGCCGATCGGGAATGCCTCTGACAGTACGGCTGGGGGCGGGAGCGGGCGGAGGTCTGCAGCCTCCGATCGTCCGCTGCTCTGCTCTGCTGTGGGGGTGGCTGGGTCCGCTTTGTCATCCTCTGGGCTGGGTCCATTGGGCCATTCCATCTTGGGATCCTTCCTCTCTTGACGATATCAGCCTCCATCTTGGTTCGCACCTTGCCTTCTTGAATTGCATTTTATTTTATTTTAGTGGTTTTTAATATTATTTTATAATAGTTTTATAATAATAATATAATAAATAATATAATATAATGTTATATTGTATTTTAATTTCAATATATTATAATGTCTATATATATACTATAATAAAAAAATTATGATATTAATACTAATAATATGTGAATATTTCTTGATATATTAATATGTTAATATTTATGATGTCTAATATATAGTAAATATAGTAAGTAAATAAATAAATAATGTAGATTAGAATGTAGTTCAGCCTTTAGGTGCGGCCCTCCATAATATTTTTTGGCTCTTGTGTGGCCCCTTGGAAAAAATAATTGCCCACCCCTGATTTAGAGCAAATTAAAAACATAACACATTGAATAAAATCATAACCATAAAAGCATCAATACGTCTCCAAGATAAAATCATAGTCCGATCTCATAGTCCATTGTTCCAAATCCTATGTCAGTTACACTGCCTTTTTGAACGCCTGCTCAAATAAACACATTTTAACTTTTTTTCCGGAAGGCCAAAAGAGAGGGGGCAGATCTAATGTCCCTGGAAAGGGCATTCCATACCTGAGGGGCCACCACTGAGAAGCCCTGTCCTTCGTCCCCGCAAAACGCATTTGTGACATAGACAGAGTCAAGAGCAGGGCCTTCCCAGACGATCTTAATGTCCTAGATGGTTCATAAGGGGAGATACGTTCAGACGGGTAAGTTGGGCCTGATCCGTTTAGAGCCTTATAGGCCAAAGCCAGCACTTTGAATTGTGCCTGGTACCAGACTGGTAGACAGTGGAGCTGGCGCAACAGAGTAGTAGTATGCTCCCTGAGACCTGCTCCTGTTAGTAATCTGGCTGCCGTCTGTTGGACCAATTGAAGCTTCCGAGCAGTATTCAAAGGCAACCCCACGTAGAGTGCGTTGAAGTAATCTATACGGGATGTAACTAGAGTGTGGACTACTGTGGCCAAGTCAGACTTCTCAAGGTATGGGCGCAGCTGGCACACAAGTTTTAACTGTGCAAATGCTCCCCTGGTCACCGCCGAAACCTGGGCTTCCAGGCTCAGCGATGAATCCAGGATCACACCCAGACTGCGAACCTGCGTCTTCAGGGGGAGTGTAACCCCGGTCCAACACAGGCTGTATCCCTATGCCCTGTTCGGCCTTTCGACTGACCAGGAGTGCCTATGTCTTGTCTGGATTCAACTTCAATTTGTTCGCCCTCATCCAGACCGTCACAGCGGCCAAGCACCGGTTCAGGACTTGAACAGCCTCCTTAGTAGCAGGTGGGAAGGAGTGACAGAGCTGGACATCATCTGCGTACAGGTGACACCGCACCCCGAAACTCCGGGTGATCTCCCCCAGCGGCCTCATGTAGATGTTAAACAACATGGGAGGCAGTATTGAGCCCTGAGGAACCCCACAAGGCAATGGCTGTGGGGTTGAACAGGTGTCTCCCAACAACACCTTCTGGGTACAGCCCTCCAGGAAGTACTGGAGTTTATGAAGACCTTTACCTACCACCTTAATAACTTTGCCATCTTGCTCACACTTTGATATTCTGTGGCCTTGCATTTCTTGGTTTTTATACTATTTGAAATGTTGGAGGGCGTGTATTCTATTTTTAAGATATGTCACAAGTGTGTGCTGCCTCCTCAAATCCATGAGCGTAGCATTACAAGGACATAAAACATATATTCACACCAATAATGTCATCCTGAAAATTGTTTCAGGTTAGTTTCTCTCTTAAAAACCAAAATATATTTATCACAATGTGATACACATTGCATTTTGTAGGCTCTTTAAAATCAGTTTACGGAGCTATTAATATGTCCTTTGTGGCCGAGATCAAACTCTCTTTATATGCAACTGACCTTCAGTATCACAAGCGGCATTGTGGCAATGTGAGGGCGGGCAGGCCGGCCGGTCTCTCTGTGTATTATTTTCCCTTAGATATTGCAGTATTTATTGGAGTGTCTGAAAGGTATGATAATAGCACCGTGATTACCATAAATACTGATTTATGAGTCTGGCACCTTTTAATATCAAGTTAAACTTTAGTCATAAAGGAAGTGACTATGAAAGGCAGGGGAGGGGGGAGATGAGCACATTTATATATCTTTCTGTGGTTTTATGGGCATCGCTAGGTGACAACAAATACAGCTTTGATAGAAATGGTAATCCCATGTCCACTGTGTCTTATGCTGTTATAGTGAGCTTCTAAAATATATAATCAGTCCAATCCAGAGTTTTGGAAAAGGTATTATTTGGAGGCCAACTTCCAGCATTCTGTAGTCAATGTGGTCAGAGGCAGAGATTTTGGGAATTATAGCCCAAGCAAGTAACTTTTTCAAGCTTTAGCTGCCTCTCGGCATTACTTTGCGAATGAAGACTCTTAGGAAGGACTCATCCCACGCTTTTTACAAGCGCGTTGATGACTAAAAAGGCCAATCTGAGATAGGCAAGTTCGGTTGCAGAAAGCACAGCAGAAAGTCTCCTTGGGTGATGTCTATGCCTTGAAGCCGTGACTGGTTGGCTGCGTGCCAGCCGGCTGAAGGTGAACCCGTCGAAGACGGAGATCTTGTGGCCTGGCCGCCCTGGGCTGGATGAGTGCCGGTTGCCTACCCTAGATGGCGAGCAACTTAGCCCGTCATCCCTTGTTAAGAGCTTGGGTGTCCGATTGGACCCTTTGCTGTCCATGGAGACCCAGGTCTCCATGGTCAGCAAAATGTCGTTCTACCATCTACGACAGGCTAGGCGACTGGCACCCTACCTGTCCAGGGACGATCTGGCCACAGTGATCCAAGCGACGGTCATCTTGAGGCTGGACTACTGTAACGCCCTCTACGTTGGCCTTCCCTTGTCGACAATCCGGAAACTCAAGCTGGTGCAGAATGCCGCTGCTCGCTTGCTGGTGGGAGCACCAGTGAGGGAGCACATCACTCCCATTCTCCGGCAACTGCACTGGCTTCCTGTAGAGTACCGAATTGCCTTCAAGGTGTTGGTATTAACCTTTAAGGCCTTACACGGTCTAGGGCCTGCGTACCTGAGGGACCGCCTTACCCCATATATTCCCCCGAGATCACTACGTTCAGAGGGACAGAATTTGTTACTTGTCCCACCAATCCGCTCTTGCCATCAGTCTACAACTAGGCAGAGAGCTTTCTCTGTGGCGGCCCCGGTGCTGTGGAACTCCCTTCCGGACAGCACCCGAGAGATCCCAGAACTTGCCCCTTTCCGAAGGGCTTGTAAGACCGCCCTCTTCACACTGGCCTTCAATTAGACTGGTCGGCTCTGGTGGGTTCTGTTATCCGAGTCTTAAGGAATTTGTAATTCCTCTGAAATCTTATCTGTACATTGTTTTATGCTTTATGTTTTAATGTATAGCTGCTTGGCCTTGTTACATGCAGCATGTTTTTACTGTATGTTGTGATCCGCCCCGAGCCTGCAGGGAGGAGCGGAATATAAGAGTGAATAAATAAATAAATAAATAAATAAATAAAATGTTGTTTCCAAGTGGCGGTTCTTTCTGCATTGTCGTTTCTCTTCGAGACTTGTTCGGCGTGTCTTCTCGAAATAGGCCGCAGCATTGTGGATAGTGCGTCTCCATGCCTCCCGATGTGAGGCCAGGGTGGACCATTGTTGGTGATCAATCTGGCCGAGCCCGAGATGTTGTTTCAGGGAGTCCTTATATCACTTTTTCGGGGTGCCTCTCTTGCGCTGACCCGTGGAGTAGTATCCACCATAGAGTAGTATCTTTGGGAGGCGGTGGTCCTCCATCCTCTGGACGTGCCCTGCCCAGCGCAGCTGTGTTCTCAATAGCATGGCCTCAATGCTGGTGACCCCTGCTTGCTCAAGGACAGCAACATTCGTCACATAGTTGGTCCAGTGTACATTTAGGATTGTGCAAAGACAGTGCTGATGAAAGCGTTCGAGGAGTTGTAGGTGTTGGTGATAGGTGACTCATGTTTCAGAGGAGAATAGACAGTACGATAGCTCTGTACACACTGATTTTGGTGCTTTGCCTCAGGTGCTTGTTACTCCAGACTCTTTTGTGAAGCCTTCCGAATGCACTCTATGCCTTTGTTAATCTGTGATCTATCTCTTTGTCAATCTTGGCGTCTGAAGAGATGATGCTTCCCAGGGAGGTGAACTGCTGAACGGACTTAAGCACAGATGTGCCTATGCTGAAGTGGGGATGATGGTGTTCTTCCTGTGGTGCGGGCTGTTTTCTTCAGGCTGACTTCCAGCTTGATACAGCTTGATACAGCTTAATACAGCTTTGGCTGTATCTGTCTAAGAAATATGTGTTCCAAGAAGCTGCCAATCAGTTCTTCCAAGAGACCCACAAGGAGATCTTATAAATCCATATTGTCAGCCCTCCACATCTGTGGTTTGCACATTTCCAGATTGGTTATTCATGGATTTTATTAACACAGTGTTTCTCAACCTTCCTAATGCCACGACCCTTTAATACCATTCCTCATGTTGTGGTGACCCCCAACCATAAAATTATTTTTGTTGCTACTCCACAACTGTAATTTTGCTACTGTTATGAACCGTAATGTCAATATCTTCACCAAATTTGGCACAAATACCTGATACTCCCTAATTTTAATAGGGGGTTGGGCGGGATTGATTTTGTCGTTTATGAGTTGTAGTTACTGTCATTTATAGTTCACCTATAATCAAAGAGCATTCTGAACTCCACCATCAATGGAATTGAACCAAACATGGCACACAGAACTCCCATGACCAACAGAAAATACTGGGTTTGGTGAGCACTGACCTTGAGTTTTGGAGTTGTAGTTCACCTACATACAGAGAGCACTGTGGACTCAAGCAATGATGGATTGGCACGGATACACAATATGCCCAAATGTGAATACTGGTGGAGTTTGGAGCCAATAGACCTTGACATTTGGGAGTTGTAGTTGCTGGGATTTATAGTTCATCTACAATCAAAGAGCATTCTGAACCCCAGCAACGATAGAATTGGGCCAAACTTCCCACACAGAACTCCTATGACCAATAGAAAATACTATGCTTTCTGATGGACCTTCCTAATGCCACCACCCCTGAATACAGTTCCTCATGTAGTGGTGACCCCCAACCATAAAATTATTTTTGTTGCTACTTCATACCTGTAATTTTGCTACTGTTATGAATCAAAATGTAAATATCTGATATGCAGGATGTATTCTCATTCACTGGACCAAATTGGGCACAAATGTCTGATACACCCAAATTTGAATACTGGTGGGGTTGGGGGACGACGACGACTGATTTGTCATTGGGTGGTTGTGGTTGATGGGATTTATAGTTCACTTACAATCAAAGAGCTTTTGAACTCCACCAATGATGGAATGGAATCAGTCTTGACACACAGAACTGCTATGATCAACAGAAAATACTGGAAGGGTTTGGTGGGTATTGACCTTGAGTTTTGGAGTTGAGGTCCACCTACATCCAGAGAGCACTGTGGACTCAAACAATGATGGATTTGGACAAAACGTGGCATGAATACTCCATATGCCCAAATGTGAATACTGGTGTGGTGTTCCAGCCTAGTCGGCCCAGTTGTCAGAGTCAGGCACCGGGGGTCCCAGCTGATCAGGGCAGTTTGGAGATGACAAATGGCCAGATGGGTATGGGTTCCCAAATGAGAATTTGCAATGGGATGATGAATGGCTAGAGGGTTATAGGACTGCAGATGAGTTTACTGAGGATTCCATGGAAGATGATTCTGCATCAGACTATGGGAGGCCCGGTGGCCTTGGTTCCCAAGAGAGAGTTTCCACTCCCTTCCAGATGAGCATTCCGGAGAAAGGGAGTTTCCTGCCTCTCGCTCTGATAGCGGTGCAGCTGGGCCTGCTAACGAGCCGGTGTTTGATAGAAGGGCAAACATCAGAGATTCTAGGAAATCGTGGAATCTAAGGAAGGGGGTGAGATGGGCCCATCAAAACTAGCTTCCTTATTAGTCTGTGCTCCCGGGCTTCTGCTCAGACCTGAAGCCACGTTCAGCTTGATCAAGTCTCACGTTCAAGTCTCCAAGTTCACGCCGACCGCCGGAGTGGTTCGGATTCAAGTTCTAGTAGCTGGGATTTATAGTTCACATACAATCAAAGAGCATCCTGAACCTCACCAATGATAGAATTGGGCCAAACTTCCCACACAGAACCCCCATGACCAACATAAAAGTGTTTTTGATGGTCTTTGGCAACCCCTCTGACATCTCCAGCTCGACCCTTCAGGGGTCGTGACTCCCAGGTTGAGAAACACTGCTCTAGGCATCTAAAGTTTTAATACAACCCTAGTTCCACCCAAAATGATGACAGGAAAGTAGTACTTCTATGAGAAATTATTCATGCAGTCTAAGTGTATGGATATCTTCCTGGGTTTCAACACCCATCTCTATAGTACTAACAGTGAAGAAAACTGGGAGCTGAAGTCCAACAATGTGCATCTCCACCTGATATTCTTCTTTACAAGAGGATTTTGTGAGGCTGGAAATAATGATGGTAAGGAATGCTCATGACCAAGAGATTTGTTTGTTTGTGAATTTTCGTAATACGTACCTCCAAGAAGCAAATGGAGACCCAGATACAATTTCCAGCCAGAAAGCTGTGCTTTTCCAAGCTTCCTATGCATTCCATAGGGACATAAAGCATTCACTAAGAAAGAAAAATGCACACATTTCTCACATTTGCACAAACATGGTTTATTCAGTGGAAGCCTTTGGTAATCTGGGTATTTGGAAACTCAGGGGGAAGGAGGGGAAGAATAATTGGGTTTTAAACAGTTTGGTGTTTTACTTTTTTAAAGCATGAACGTTATTCCTCCCAGTAATTTGTACCAATGGGTTTGAATGTAAATACTGCATTTTTTTTAAAAAAAATAGAGTTATAGCCTTTCTGCTATTTCAGAAAACGCAATTTGCCTTGAAATGATATAAAGGGGCCACTTGGTACCTGCTGAGGGGTGGTTCCTGGATCTCAGTGGATGCTCAACTCTGATTATAGTAAACCATGAGTGGGACAACAGTAATTCAATGGTATCAAAATATTACAATATCAGAAAAGGCTAATTCATAATGCAATATAATCACCGACACATGTCTTATATATTAAGGTGATACAATAATATATCATGTTATGGTGCACACATTGGTATAATCACATGGGTACCTTAGGGAAGGATATAAGGAAACAATGCGTAGACCGGGGTTGAGGTAAGATCACAAGGAACAAGTAAATAGTCAATCCGTAATGTCCATATAGTTCCAAAGTACTGCAAGTCCCAACAATCCAGAATACAAGGTTCCTTGGTACAGGTCCAATTAGTCCAGGTAATCGAATAATAATCCAAACAATCCAAATGCGTGACCAAAATAAACCGAAGTAAAGCCTTGCAGAAAGCCAAAAGGACATTGGGCGGGCCGCAACGGTAGAGCTGCAGGGCTCGGTCCGTTTCGCCCCAGTGGGCTTTTTTAAGTGGCGGTTTCAAAAGCAAGATGCTGCATGTCACAGGAATGCATAATTCTGTAACAAATAACATATATACAATATAATGTCCATTTTCTATAGAGATAGTGTCGGAAAGGCAATGTACATGGCAGTGGTGGATAAATACTCCATGTTTCCTGTGGACCCAAGGGTAACTCCTAACTCAACCTTGTACTATATATAGCCGTTCGTGATTGTTGCTGTGAGTGTGGGTTCTGACTTTTTCAATCACAAATGGCTCATCAGGAGATAAACCTGGTGGATCACCAATCTCCAATCAGAATCCTTGCCTGGGTTGAATGAACCCTTATCCCTTAATGCCCTCCTCACGTGAATTCCGAGGATGTAATTGGCTTGTTGCAGCTATATATAGTACAAGGTTTAGTTAGGAGTTACCCTCCTAACTCAACCTTGTGATTGAAAAGTAATTAATAACGAATTTTCATTATTCCTTACGCCAGCTGGGAGGGAAGAATGGAGGGCAAGGCCACCCCTCTTCCCTCCCCCCCCCCCCGAGTTTAGAGGCAGCACAGATTAAATTTAATCTGTGATGCCTCTCAGCTGGCAGGGCAGGGAGGGAGGAAGGAATGGAGAGCATGCCATCCCCCCTTCCCTCCCTCCCCAGCTCAGAAGCATAGCTCATAAGCATCGCGGATGCTCCTCCTTCCCTGCTAAGATCTAAACTGCATCAAGGCTTGACATGGTTTAGTTCTTAGCAGGGAAGGAGGAGCAGAGGGCATCCCCGCGTGTCCTCCTTCCCTGCTGAGAACTAACTCCGAGATTCAGAGGAATTTCCTCCTGTTCTCCAGGGTCTCCCTCCGCTTGTGAGGTAGAGCCTGGGGAAACAGAGGAAAGTTCGGCCAGGCTGCTTCCAAAGCGCCCGTCTCAGCTCTCAGCTGGCGAGAGGAGAAAGGCGGGTATCGCCCTCTGAGGCCTTGGCAACCTGACCCCCCTGGATAAACCACACAGCAGCTGAGGTACAACGGGTTTTATTGTGAATAGATAGGTATAGGAAAGAGGTTGGAGGCAATCCTTATAGTGTCTCCAACTAGCAGCAAAACAGGACTCAGCAGGGGTGTGTGCTCCGCAGCAAAAGGAGCACAAGCGGGAAAACGGGAACACAAGCCGGATGCAAAGAGTCTCTTAGAATCCCAGCCAGATCAAGTCAGGCAGGGACACTGCTTAAGGCAAAGAGTTCAAAAAGGCAAAAGAGTCTTTCAGGATCAATCACTGGGTCTCGACGACGAACAGGAGCAAGGCAATACAGGAACAAGTCAGCCTGAAGCAGGCTGGCAGGCAAGGATGGTGGAAGGCCCGACTGGCCTTACCCGCAAGATCTTCTTCCAAGTGCGTTGTTGGTACAAGACACTGGCATAGGGGTTCACTGGGCAGTTATAGTGTTGCTAGGTTGCGTCGCACGTCATAAGCTAAGATTGATGATCTCCTGTATGTTTTGTGAACTCAGTAGTCTTGGAATGTGGTGCTCGTTAGCGAATAACATCTGGGCCGAAAGGGAGGCAAGCTCTCTGCTTTGGTAACCCGCTTGCTCTATCAGGGAGGCGAGGTGGTACGGCCTTGAGAGGCCTTTGTTATGCTTCCATCCCCTGCCTTCTCATGGGAAAGGCACGGAGGCCCTGGACAGGGCTTGAGAGCAAAGCAAGCTGGCTTGGAAAGTTTTTTCTGATTCTCCTGGCTGGAACTCTGCTCAAGCAAAAGTGATGCCTGAGGCCGTAGAGGTGTGACAGCGGGTGCTGCTGCCCTCCAGTCTCCTCTCGCGAGTTGAGAACTGAGGAGGGGAAAAAACGAACTAATAACGTGACCTTTACAAAAAATGGCGATCCCGGGTTCAGTTTTGAAACTTCACTTCCGGGTTGGATGCCGAGGGTCGATATAGGGTCAAAATAATTTCAAATACAAAATATTAACGGGTTTCAAAGTATTTAAATTGGAGATATCCACCCCTAGTGTGCATTTTTCTGTTCCTATGAAATGCATTGCAAGCCTGGAAATGTACGACTCCCAAGCTGTAAATTGCATCGTGGTCTGAATTTCAGAGGATGGAAGTGACAAAGCTATCTTTTGAGTACTTGGCCTAAAAACCCTATGAAAATTGAGGGGCTGCCAGGGTTGATTGGCAGCTTGAAGGCACACACAAGCATGAATCCAGTTTGAAAGGTGTATTCACCTCTCTCTTCTTTGCTCAATGAGGTTGCTACGGGATGTGCCACTTTGAGCAAAAGGGAGGCAATTCCTAGAGAGACTGTTATTAAGCCTCACCCTCAGAACTTCCACGGTTATCATGAAAGTGCCAGAGCCACCAGGCAGCTAACTATACCTTGCAAGGTCCAGAGAATTTCTAATCAATAGATAGCTTGCCCACAGGAACTAATGCCCTTTTCACCTCCTCATATTAACCGTAATAAAGTTCTCAGGAAAGGACACATCTGTCTTTTTAACTGCTTTTTCCCTGTTGCAGCCCCATAATTTACCGTGTAGTGTTGGAAAAAGGAGACGGATGTTGCCTTAGCCATTTTACCAATCATAGCGCACGATAACTCCATCCACTCTCAGAATTATAAATTATCACAACAGATTTTTTATTTTTAAAGAAACAGTGCCAAGGGTCTAATGAGATTCTAATATATTATTCGCCCAATCCTTTATTATTGTATTTTATTTGCTTTTGACAGACTGAAGCTGGAAAGTGTGCCATGGGATTGGCAGTGTAGCTTTTCACTCTCTCTCTCTCTCTTTTTTCAAGGTGTCTAAACGCCCCAAGGTTAAAGTGGACATTAGAGGAAACATGAGGAAGATAGTGATTCTGCAATATAATTTGAAGTACTTATTTATAACTCCCTCATAAAACATTAAACAGAGAAGGAACTTATTAGTAACCTGCGCCTGGAATATCAAAGAGAGTAGAGTAGGGATGGGATGAGAATGGGGGCGCGACCAGAGCAAGAGAACGCAGACCAAAGGGTTAGTCATTGGATGCTGTCTTGATTCATTTCAGCAGCAGCAGCAGCAGCAGCATCATTGTGGTGTTCTAGCCTAGTCAGCCCAGTGGTCAGAGTCAGGCACCGGAGGTCCCAGCTGATCAGGGGCAGTTTGGAGATGATGAATGGCCAGATGGGTATGGGTCTCCAAACGGGAGTTTGCAATGGGATGATGAATAGCTAGAGCAGGGGTGCTCAGAAAGTCGATCGCGATCGACTGGTCGATCTTGGGACCCAGGGAGGTCGATCCCAGCTGGATGGGACGCTTCTGAGGGGGCGGAGCCATGCCACGCCAAGCCCCGCCCCCTCCGCCGGCTTCAGCATTTCCACAGCTTCTCCTGGGTAGAAGAGGGTAATGCCAAGCCAGTGGTGGCATAGATAGCCACCACTGGCTTCGCATAACCTTTCTGTACCCTGGAGAAGCTGTGGAAATGCTAAAGCCAGAGGAAGAGGGGGTGGAGCTAAGCCCCGCCAAGCTCCGCCCCCTCTTCCAGCTTCAGCATTTCCACAGCTTCTCAAAAGTAGAAGGTGGTAATGCCAAGCCAGTGGTGACATAGATAGCCACCACTGGCTTCGCATAACCTTTCTGTACCCTGGCGAAGCAGTGGAAATGCTGAAGCCAGAGGGAGGAGGGGGCGGAGCCAAGCCCCGCCAAACCCCGCCCCCTTCCCCAGCTCCGCCCTGTTCTCTCTTGGTAGATCTTTCTGACTTGGTTTTAGTTTAAGTAGTTCGCATGCTGAAAACGTGTGGGCACTAGGGATGCCATTTTTTGATATAACAAATAAGGGACATTGACAGGATTTTTCACAAAAATAAGGGACACTTCATTAAAAACTAGAAACTCAAACATTAGGTAGAAATGGTTTTATTAACAGAATAAGATAATGATTGAAACTCACAAAAGAAACTGACTTACACCCTCTTAACAGGACATGGTATGTTTCCGCATGTTTTGTCATGCAGAAAAAACATGATCAGAACTACCTTATTTTCTCCATCTGTATTTAGTCCTTGACTTGGCTGACTTTAAAAGTGCACTGTCTAAACATTACAATAAAATAAATTTTATAAGACAGTACATCTTCATGATTATTATGTCAATAGTTAATGGTATAGTATAGTATGGGATACACAGCATTGTATAGTATTGGGATGCACAGCTAGGCCTATTTTAAGAAGAACTCTCAAGCAACCAGAAACTATCTTTATCCAACATGAGCCAACATTCCCCTTGGGTAACGGTTAATTAGTCTACTGTACTTTGAAAATTCCTGTACCGCCTCTTCCTTCTAACAGGGATGCATTGCCGTGGAAACCACAGCGCGCACCTTCCTCTGGTCAACCCCGCCCAGTCCTATCCTGCTAGTCAAAAATAAGGGACAAGGCCTGAAAATAAGGGACACAAATTTTAGGGCCAAAATAAGGGACGTCCCTTAGAATAAGGGACATATGGGAACCCTAGTGGGCACCCCTGAGCTAGAGGGATATAGGACTGCAGGTGAGTTTACTGAGGATTCCATGGAAGTTGATTCTGCATCAGACTCTGAGAGGCCCGGCGGCCTTGGTTCCCAAGAGAGAGTTTCTACTCCCTTCCCAGATGAGCATTCCAGAGAAAAGGAGTTTCCTGCTTCTCACTCTGATAGTAATGCACCTGGGTCTGCTAATGAGATGGAATTTGACTGAAGGGCTAGTATCAGTGATTCTAGGAAAACATGGAGCTTGAGAAAGGGGGTGCGATGGGCACATCGAGACAAGTCCTCCTTATTAGCTTCTGCCCAGGGGATTCTAGTTAGACCTGAAGCCACGTTCAGCTTGACCAAGTCTCACGTTCAAGTCTCCAAGCTCAAGCCGACCGCCGGAGCGGTTCGGACTCAAGTTCATGTTGACCGCCGTTGCGGTTTGGCTCAAGTATCACGTTTGACCACCGGAGCGGTTTGCTTTGCTTGGAACTTTGCTTTCCTTGGGATTCAAGCCGCTTGGGCTTGCTGCTACAAAACTTTATTGGACTATTTTTGATTGCTTTATTCTTACTTCCTTGGACTATTCTTTATCCTTTATTCTAAATAAAAGTACATTTATTGCATCCGCCTGTGTGTGTGTGATCTAGGGGGGCTGTCCACGATCTGAGGTGCAACAATCATCATCATCATCATCAGTTTCTCACTTGTTAATCACATCCATTGAAATGCTCCAGGCGATTTACATAAAACAATTGCATTTTTTAAAAATACACAATACCGAATAGACTGCATTAAACATTAAAAGCTCTGCTAAAAAGCCAGATCTTGCGTGCCTGAGCAAAGGGTTGCAAGTCACGCATGGCCCTCAAGTGGGGAGGCAAGGGGTTCCACAAGACAGGGGCAGGGGTGGAGAAGGCCCTGCATCTTGTGCTCTCGAGGCGTACTTCCCTGGGGCCTGGAACATACAGTGAGTTTAGTTGGAGGAGTCGTGGCGACCACTGGCAACGAAGAGGGGAGAGGCGGTCTCTGAGATATGCCAGCCGCTGACCATAAAGCGCCTTAAAGGTCAGAACCAACAACTTAAACATTGATTGGTATAACCCTTGTTATATTCTGTGTAAGAAATAAACCTAACATTTATCCTAAATCTGAGAAGGATAAAGGAAAATACATGAAAAAGTAAGGACATTATTTTAAAAATCTAATGTATGCGAATTATTGGCAATCAATATGTTATTTAAGTCAATGACAACAAAACAAAAACTATAGTAATCATGACCAGAAAACTAATAACCATTAACTTGCCCATTTGGCCATCCACCCTGTGATGAGGTGGTTATTTATATGTTAATCACATGTTTGTTTGTTCATGTATTTAGAAGGAACATTCTTTAAAAGCTGCAGAGAGTGAGCAGTGGAATGTTCGCAGCAGCATGCTGTAAGCAGAGGCGGTTGCCATGACAACAGAGGCCACTCTGGCTTTAGAATGTTCAGTTTGAATTTGACAGTTGGAGAATGTCATTTGGCCAGCTGCTGTGACCAGAGTTGGTTGGGAATTAACAGTTGCTGAAGCTGCAAGCTGTCTGTAGGAACTGCAGTGTGCAGTTCAGTTCTGTGTGTGGGTTGAGGGGAACCCAAGTGTGTGGGACAAGTTAGTCCCAGGGTTGAGAGTAACCCAGTATTAAGTAGTTACTAGGCATGATAACAAATCGAAAAATGGCGATTCTAAAATCAAATGGGGGGGGGATTTTTTTTTTTATTAGTATATCAAAGACTTACAAAAAATTCCCAAAATTTTCGGAAATGTAACTTAATTACTAACGAAATTCGTTAGAAATTGTGATGCCAGAGCATGCGCTTTCAGATGGTTTTGGCCTACAACTCCCAGAAATCCTAACAGCTGGTAAATTGGCTGGGATTTCTGGGAGTTGTAGGCCAAAACTTGAATAAACCACACTGAATTCTAGATGGGACTCTCCAAATAGGGAAGGAGGGAGGGAAGGAGGAAGGGGAGGGAGGGAGGGGGTTTTCTATTCTTGGAAGCAGCAAAAGAAAAGGAGGAGGAGCCCCTCGCTCCTCGCTGCCTCTCTCTCACCCCGATCCTGAGGGAGCGGGCCCAAGTTTGCCCAGGCTGAGAGGAAAAGGAAGAGGCCCGAGGCTGTGAGGAATGGTGGGAGTTGAAGTCCAAAACACGTACCTGGAGGGCTGAAGCTGGTCCCTGCGATGGGGCAAGGCAGCAGTGCAACGGGGAAGAGCAGCATCTGAGAGAGCGCCGGGGAGAGAGAGGAGAAGCGCGCGTGTGTGTGTGTGAATCAGGCCCTGCGATGGGGCATGCATGGCAGCAGAGCAACGGGGAAGAGAAGGAGGGGGAAGCCTGGAGAGAGGAGAAGCGCGGCGCGTGTGTGTGTGTGTGAATCAGGCCCCTGCGATGGGGCATGCATGGCAGCAGAGCAACAGGGGAAGAGAAGGAGGGGGAAGCCTGGAGAGAGGAGGAGAAGCGTGCGCGCTGGCGTGTGTGTGTGTGAATCACTTTCCAGAATGCATTGCCTCTACCTAGCAGCAGCGTCACTTCCAGTTCCCCATAGAAATGCGGGAAAAAGAAGAAGCTGAATGAGGCGGGAAGGAAATGAGGGGGAGAAGATAGGAGAAGTGAGTAGAACAATAATTAATTAATTAATAATTAAGAATTTCTAACGATCCTAACGCAAATTGTTGGCCTCACGGACCGTAAAAGGAAGTCTACTTCCTGGTTCGGGGCAGCGATCCGTAAAACAACAAAAAGTCCCATTAATTACGGATTTCTAACGAATCAATTAGATTTCCGTTTCAATTTTAGCATGCCTAGTAGTTACTTGTGTGTAACTGTGGAAGGGGAATTTAACACCCCAGTGTCACATTGTTTAAAGTTGCAAGTTTGTTCCTCTTCGGAGTGTTGAAACCACCTAAGCTTTGAGCCCATTTGTGTACAATAAACTGTTAAATACTTTCAACACTACATCTGTGAAAGTCATTTGTTCAGAAAGACCCTCACATCCAGTGGTCAAGCCTTGACAAATGGTGGCAGCAAGATAATAATAAAGTGAAAGCAAAACATTGAGTATTGGTGGCAGTGGTCAGTCGTCCACAGTGAATACAGTACGAGGTTTTGGAACATCTTCACACACCCGTTTTTGGGAGGTGCCCAAAAATGGATCTCAAAATCAGGTATTGAATGCATCTTATAGCTTTATGCATGCATAGTGATGCATACAGGTCTGAATTAGGCTAAGTTAATCCTCTTGGAAAATTATCTTTCATGATAAGCTTAGGCTATAGTGAAAAATTACAGATAAGTGGGGTGTTTCTGATTTTTATGTTGTAAATTTTGTAAGAGACATGACAGATTGCTTCTTGGCAGGGGTTGGGCTGGATAACCCACCAACTCTCTTCCAACGCAATGATTATGTGATTCTCAGATTTGTTTCTCAGATCTAAGGAATTGTTTGCCTATAGTTTCTCAAATATTGTACATTTACTAGAGAAACCTCTAGTAAATGGTTTAAGTAAATCTCCTCTGTACGGCTCAGATCCAGTTTTCTGAAGGAAAATGTTCCCCTGTATGAGCTTGCATGTGTTTTGAGATCTTCTGGAGAGGCCCTTCTTTCTGTCTCATCACCTGCACATGTATTTCACATAAAATAGAGCCAAAGATCTTTTTAGTAGCTGTTTTTGGATTCTGAAACTGTATTCTGGTAGACTGGTACCCAGGCCCAGATTAACACCTTTTTGCGCCCTAGGCCACACTTGGGAATTACGCCCCCTTTAAGCCAACCTCTACCCCCCCCCCCCCCAACACACATCCTTTCATCTGCTCGTCCTCCGATGCCAGGGCTTGAGGCACTTGGCTCCTACCCAGTATCGGGGGATTGCGCATGCGTTGTAGCCAGCAGCTGTACCGATGCCGCACTTCTCCCGATACCAGGGCTTGTCACGTCGGGCTTCTCTCCTGTACTGGGATTAGCCGGCAGTGGCGCTTCTCTATCCAGTAAGGAGGAGTCTCCTCCTTGTGTTGGAGGAGGAATACCAGCTTTCATGGTGTTCGGGCATGCACAGACTGCGCAATGGAGTTTCCTGTACTTGCACTGAAGGAGCCAGCAAGTGGATGCTGTCGGCATCGAGGGAGTTAATTGTTCCCCCGTCGACGTTGACGCTTGTGTCGAGAGCCCCTGTGCATACGCCGTTTGTGCAACAATAGCAGAAGCAGGAGCTGGTTTTCAGGTAGGGGCAGGTGCGGCGCCAAAAGGATGACCTCCGATATCCTTCCTTCCTCATCTCTATGTGCGTTGCGTTTTATTTGTTTCAACATTTTTATTTTATTTTTTTGGTCTGTGATCTGCCCCCCCCCCCTCGGCTTGCACCCCTAGGCCATGGCCTAGGTTGGCCTTATGGGTAACCCTGGCCTGCTGGTACCATCCTTGCTGTCCTTGGATATGAAGGTGAAGAGTTTGTTTTTCTTTGCCTTGGAGAACTGATGGCTCTCAGGGAAAGGGTATTTAATAGTGTTCTGAACTGTCTATAGCTGTTGTTTATATATTTATTTATTTTATTTACGGCATTTTACCCCGCTCTTCTCAATCCCCGAGGGGGGGGACTCAGAGCTGCTTCAAAGGCACAATTTGATGCCTACATCACAATCGCAGTATAAAAACACAATATAAAACCCTCAGCATTCGACACTAAAATACAATTATATTCAAACATCCTATGCATTCACCTAAAAACAGTGTTCTGTCCATAAAGCATTGAGCCCTATTCACCAACTTCCATTAAACTACTAAAGTGCTGTCCTGTGCTACTATGCGACGCCTGATCCCACATCCAGGCTTTCACTTTTTCCTAAATGTCAGGAGGATGGAATTGATCGTATGTCGCTAGGGAGCGCATTCCACAGACGGGGAGCCACCACTGAGAAGGCCCTCTCCCTCGTCCCCACCAGCCGCACCTGGGAAGCCGGCGGGAGCGAGAGCAGGGCCTCCCCGGATGATCTTAAAGTACGAGGTGGGACGTAGCGGCAGATGCGTTCGGACAAGTAAGCTGGGCCAGAACCGTATAGAGCTTTAAAGGTCAAAACCAGCACTTTGAATTGAGCCGAAGTGGACCGGCAGCCAGTGGAGCCGACACAACAGGGGGGTGGTATGCTCCTGTATGTAGCTCCAGTTAGTAGTCTGGCTGCCGCCCGTTGGACTAGTTGTAATTTCGAACTGTCTTCAAAGGCAGCCCCACGTAGAGCACGTTGCAGTAATCTATTTGGGATGTGACCAGAGTGTGGACGACCGTAGCCAGATCAGACTTCCCAAGGTACGGGCGCAACTGGCGCACGAGTCTTAACTGTGCAAAAGCTCCCCCGGCCACCGCTGACACCTGGGGTTCCAGGCTCAGCAATGAATCCACACCCAAGCTGCGAACCTGTGTCTTCAGGGGGAGTGTAACCCCATCCAACACAGGCTGGACAAGTTTTAACTTACTTCTAATTCTATTTTAAATTTTCCAAGCTGTGAACTTTCAAAAAGCCAATGGGCTCCGTAGAACTTCCCTCCCGCACCACATTTCCATTGAATGGATTTTCTTCCTAGCCTCTTTCGCAACCATCCGCGTAACAGCACTAACCTAATCACACATTTTGGGAAATATATATATTAATTCATACAGCCAGAAGAATTTTTTTTTTACTAAAAATGTCTATATATTTTCAATATGCTAAGCTCTGGGTCCTCCAAGCTTCCCCTGAAATTTGGCTCATATGTCAGCTGATGAAGAATGCCCAGATTCACTTCAAATTTTGCTTTGGGCAACATTTCAGTGGCACTTCTGCCTGTCATCAATGCAAGCTAATTACTGGGAGTTGTGATACTGCCATCTCGACAAAGGGAATATTCTGCCAAGCTAGAGACTGACAATGCTACCTGTAGTTAATATTCAAACAGCATAACTCTAAATCAAATAACCATGCGACGGCACAGGTTCCACCTGAGTGGACAGCGTTACAAGGCTCGTTTTAATAATAAAAATGATTTAACTCAACCGCTGTTGCCCCAAGCAGAGGGAAACTTTCCATGTAAATAGTCAATTAGCCACTCTAATGTTAACAAAATTCTTGCCATATTCACCCAAATTAAAATCTGTTGTGCTTCACAGGAAAATGCAGGCGTTGTTCCTGTCCTCATTAGGTACTTCTCAAGGTTAATGATATTACGGCTGGAACAGAGTTTGCCCTTCACATTGACAATTGTCTGAGTCCAGTCCTCAGGTATGCATTTCCACAGCACTCAATAAGGTGTATTAAATTGCACTTTATGAAATACCTTCTTCTATCCGTGTCTGCACAAAAACAGCACATGTCAGCATTCTTGAACCAATGGTTATGCTGACTGCTGGGAGCGGCAGTCCAATACATCTAGAGCAGTGTTTCCCAACCTTTTTGAGCCGTGGCACACTTTTTACATTTACAAAATCCTGGGGCACACCACCAACTAAAATGACACAAAATGACACTCTAACACAGTAATGCATATAGTTAATATGTTTTTAAATGTATTTATACACTCAGTGTGAAACCTGGGCCTGTTTCGATGAACACAACATAGATATCCTGGCAGGAATGGCAGAAAGACGCAAACTTCCCACACAGAACTCCCATAACCAAGAGAAAATGCTATAAGAGTTTGGTGGGCATTGACCTTGAGTTTTGGAGTTGTAGTTCACCTATATCCAGAGAGCACTGTGGACTCAAACAATGTTGAGTTTGCCATTTGGGAGTTGTAGTTGCTGGGATTTATAATTCCCCTACAATCAAAGAGCATGCTGAACCCCACCAATGATAGAACGGGACCAAACTTCCCACACAGAACCCCAGGTAGCTCCCTTCCGGAATGTCTCTCTGCCTCTTCCACACCAGAAGGGAAAGCACTCACTCGGTCCGCGGTTGCCTTCCTTCCTTCCTTCTTTCCTGCAGTTCGAAAGAAGAAGCCGGTGGGCCTGCCTTGGACTGCGCTCCTCACTTCCGCTTCCGTTCCCCGCCCTCCTTCGATTGGAGGCTGGCTGGCTGGGGAAATGGCCGAAGGAGGCGGCACCCAGGCCCTTCTTCTTCTTCACCGCCACCCAGCCCTTCCTCTTCCTCCTCCCTCCTCAAGCAGCAGCAGCAGGAGTTCGGCAGGAGGGGGAAGAAAGGGGGGAAGAGAGGTTTTCCTGCGGCACATCAGTTGATCACTCACGGCACACTAGTGTGCCACGGAACAGCGGTTGGGAAACCCTGATCTAGAGGATCACATTTTAGTCATCTGTGCCCTATCTATCTATATAAAAAGTGAATGGTCGTGGTACCCGGCAAATGGACACGAAAACTATAAGCCCCAGAACCACCACACACACCAAACACATTCCCCCAAGGCACAAGGTTCCTACAGGGCACAAAAAACCCACCCTCCCTACCTTCCAACCCCCCCAAACACAGCCCCAAAAACCGCCCATTGGAAATAGCAGTGCATGCTGCACGACAACTGCCTCCTTCCCCGCGAGGCCACTGGAGAGGAAAGCCCTGTTTGACAATGGTAGCGATGCACACAGCCCCCCCCAACCCCACCCCCTCACCAACAGCCCTCCCTCACCACTACCTCCTCCTTCATGCCACCAACCAGCTCAAAAACGGCCGGCCGGCTGTGCGGTCTCTCTCCCTTCGCCCTCCTGTTCCAGGAGTGGCAGGGAGGTGGGGCGCAGCCTCATCGCCCTCCTTCGCCACTTCCCTGCCGAAGGGGGCCGAAGAGGGACCTCCGCCTCCTCCATTGCCTTCTCGCTCTCCTCCACCGCCTCCCTTCCGCTCCCAGAAGAGGAGGGCGAAGGGAGACAGATCGCGCGGGCCCCTTTCGCCCTCCTCTTCAGAGCGCCGCCGCCATCGCTCCCCCTTCGCCACTTCCCTGCCGAAGGGGGGGGGCAAGGGGGATCTTCGGCAGGAGGACGGGTGCGGCAGAGACGGCGAGGCAGGTGGAGGAGGAGGTTGAGGAGGTGGGCACGGGAAGCGACCACCGCACCGGTCTCCGCCCTTCTTCGCCAACTCCATGTGGAAGGGGGGGCGAAGGGGCGTGTTTGCGGCGTATCCGTCTCCTCTGTTGCCTTCTCGCTGTCCTCCGCTGCCTCCTTTCCGCTCCCAGAAGAGGAGGGCGAAGGGAGAGAGATCGCTTGGGCCCCTTTCGCCCTCCTTTTCAGAGCGCCTCCTGCCGCTCTGAAAAGGAGGGCGAAGTGGCGAAGGGGGAGCGATGGCAGCGGCGCTCTGAAAAGAAAGGCGAAAGGGGCCCAAGCGATCTCTCTCCCTTCGCCCTCCTCTTCTGGGAGCGGAAAGGAGGCGGCGGAGGACACCGAGAAGGCAACAGAGGAGACGGATACGCCGCAAACGTGCCCCTTCGGGGGGGCCCTTCCACATGGAGTTGGCGAAGAAGGGCGGACAGGGAGAAGAACACACGGACATGGAAGAGACAGGCAAGCTTACCAAAATAAAAAAAACCCATTATAAAAAAAAACAACACTCCTACACAAAACAACACAAACCCACACATATACACACACATACACATATAAAAAACACATATACACACGTAAACATATATAAAAATACATACACACATATACGTACACACACACATACATATATATACACATAAACACACAAAAACACACATACATATATTAACACACACACACATACCCCCACATATAAACACACACATATACATACACATACATATATATACACATAAACACACATACACACAAATACACACATACATATATATACACACACAAATATATACAAACACCAATATATGCACATACACATATAAACACACACATATATACACATACACATAAATACACAAACACATATATTAACACACACACACATACCCCCACATATAAACACACACATATACATACACACACACATACATACACACAACCATACACATGTATACACACACAAAACACATACTCACATCATTTCCAAACCTTACATACTAAGACTTTCCCGCATCTCCTACATAGGGCACAGCAACGCGTGCCGGGTTCAGCTAGTCTCAAATATTATCAGACATGTCTTAAGGAAGTGGTTGTCTTTAGTTATTAAAAAAGGGTTGAGAAGGGGACATGATGCCATGCTTATCAGGGCCATAGCCAGGATTTTGATTCGGGGGGTGGGGGGTAGGGGCTGAGTTTGATTTGGAGGGGAGGCTGAACCTGAGTGAGAGAGAGTGTACCCTACCAAACCATTTGTATTGTTATCCCCATACCCCCATGAATATGGGATATATTGAGCATGGGGATCAGATCATGATATGAATAAACATAACAGTTTAAATAATGTACCAGTAAGGCCTTCTTGTGGACCACCCTGAGAATTGGGGGGCTGAAGCCCCCAAGACCTCCTCCCCGGCTACATGCCTGATGCTTATATATTTGAAAGGATACTATAATAAGGACACTATGTCACAGAGCAATGGATTCAAATTGCAGGAAAAGAGATTTAATCTAAACATTAGGAAGAACTTTTGATGGCCATAGCTGTTTGGCATTGGGTTATGTTGCCTTGGAGTGCCATGGAGCCTCCTTCCCTTGAGGTTTTTAAGCAGATGCTGGATGGAGGCCTATCAGGAGTGCTCTGGTTGTTTATTCTACATGGATGGCCCTTGTGGTCTCTTCCAACTTTATGATACTATGATTCTATGTACCCCATGCTGACCAACAAGTGGCTATTGGAAGCTACCCCCTTTCTGCCATAATTCCCTAGAAAATGGTACATAGTTGCCTATAGCTATTATAATTCTCCCTAATTTCCTTTCTCTCCCACGTCAGTCCTGGGCGAGAGCTGCTGTTTAAGCCAGTTTGGATGGCTTTCCTTCAGTTTCCTTTGGGACGTGCGGGCGGCGGCAGGATCCCCTGAGAAGTGGGCGGGGGGAACCACAGGAACACGCCGTTGCGCCGGTCTCTGGGCTTGGATGACGGCTGCAAACTGCTGCCGGAGCGCAACCATGTCGGCTTGAAGGCGCTGGTAGTCTGCGGCGGTCGGGGCTCTTCCCATGGCCGGCGCTCCACCGGCGGCCCCCGGTGGTGTCTGCATCTGGTCTTTGGTTTACCAGGGAGTAAGAGATCTCGTACCAAGCTGTCGCCCCCTTGGGCCTTGGGACCTGACCTCCCTGGATAAACCACACAGCAGCTGAGGTACAACAAGCTTTATTGATTAATAAGTTTAGTAAAAGGTTTGAAGGCAATCCTTATAGTGCCTCCAAATAGCAGCCAAAGACAGGATTCAGCAGGAAAGTGTGATCCGTGGCAACAGGATCACAAGTAGAGGAAAAACGGGAACACAAGCTGGATGGAAGGAAAGTCTTTCAAATGAATCCCAGCCAGAGTAAATAAGGCTGGGTTGGTTCAAAGGCAAAGAGTTCTTTAGGAAGCAAAGTCTTTCAGGATCAATCACAGGGGCTCGACGATGAATGGGAACAAGGCACAACGCAGGATCAAGTCAGCCCGGTGTAGACTGGCTGGCACAAGCTTGGCTGGGAGGCCCAATGAGGCCTCTTCCCCTTAGCGTCTCCTTACTGCGGCGTTGGTACGAGATACTTGCAATGGGCATCTCTTGGCAATTATAGTATTCTCTGGCTTTGATGTAGTTGCATCGAGTGTCACAGCACCATGATTGATGGGTGTCTATATATTATGTTGGTAAGTAAACAAACAGAGCTAAAGCATTCAATCACATAGATAAAGCATAGATACCATATGTATTGTGTACCATACACATTAACACTTAGCTCTAATCAATGTACAAGCAATTGCTAAAGATAGCAAGCAAGAAATAATATACAGCCGCAAATAGCTGGAAATACAATAACAAGCCGCAAGCAGCTGTGTCGGGGAGTAATTCTCCACTCGCGTACTCACGCGTAGAAGTCCCTTACAGTGAAGCAAAACAGAACGGACGAAAACAAAGTTCAAAGGATGTAAAACTGCCAGGAGGCAGTGGTGATATAAGCCAGTTCCAGCTCAAATTAAAGTCCAAATGGAGTCCATCTGTGGGCTTTTGGTGGGTCTACGATTCTGGGTGTCTAGGCGCGAAAATCGTTTCGCCAATGCGAAGGCTTCTTCTGGACCGGGACCATGCGATTTGGGTAAATTACCCTTAATCATGCTAAGAATTAATAATAATATGCATTAGCAAATAATACATCAAGCTCAAATTAGGATGCATACCCGAAAGGCAGAAATACATACCATAACTCATATAATCAAAGACATATATGTCTAGGCATCAAGCCTGATGGTCAAATCACGGAAAACCTTGAAGGAAACGACATCTTATTTATACAATTATCCAAAGGGGACCATCAGGATGGGAAACACATGGGAAACATCTAGAGTAGTAATTGGTTGATTGGTAGTTGGAAATTTAACCCTTGTGGGGACTCAGTTTCTAAACGTAAGACCCAGTCTCTTTCAAGCTGTAGCAGCCCCTTTTTTGTATCCACGTGGGGCTTGGGAGATACGCGGTCAAGTACAGTAACAGTAAAATCCCGGTAATCATGCTGCGTATCAAGGAAATGGGTATACAATGGAGATGTGTCATTTTTGTTTTTTAAGCGCGAACGGTGTTCGCAGACGCGTTTGCGTACCTCTCTGAAGTTTCACCTCTATATAGGTGGCCACACCCACAAGTTACACAGTAGATGGCATTTCTACTGGCACATGTGGACCATGTTCGGAGTTTGTAGCGTTTGTGATTGTAAGGGCTAACAATGTATTCCTGGGAATTGATGTGCTGACAAATAGAACAATGGCCACAACGGTTGGTTCTAAATGATAATTCTGTAGAAGAGGTCCTTAGTTGATGATCAGATTTGATAAGTAAATTTTAATATTGCCAGTCCTCTTGAATGCTGCCATTGGTGGATCTTCCAAACCCGGTATTCCTTTGACAAGAGGCCAAAACGTTTGACCACTGAAACGATCTCATTAGCATTGGGCGTGAACGTGAGAGGCCAGATAATCCGTTTCATGGGGGTCGTTCCTTCTTTTTGAACAATTCATTCCTGGGGACTTCTGCAGCCCGATGGAGTGCATTGTTTAGGACCTCTGTAGGATAGCCTCGCTTGGTAAGATTATTGACTAATCTAGTCGCATCATGCCAGTAGTCCTCAGGCTCAGATGAGTTCCACTTGAGACGCAACAGTTGCGCATAAGGCAAATTGTTTTTCAGGGCCCAAGTGTGGTGCGAGTTATAGTGGAGGAGTGCGTTCCTACTCGTGGGTTTAGTGTAATTTTTTACCTTCAACTTTCCATCTGCTTTAAAGACACACACATCCAGAAATTGCATTTTCTCAAAATCATGCTGAAATGTGAACTGGATATTTGGGTGCCAAGAATTGAAATAGTCACATAACTCTTGTAAACAGCTGCCATCATCCAAAATAATAAATAAATCATCAATATATCTATATATCCGTTTGATATGTGCCAAAACTGGACTATTGGACTCAAATAAAAATTCTTTTTCGAGGGCAGCAACAAAGAGGCAGGCCGCAGTTGGCGCAAGGGCCAGTCCCATTGACATGCCGCCGCATTGCAAGTAGAATTGATCCCCAAATCGAAAATAATTATAATCAAAAATGATGTCTAATAGTTCTAGAAGAAAAGAAGTGGGGGGATCATGGGGTGGCACTCTAGTATCCAGCAGTCTATGAATGATAAACCTGGTTTCAGGTAAAGGTACATTAGTGTACAATGAGGTGATGTCACAGGAAATTAACATATCAGTGGGCAAAATCTCAAGACCATCAATCATGGAAATAAAATGGCCCGTATCTTTAATATAAGTAGGAGTGAGTGGAACAAAAGGTTGAAGAAAGCTGTCTAGGTAGGTATTATGTTACCTCAGTCTTTCTGGTATGCGCAGCTCGTTAGTGGCTACCATCTGGACAGAAGGGAGGCGATCTAGAGCCGCTGTTTAACCCAGTTTGGATGGCTTTCCTTCGGTTTCCTTTCTCTCCGCATCAGTCCTGGGCGAGAGCTGCTGTTTAACCCAGTTTGGATGGCTTTCCTTCGGTTTCCTTTCTCTCCCGCGTCAGTCCCAGGTGAGAGCCACTGTTTAACCCAGTTTGGATGGCTTTCCTTCGGTTTCCTTTCTCTCCTGCGTCAGTCCTGGGCGAGAGCTGCTGTTTAACCCAGTTTGGATGGCTTTCCTTCGGTTTCCTTTCTCTCCCGCGTCAGTCCCAGGTGAGAGCCACTGTTTAATCCAGTTTGGATGGCTTTCCTTCGGTTTCCTTTCTCTCTCCAGTTCTGGGCGAGAGCTGCTGATTAACCCAATCTGGATGGCTTTCCTTCGGTTTCCTTTCTCTCCCGCGTCAGTCCCAGGTGAGAGCCACTGTTTAATCCAGTTTGGATGGCTTTCCTTCGGTTTCCTTTCTCTCCCACGTCAGTCCTGGGCGAGAGCTGCTGTTTAACCCAGTTTGGATGGCTTTCCTTCAGTTTCCTTTCTCTCCCGCATCAGTCCCAGGTGAGAGCCACTGTTTAATCCAGTTTGGATGGCTTTCCTTCGGTTTCCTTTCTCTCCCAGACCCATCAGTCCTGGGCGAGGCTACTGTTTAACCCAGTTTGGATGGCTTTCCTTCGGTTTCCTTTTTCTCCGCATCAGACCCTGGCGAGAGCTACTGTTTAACCCAGTTTGGATGGCTTTCCTTCGGTTTCCTTTTCTCTCCGCATCAGACCCAGGTGAGAGCCACTGTTTAACCCAGTTTGGATGGCTTTCCTTCGGTTTTCTTTTCCCTCCGCATCAGACCTGGGCGAGAGCGCTGTTTAACCCAGTTTGGATGGCTTTCCTTCGGTTTCCTTTCCCTCCCGCATCAGACCCTGGCGAGAGCCGCTGTTTAACCCAGTTTGGATGGCTTTCCTTCGGTTTCCTTTCCCTCCCATCATCAGTCCCCAGTTTGGATGGAGCCACTGTTTAATCAGACCCAGTTTGGATGGCTTTCCTTCAGTTTGGTTTCCTTTCTCTCCCGCGTCAGTCCCAGGTGAGAGCTGCTGTTTAACCCAGTTTGGATGGCTTTCCTTCAGTTTCCTTTCTCTCCCGCATCAGTCCCAGGTGAGAGCCACTGTTTAATCCAGTTTGGATGGCTTTCCTTCGGTTTCCTTTCTCTCCTGCGTCAGTCCTGGGCGAGAGCTACTGTTTAACCCAGTTTGGATGGCTTTCCTTCGGTTTCCTTTCTCTCCCGCATCAGTCCCAGGTGAGAGCCACTGTTTAACCCAGTTTGGATGGCTTTCCTTCGGTTTCCTTTCTCTCCTCCCGCATCAGACCTGGGCGAGAGCTGCTGTTTGGATGGCCCAGTTTGGATGGCTTTCCTTCGGTTTCCTTTCTCCCTCCCGCATCAGACCCAGGCGAGATCCGCAGTTTATCCCATTTTGGTTGGGATTCCTTCTGTTTCCTTTCCCTCCCGCATCAGACCCTGGGCGAGCTGCTGTTTTAACCCAGTTTGGATGGCTTTCCTTTCGTTTCCTTTCACTCCCGCATCAGTCCCAGGAGAGAGCCACTGTTTAACCCAGTTTGGATGGCTTTCCTTCGGTTTCCTTTCCCTCCGCATCAGACCCTGGCTAGAGCCGCTGTTTGACCCAGTTTGGATGGCTTTCCTTCTGTTTCTTTTCCCTCCCGCATCCGACCCAAGCGAGAGCCACTGTTTAACCCAGTTTGGATGGCTTTCCTTCGGTTTCCTTTCTCTCCGCGTCAGACCCTGGCGAGAGCTGCTGTTTAACCCAGTTTGGATGGCTTTCCTTCGGTTTCCTTTCTCTCCCGCGTCAGACCCTGGGCGAGAGCCGCTGTTTAACCCAGTTTGGATGGCTTTCCTTCGGTTTCCTTTCCCTCCCGCATCAGACCCTGGCGAGAGCCGCTGTTTAACCCAGTTTGGATGGCTTTCCTTCGGTTTCCTTTCCCTCCCGCATCAGACCCTGGCGAGAGCCGCTGTTTAACCCAGTTTGGATGGCTTTCCTTCGGTTTCCTTTCCTCCCATCAGACCCTGGTGAGAGCCGCTGTTTAACCCAGTTTGGATGGCTTTCCTTCGGTTTCCTTTCCCTCCCGCATCAGACCCTGTCGAGAGCCGCTGTTTAACCCAGTTTGGATGGCTTTCCTTCGGTTTCCTTTCCCTCCGCATCAGACCCTGGCGAGAGCCGCTGTTTAACCCAGTTTGGATGGCTTTCCTTTGGTTTCCTTTCCCCCCGCGTCAGTCCCAGGTGAGAGCCACTGTTTAACCCAGTTTTGATGGCTTTCCTTCGGTTTCCTTTCTCTCCGCATCAGACCCGGGCGAGAGTCGCTGTTTAACGCAGTCTGGATAGCTTTCCTTCAGTTTCCTTTCCCTCCCGCATCAGACCCGGGGGAGAGCCACTGTTTAATCCAGTTTGGATGGCTTTCCTTTGGTTTCCTCTTTCCCTCCCGCATCAGACCCTGGCGAGAGCCGCTGTTTAACCCAGTTTGGATGGCTTTCCTTCGGTTTCCTTTCCCTCCCGCATCAGACCCTGGTGAGAGCCACTGTTTAACCCAGTTTGGATGGCTTTCCTTCGGTTTCCTTTCTCTCCTGCGTCAGTCCTGGGCGAGAGCTGCTGTTTAACCCAGTTTGGATGGCTTTCCTTCGGTTTCCTTTCTCTCCCGCATCAGTCCCAAGCGAGAGCCACTGTGTAACCCAGTTTGGATGGCTTTCCTTCGGTTTCCTTTCCCTCCCGCATCAGACCCTGGCGAGAGCCGCTGTTTAACCCAGTTTGGATGGCTTTCCTTCGGTTTCCTTTCCCTCCCGCATCAGACCCTGGCGAGAGCCGCTGTTTAACCCAGTTTGGATGGCTTTCCTTCGGTTTCCTTTCCCTCCCGCATCAGACCCTGTCGAGAGCCGCTGTTTAACCCAGTTTGGATGGCTTTCCTTCGGTTTCCTTTCCCTCCCGCATCAGACCCTGGCGAGAGCCGCTGTTTAACCCAGTTTGGATGGCTTTCCTTCGGTTTCCTTTCCCTCCGCATCAGACCCTGGCGAGAGCCGCTGTTTAACCCAGTTTGGATGGCTTTCCTTCGGTTTCCTGTCCCTCCCGCCACAGACCCTGTTGCGAGCTGCTGTTTAACCCAGTTTGGATGGCTTTCCTTCGGTTTCCTTTCTCTCCCACGTCAGTCCCAGGTGAGAGCCGCTGTTTAACCCAGTTTGGATGGCTTTCCTTCGGTTTCCTTTCTCTCCTGCGTCAGTCCTGGGTGAGAGCTGCTGTTTAACCCAGTTTGGATGGCTTTCCTTCGCTTTCCTTTCTCTCCCACGTCAGTCCTGGATTTCTTCCCTTTGCTTCCCTTCCCTTTCTGGAATAAAACAACTACTTTCAAAGTAAAGACCACCCAATGAAAACAGGAAATAACACTTTGAAACCATTAATGAAGGATTCGGAAGTCTTGGAAGTTTTGAAAAGTTTTGAACTATTTTTCTGTGAAAGTTGGAATTGACTTTTAAATGAAACAAGCCTAGTGAACGGCAATCTACTCTTTTGATGCAACTCCCACATTTACACTTTTGTTAATCATGTCTCAGATTTCCATTTGGTTTTTAAGCCTTTGATCCTGACATGGCACATGTTGAAGGCTGGTTCATTCTGTTATTCTTTTCAACTTTCTAACTAATTTAATGCTTAAAACCAGCTAAATATTTTACATCCTGGTGTATCATCTGGGGAAAACAAGAAACAACTGCCCCGTGGTTTGTATGTGTAGTTTGTACGTGTGTTCTGTTCTTTTGGTCTGGGACTGAACAAATTCTCTCCTTTTTTCATTCATGTAGGAGAGATTTGCAAATGGGAAGGATAATGAGCATTTGGTCCTAAATCTATTGTTCTCTGAACCTAATGAACAATGTAGGAATTGATTTCAAGGGAAATAAATATTGAATAGTCCATCAGCTTCCAAAGGTGCATGCATTAGAATGTGTTATAAAATTAATAGAAATGGTACTAGGTCAGAATTTAGAAAGAAATTCAAAAATCATCTCATTTGGATTTTCCCATGTAACCATTTTTCAAGTAGCACTAAATCCACTTTTTGAATTCAGTGTTCTTCTATATTTATTATTTATTTATTTATTCAAAAGGGCTCGGAGCAGTTTACATAGTTTGAACAAACAGAAATTAGCAACGTATCACAGAAATTACATACAACAGGGAGGGGGGTGGGGACTAAGACATTGGACAGAACAGGATCTGGACAGAACAAGTCCATGCAAGTTAGCATGATGTCAGGAGGTCATCTGACAGTGGGTTGGGAATAAAAAGTCAAAAGGAGGTAGTTGAGGGATTCTCAGAAGATCGTAAGAAATCTCAGACTTGGGGGTAGGGACTTCAACTCTACCCCCTTATCCCAGTGATTCAAAATTAGATCTCTTATCTATGGGAGTGTCCTGTTTTCCAGGATGGAAACTGACAGATGCAGGCTCCCGGTGCCTAAAATTTGAATTCCAGAAGGTCCTGAAGTGGAACCTTCTCCAAGTCCTGGAATTAAACTTCCTGGGGTTCTTCCACTCTGGGGGTCTGATGGATGTCACTTGCAGCCCCAGGGACTCTGGACTCACAGCGGAGCGCTGGCTTACTCCTATGCTGGGAGGCCTGGGAGGTCACCTGATGTTCCTCGACGGGACCAGATGTCGGCTCTTGGAGACCCCTCCTTTTACAGCGCCGCTTCCGCTTCCTGGAACGCATGCGTGGCTTCCGTTGCAGAGTTCTACTGGGGTTCCGGTTCTCGGAGGGAGAAGACATCCGGTCTTGTCTGGCGTCTTGAAGGTCGACCGCTATCTTTGGTCGACCCTTGCCCAGCCACCCCCCCCCCAAGGCCTCACCAGTAGGTAGGAGGGTCCCGGGCAGAGGACACAATCTCTGAAATATCCAGCAGTGGCACTGGTCCATGGAGATCAGGCTGATTGAGGCCATCTCCTGGTGGCAGGTCTCCGGGCGGTGAGGGAGGGCCCGGGTCCCGACCTGGTCCAGTGTCATCAGGTGGGTGCAAGGATATATGAGCCAAAAGTATCTAATAGGACCTCATCAGATGCAGTGGGAGAAGCGTCTTCTCCTCGCTTCTCTCGCTACTGGCACGGAGTCCTACGGGTACTCATCATATGATGCAGGACTACTTCCGGCAAGATTATGTGGGGCTCCATGCGAGCAGCTTTGTGGCAGCAGAGTCCAGAGTGTATACCTACTCCCTCAACTGACCAAAGCAAGATGAGCCAAATGGAAAGTGTGGACAGATGGAGAAATGCCATGAGAAGGGAGAGTATGGACCTCAATGGTAGGTAACAGCACGTGACAGTTCCCTCTGCAGCCCCACAATTTCCCCCATTGTCCCTCACTTTACCCTGGCCCTCTGATAAGGTACTTTCTCACTATACAAATTCAGCTTTCGTCTATGAAATCATGGAGTGTGTAGCTCTCCAACACAGAATTCAAAATATCCCATGGAACTTCAAACCCCAGATTTCTAAAGTGTCATCATAATGGTATAATGGTGTGGTGTAAAAGAGGATAATTTGTATGTCCCGCCGGTCAACACCTTGATGTGGTGATATCTACTTGAGTTGATCAAAAAGGGAGATGGAAGATAGTTTGGAAAAGGGTGCCAGGAATTTTTTTCATAGCCAAAACTATAGGTCTTTCTATCTACCTTTTTAACCAGCCTATTCTCTAACTTGTTTTTACACCAGCCCCCCACCCACCCACCCACTCACACACACAAACACAAAATGAGACTAGAAGTATTTCTAGTTGTTGCTTATGATGTCTGTTTTATTATTGCTTATGATGTTGGTTGTACACTGTTTTAATTTTTATTTGTCTTGTTTTAATTGTATGTTATTTTGGGCTTGGTCCCCGTGTTGCGCTCCAGGACAGGAAAAGCCGTCTGATTTTAAACACCACATCGTTGGATAGGAAAACAATCCTTTTATTGAAGATAATTAAAAAGCAATAAAATAAAAAGCATTTTAAAGAAATAGGTAAATCCAATTAGGTAGGAAGGTAAGCAGGAACAAAGTCGTCCAGGGTAATAGTCCAGCAAAGTCCATGAAACAAAGGCAAACTTCTCTAATAAAATCCAAAAACCAGGAAACATGAATCCAAAGCATGAATATAAAAATGTCAAATCCAAGAATCAAAACCATGAAACAAAAGGCACTCAAACATGAATCTTCCAAGCAAGGCTTCCCTGAAACAAAGATGAGATCTTGACTTGATTCCAAACGATGCTTCATCTGACTACATTTCCTGTACTTGGAACTTTTATCCCTTCATTGAGCTATCCCAAGCACTCAGAAATTGGTTTCATTTTATCTTTTTCTTTCTGAGCCTGGCAGAACACCGAAGCCACTGTTCGGGCTTTCTGTTTTGACTAATCTCCTGCCGTCTCTCTAAGTGCTCATTATTTTCTGAAGCTGGGCCAAGTGCCGAGCTGTTTTCAAACCCCAAATCATGAGAACTCTGGTAGCAATTCAGGGAGCACACTATCATCCCCACACCCTTCAGGGACATTCTCATGGGAAACTACACTTTGAACAGGAATCTCCTGGTCGTTTTCTGCATCAATACCATTGACCAAATCATTGCCATCTTGAAAGTCATTGACATCACCAGGCCAGGATTACCCATAAGGCCAACCTAGGCCATGGCCTAGGGGTGCAAGCCGAGAGAGGGCGCAGATCACAGACCAAAAAAATTAAAAATAAATTGTTGACACAAATACAAATGCAACGCATATGGAGGTGAGGAAGGAAGCATACCAGAGGTCCTCCTTTTCGACGCCACCCCTGCTCCTTCCTGAATACCAGTTCCTGCCTCTGCTATTGTTGCACAAACGGCGTATGCGCAGGGGCTCTCGACACTGGCGTCAACGTCGACAGGAAGAGCAATTAACTCCCTCGATGCCGACAGCACCCACTTGCTGGCTCCTTCAGTGCAAGTACAGGAAACTCCATTGCACAGTCTGCGCATGCCCTAACACCATGAAAGCTGGTATTCCTCCTCCACCACAAGGAGGAGACTCCTCCTTACTGGAGAGAGAAGCGCAACTGCTGGCTAAGGCACATGCGCAAACCCCAGTACAGGAGAGAAGCCCAACGCAAGAAGCCGCGGTATCGGGGAGAAGCGCGGCATCGGTACAGCTGCTGACTACAACACATGCGTAATCCCCGATACCGGGTAGGAGCCAAGTGCCTCAAGCCCCAGCATCGGGAGGAGGCGCCTCCCCCCATGCCTGCATCCATAGTGCCTGCCGAGAGGGAAACTCCTGTGGCGGACCTAGTGGGGCCACACCGGGAGAGCTGCATGCGGAGCCCTAAGGGGGACGAGCAGATGAAAGGATGTGGGGGGAGGGTGCGGTAGAGGTTGGCTTAAAGGGGGCATAATTCCAAAGTGTGGCCTAGGGCACAAAAAGGTGTTAATCCGGGCCTGGACATCACTCCCCACATCCAATGCACCCTAATCCTGAAACACAATCACAGGCTGAGCTCCAACACCATGTAAGCTGCCCCGAGTCCCTTCAAGGAGCTGGAGGAGAGGTAGAAAAATAAAATTATTCTTCCTCTTCCTCCTCTTCCTCTTCTTCTTCTTCACCTACTGTAGTAGGTCACAAATGTGACATTATCAGTAGGCCCGGATCATGGCCTTTTGGCGCCCTAGGCCAAAGGCTCTGCCCCCGCCCCCACCTCACCCCCGCCTCCTTGCTGGTGCAAGGAGGAGGAGGAAGAAAAGCACCGCCACTGGTGCCAAAGCCGCGCATGCGCGGCAGTGGCCCAAAGGGCGGGGCATCCCCACGGCTCCTCCCTCCCTCCTAAAGCCACCATGCTGGCTTGAAAAGGGCGATTTCGGCCGCTTCTGAGGCCGGCATGATGGCTCCCCGCATAGGCTCCGTGGGTGGGTCTTTCCTTCCTCCTCATGCCGGCGAGGAGGCGGGGGAAGAGCCGGGGGTGGGGCGGAGCCAGGGCAGAGCCTTTGGAGCCGAGGGGAGCAAAGCAAAGGGGGGCGGCGGGGGGCGTGGATGGCGCTTCTGCCGCCACGCGCATGCGCACTTTTTTTGAATTTTTTTTGAATTTTTTGATTTTTTTCTTTTTTGGTAGGGTCCAGACCTGCTTACCCCCCCCCCCCCAGACTGCTATTCAAAACTCATAATGACTCAATTATCCCACACTTTCTGTGTGGATTTAGAACAGATCACATCCAAAGACATGAAACCCTGCAATTTTAAGAGGAGAAAATGCCTTCATTTGGCTGAAAGCGGGAAATGGATTTATGACGCTATAATGTTGAATCTTAAGTTTTCACTTTTTAGTATGCCGGTGACCTTATGGCTCTACACTGAAGCATTAGGAGATAATCTATTCTAAATATGGGGATGAGAAAAATCAGTTCATCCTATGGGAGATCCTAGCAATTTTGTTTTGAGCTGTGGGATTTAACCACAATCAGGTGTCTTGTAATTAGGTCAGCCATATTGGGGGTTGCGAGGAGGACTCCATACAAGGCAGGTCTATCAATAATTCATACATGTGTTGGTTGGTCTCTTGGATACCCAAGAACGCTCCGGCGAAGCAATAACTCACTTCGAGCTCCTCCGAGACTTAGAAGCTTAAATGTCTATTATGAAAGAGATGGAGAGCTCACGAGACATTCAAGGAGAAATAAAGGTTTAAGCTATTTACAAATACTTGCCTTCATTCCGCATAATCTACATTAAAGAATATTGACAGGTTCCGTATCGAGGCTAATGTGAAATGACAGGTTGCTCAGATCCGAACACTGGGAAAAGCCACAGGGCAAATGAGTCAATGTAGCTTCTCTACCGGCTTTGCATCTCAAAAGTCCCTCCGGCCAGCATTCGGCACAAACCGATTTCATACCCCCAGTGATGGCGCCGGTTGGGAAAAGGAGGAAATAAGAAGCAGGTCTGTTGACGCTACTCTTTCCCCTTCCCCTTTGTAAGATACTTGCTGGTTTGGGATTGATGGAAAGTCTTTTATTAGATATTCTTCCCTATTCCCTGCTTTCCTGTAAAAAAAAACATCTGTTCTATATACATTAATTTCTTCCTTATTATTAGAATTTTTCATCTGTGAGAATCAAGGTCAGTTTTAAAATAACCCCGGCATATACGCAAGAGATTAGCAGGCTGATCCGAGGCATGTTTCCTTGGAAGCAAGTCTTGTTGAGCAAAATTGAACTTTATTAGTTATGACTTCAATTTGCTTTTTAAAAAAATTATTAGGGTTTTTCATACATCTATATCTATATATATAATAAAGCGGAATGTTTGTATGTTTGTATGTATGTTTGTATGTTTGTATGTATGTATGTGGCAGCGTTCTGATTGGCTCCTGGCCTCTACATTCTGACAACATGATTGGTTGCCAGTGAGGGAGTATTTGCATAACGCTTCTAATTGGCCCGTCAACAGGAACATTACGACACTCTAAACTGCCAGAGGGGATAAGGCAAAGGCCTGAGGCAGTCAGCCATGGTGAGAGTTTCAGACCAAAACCATTTGCGGCTCCCAACAATGGCAGAAAAAGACCAAACTTGGCACACAAAACCCCCAAGACCCACTCTACATCCTGGTGCCGTTTGAAGGAGGATGGACCATGGATGATGGGACTTGAAGTACCTTCACTCACCTTCCGAGACCACTGCGACCCTCATCCAATGAATGATCAAGACCAAACGTGGCACACAGAGCCCACATGACCCACTCTACATCCTGGTGCAGTTGGGAGGGGGATGGACCATGGCTGATGGGACTTTCAGTACCTTCACTAACTTCCTGAGACCACTGCAAGCCACGTAAACATCTGATAAGGACCAACTTCGGCCCACAATGCCTTTCTCAAATAACCCGGGCAGGGTCAGGTCCCCAAGCTAGTATATGATAAAAAAGAAAGAGTAAGGAATGTAGGGAAGGGAAAGCACAGGTAATTGGGATGGTAGGTAGTGGTAAAAGAAAAGGGAAAGGAAATAAGTGACTTGGGTTAAGGATTGATAATAGGGGTGGTTGATCCATAAAAAAAATGTTTCTAAACTCATGTGGGGGGAATTGCCGCTGTTGTTTCTAAATAGAAAGTGTTCCGAAAAATTTTGTAATAATTTCGAAACTAAAACGTAATTTATAACGAAATTCGTTATTATTCGTTATGCCAGCTGGGAATCAACCCCGTGCATTAGTTCCCAGCTGGTAAGGAGGGGTGGGGGAGCCGAACGCTGAAGGCGCTATTGTGCGTTGCTTCTCAGCTGGGAAGGAGGAGGCGAGGGGATGCCCTCCGCACCTCCTTCCCTGCTGAGAACTAACGCGATAGCCTTGACGCATGTTAGTTCTCAGCAGGGAAGGAGGTGCGGAGGGCACCCCTCTTCTCCTCTTCTCCTCCTGCCCTGCTGAGAATTAACGTGTGTCAAAGCTATTGCGTGTTAGTTCTCAGCAGGGAAGGAGAAGGCGAGGGATGCCAAATATCCTTATTTTAATTAAACAACGTATTTTGAATGTATGGATTGGTCTTGAGCAGGCAATTAAGCCCATAGGCTTTACAAAAGACCTTCCTCTATTAGAGATAAAAAACTGCTAGACCTGGTTTGTGGATATGCTTTAGCAATGCTCTGGCCGGCATCATTGGAATCTATTTGACAGCATGAGCCGTAGCTCAGCAAGCCACTGATAACTCATAACCACAGCATGGAGAGTATTGAAGGAGTATTGACTTTGTCAGATGAAGATGCTACTCTGAAGCATACCCAGTTATCATAGAAAGTGAATGCATACTAGAATGAGCATCTTCAACATAGAATCTCTCTTTATTAGTGAAATTGCACTAAATCACCAGGCCATGGTCACACAATCAGACTTCTGCGTACCCTGATCACCCCACCTGCCTGCACTTCCAATGCTCTGAATTTTTCTTGTCGGATTTGCCAATGGTTAACAAAATGAAAGGCAAACATATTTGAAAAACATTTTAAAAAATAAAACTCAGAGCTTGGGAATAGTCGGGGGCAACAAGTGAGGGAGGAGAATCTCACCATCGGATGGCACTTTCTTGCCAACATTGATATGTAATTGCTGTACTGTGACAATGACATAGTATGTTGTATTTGTCACCTATTGCCAACACCTACGACTCCTCGAACGCTTTCATCAGCACTGTCTTTGCACAATCCTAACTATACACTGGACCCAGGCATGTAGCCAGGGGGGGGGGGCTAAGGGGGCTTCAGCCCCCCCCCCGAAATTCTCAGGGTGGTCCGCGAGAAGACCTTACTGGTACATTATTTAATAGGCATGATAACAAATCGAAAAATGGCGATTCTAAAATCAAATGGGGGATTTTTTTTTGATTAGTATATCAAAGACTTACAAAAAAATTCCCAAAATTTTCGGAAATGTAACTTAAGTACTAACGAAATTCGTTAGAAATTGTATGCCAGAGCATGCGCTTTCAGATGGTTTGTTTGCAACTCCCAGAAATCCTAACAGCTGGTAAATTGGCTGGGATTTCTGGGAGTTGTAGGCCAAAACTTGAATAAACCACACTGAATTCTAGATGGGACTCTCCAAATAGGAAGGAGGGAGGGAGGGAGGAGGGGGTATTCTATTCTTGGAAGCAGCAAAAGAAAAGGAGGAGGAGCCCCTCGCTCCTTGCTGCCTCTCTCTCACCCCGATCCTGAGGGAGCGAGGGCCCAAGTTTGCCCAGGCTGAGAGGAAAAGGAAGAGGCCTGAGGCTGTGAGGAATGGTGGAAGTTGAAGTCCAAAACACGTACCTGGAGGGCTGAAGCTGGTCCCTGCGATGGGGCAAGGCAGAGCAACGGGGAAGAGAAGCATCTGAGAGAGCGCAGGGAGAGAGAGGAGAAGCGCGCGTGTGTGTGTGTGAATCAGGCCCCTGCGATGGGGGCATGCAAGGGAGAGAGAGGAGGAGAAGCGCGCGCATGTGTGTGTGTGTGTGAATCACTTTCCAGAATGCATTGCCTCTTCCTAGCAGCAGCGTCACTTCCAGTTCCCCATAGAAATGCGGGAAAAAGAAGAAGCTGAATGAAGGCGGGAAGGAAATGAGGGGGAGAAGACAGGGAGAAGTGAGTAGTACAATAATTAATTAATTAAGAATTAAGAATTTCTAACGATCCTAACGCAAATTGTTGGCCTCACGGACCGTAAAAGGAAGTCTACTTCCTGGTTCGGGCAGCGATCCGTAAAACAACAAAAGTCCCATTAATTACGGATTTCTAACGAATCAATTAGATTTCCGTTTCAATTTTAGCATGCCTATTATTTAAACTGTTATGTTTATTCATATCATGATCTGATCACCATGCTCATTATATCCCACCTTCATGGGGTTATTGGGATAACAATACAAAAGGTTTGCTAGGGTAAACCCTCTTCCACCCAGTCTCAGCCCCCCCTGATCCAAACTCAGCCCCGAAACAAAATCCTGGCTACGGCCCTGACTGGACCGACTATGTGACTAATGTTGCTGTCCTTGTGCAAGCAGGGATCACTAGCATTGAGGCCATGCTATTGAGAACATGGCTGCGCTGGGCAGGACGTCTCTAGGATGACCACCGCCTGCCAAAGATACTACTCTATGGTGAACTGGCCACGGGTCAGGGCAAGAGAGGCGCTCCCAAAAAGAGATATAAGGACTCCTGAAACAACATCTCAGGCTCGGCCAGATTGATCACCCACAATGGTCCACCCTGGCCTCACATCGGGAGGCATGGAGACACACTATCCACAATGCTGCGGCCTCTTTCGAGAAGACATGCCAAAAGGGTCTAGAAGAGAAACGACAATGCAGAAAGAACCGCAACTTGGAAACAACATCACCTAAGGAGACTTTCTGCTGTGCTTTCTGCAACTGAACTTTCCTATCTCAGATTGGCCTTTTTAGCCATCAACGCGCTTGTAAAAAGCGTGGGATGAGTCCTTCCTAAGAATCTTCGTTCGCAAAGTAATGCCGAGAGAGAGAGAGAGAGGCTTGAAAGGTGCTGAACAGGCTGCGCTCTGGCCCCACGAGATGCAGAGCCAACCTTAAGAAGTGGAGCCACAAAGTCAAGTCCACGACATGCGAATGCGGAGAAGAAAGCACCTATTACAATGCAGTTTGAGCCCTGCCACATGCGCAATGGAGAACCTCCTTATAGCAACATCAGAGGCACTCCAAGTAGCCAGCTACTGGTCAAAGGACACTTAATATAATGCCAAGTCTTTTAAACTAAGTGTTTTTTAAATACATTACAACTGTACCCTTGGTTCGCTTCTGATACAATAAATAAAATAGTTCCTTTCTTCCTGTAATACGGAAAAATAAATCTGAACTCTCCAAACAAGTGGATTTATGTTCGAAAACCTATAAAAATTAGAAGTTATTTTTTAAAAGCATTTATAAAAAATATTAAGGATCAGCCGTTCCACTGGAATCTCACAGTGATTTTTTAAAAGTCAAATCTAAAAATATATGAATAAATACATGAAGTAAACACAGATGAGGATGAAGAAATTAATTGTAAATAGTCAAAATATGATGTTGTGTGGTATGGAGGTGAAAATCAGATCTACCTACAAATCCATTTAATGTCCATTTCTTATAGTTCTGCGCTACATTATGAAGTCAGAAATACCAATAACTCACTCTTGAATGTAAGGGGGAAAAATTGAAATGCAGGGTTAATCCTAATAATAGAACTCCTGCAAAAGATACTCTTCCACTACTCCAACGTGTAGTATATTTATTTATTATTTATGTTATTTCTTTATCACATGTAAGTGTCACTTTTCTCCTTGTACGGAACCCACAGCAACCCATAGCAATACAATAAAATTAGGTAAAATTTTAACAATAAAGTAAAATGCAATTGAAAAGTTGATTTATGATTTTTAAAATGCCAAAAACATGAAATTATTAGAAATATAGAAGAGTTAAAACTAGAGTACCTGCACACCTTAGGTTCCCTTCATCAACTACAGGCAGTCCCCAAATTACAAACATCTGACTTACAAATGACTCATAGTTACAGACAGGAGCGAGGCAACATGAAGTGAGAAGAATCCACTCCTAGGAAGGGAAATCCACTCCTGACAGAGTTCCCATGTGGAAAAGGGGCCTCAACTGAAGCTTTTTCACAAATCCTTCTTTCCACAACAAACTAATTTTGTCAAAATCCAATCATCACGGTGACAGAAAGCGAGGTGAAATCTTCTGAACAGGGACACAGACAGCAAAACAAACAGCACGGTGGTGCTAGCTCTCTTTCCTATGCTACCCAAAACACGTGTGTGTGCGCGCGTGCATGTGTGCGCATATCTATATCTATCTATCTCTGAGTAAGACTGAAGAAATGTACCTGTTCCGACTTACAAACAAATTTAGCTTAAGAACAAACCTACAGAATCTCTCTTGTTGGTAACTTGGGGACTGCCTGTACTTATTAAAATCTCACTGTGTGCGTCTGCACTGTTTAGTGTTTCTAGTTTGGTGATGCACCAGCAATATTTGCCATGAAGCCATAACAATTAAAGTGGTATTGAACTGCATTAATTTTACAGTGTAGATGTAAATGCTACGTATTTCACTATGGGCTGAATCCTATAGTTCAGGGGTGCTCATTAGGTAGCTCGGGAGCTACTAGTAGATCTTCGGCCCTCTTCCAGGTGATCTTCGGGCCTCACCAGCCGGATGGGGCGCTCCTGCCATGCGCGCAAGACAACCTGCGCCAACACGCGCTCCTGCTGCTGGCTTCCGCTCTCGCGGTGCTTCTTCCGCCTGTGGGGCATTGCAGGAAGAAGGAAGCACGAGGTGGGGCCTCTGAGGGAGCGCCTGCCTCTCTCTCGTCCAGAAGCAGCTGTGCAGCCTCTGGTGCCGGTGAGACAGGAAGGGCGGGTGCTCCCTCTGGCTGCCCCGCCTCGTGCTTTCTCCTTCCTGCAATGCCCCGCAGGTGGATGAAGCGCTGTGCGAGCAGAAAACAGCAGCAGGAACACGTGGAGTGGCAAGAGTGCATGGTGGCGGGAGCCCGCGGGAGCCCACGGCGGTGGGGGCAGGTAGATCTTTTGGACTTGGTTGCTTTAAGAGTAGCTCGCATGCTGAAAAAGTGTGAGCACCCCTGCTATAGTTAGTCCCAAAAAGAGTAGACCATTTGATTCAATGCATTTGCCTATAAGTTCACCTATCCTTCAATACCAGAGTAAGATCTGGTGCCTTTTAAGGTATTTCGGTAGCGACTGAAGTAAACCTAAACTACACTTTTGTTATTGCATGCAGTTTATAAGACGTATGGGTTGAAGGCAGCCTAATTGTCATGACAAATGTGCCACTGTTCACCTGAAATGTAAATTTGGTCCCTGTTCTAAGCAATTTATTGAATCTGCTAAATAGGTGTGTAAGAAAACCCAGGGGCACGGGAAGGTCAGGCAGGCTTTATGCCGTGTGTTATACAAGAAGAGTGAGAAATGGATCACAGGAATGCTATCTGTTGACAACCAAGTCTATTCCACCTAATCATGGTTCCTACATTTCCATATTAGGTTCCATTATGGCACCGTACAATAATCTAACATAAGGGTTATAAATGTATGATTGACTGTTGCTACCCTCAGAATATTTGCAGGATCAAAACTGGGAGGGAGACGCAGAGCTCGGTGGAAAAAGGAAACATGCTTGGCATGCACAAAGTGGCAAGCGCAACCTCCCTTTCAACCATCTGAGGAGTGGTGCTAAGGAATACTGATGCAGGACGTCTTGAATTGACTGAATGTCTGTATAAAGTAACTTCGTGTTCTTGTGTGAGGCTGATGAGGATGCTACCTATAGATCTTATAATGAGCCAGGTGGAAGAAATAGGACTTTATGGCACAAGGCAGGCAAACCGGCACTTTAGCCAGCGATGGTCCTTATCATGTGCATCCTGCTGCTGATCTGCCTTCTCTCCATGATTAACCCGCCCCCTGCTATTGACAGAAAACCCCCTCAATAACCCACTATCTCACAATGTTCTTGTCACCTATCTTGTGAGATGGGTGTGTCCTGCTTCTATAACACCCATGTTTTATTTATTTTTTTATTTATTTCATGATATTATTTATATGCCGCCCTTCTCAACCCCAAAGGGGACTCAGAGCGGCTCACAAGCAAAATGCAAATACAATGAACTGTAATTATTGCCACAGTACAACATCAATATTACATATCACATTGTGCTATAACAATATCACATTGAAGTATAACAATTATAATATTATTAGTAATATTCCATGTAACACAAAATATATAGTTATAGTATCCTATTATTATTAGTAGTAGTAATATATTGAATTACATTACAACATTATCAATATTATATGTATACACAATATATCATACCATACTATATTATCTCTCTCGGCATTACTTTGCGAACGAAGATTCTTAGGAAGGACTCGTCCCACGCGTTTTACAAGCACGTTGATGACTAAAAAGGCCATTCTGAGATAGGCAAGTTCGGTTGCAGAAAGCACAGCAGAAAGTCTCCTTGGGGGATGTTGTTTCCAAGTTGTGGTTCTTTCTGCATTGTTGTTTCTCTTCTAGACCCATTCGGCGTGTCTTCTCGAAAGAGGCCGCAGCATTGTGGATAGTGTGTCTCCATGCCTCCCGATGTGAGGCCAGGGTGGACCATTGTTGGTGATCAATCTGGCCGAGCCTGAGGTGTTGTTTCAGGGAGTCCTTATATCTCTTTTTGGGGGCGCCTCTCTTGTGCTGACCCGTGGTGAGTTCACCGTAGAGTAGTATCTTTGGGAGGCGGTGGTCCTCCATCCTAGAGACCTCGTGCCCTGCCCAGCGCTGCTGTGTTCTCAATAGCATGGCCTCAATGCTGGTGATCCCTGCTTGCTCAAGGACAGCAACGTTCGTCACATAGTCAGTCCTGTGTATATTTAGGATTGTGCGAAGACAGCGCTGATGAAAGCGTTCGAGGAGTAATAGGTGTTGGCGATAGGCGACCCATATTTCAGACCCATAGAGGAGAATAGACAATACGGTAGCTCTGTACACACTGATTTTGGTGTTTTGCCTCAGGTGCTTCTTGCTCCAGACTCTACAGGGAAATCCAGCTGATTCCTAATCCATCTAAAACACAGGTGTGTGCTTTTAATCTTAAGAGCAGACAAGTACCTCAAGCTCTGAGGATTACCTGGGAAGGAATCCCACTGGAGCATTGCAGCACACCAAAATACCTGGGAGTGACCCTGGACCGTATTCCGACCTACAAAAAGTAGTGCTCGAACATCAAGCCAAAACTGGGCACTAAAAACAATATCATATGAAAGATATGGGGCCACAAAGTGGATTCCATGGCATGCAAGTGTTGAGAAGAGCAAACCACAGACCATCTATGACAATGCAGCCTGAGCCCTGACACATG
This sequence comes from Anolis apletophallus, assembly GCA_030556195.1. NCBI lineage: Eukaryota > Metazoa > Chordata > Lepidosauria > Squamata > Anolidae > Anolis > Anolis apletophallus. Next base: position 177,022,239 of record JARBWK010000004.1, read on the forward strand.
CACAATGGAGGACAGACATACATCAGCTTCATTTAAAAGGATTGAGAATTCAACCAGTATCATAACATTTTTGTTCAGGAATTTGGGCAGACCTCCATAAATCATTTTCCAAGGCTGAAAAGATGACCTGCAGGTGTTTTTTTTTTTTTTTGCAATAATTCTGCCTATGTTCTTTCAGGATAAAACCCTTTTTTCTAATTTCCAGGACAACTGTTCTTCCAGATGGGAGCCTGCGGATCCTGAATGCCACCAAATCTGACGAAGGGAAATATGTCTGCCGAGGAGAAAACGTTTTTGGCTCAGCAGAGATAACAGCTTCTGTGTTTGTTAAAGGTAAGACTAGACTGGGATTTGTGTATTTAGCTTTCTATAACTGTTACATCTTTGAAAAAAAAGTCAAAAAATCACTTTGTCTCAGTTCTGCATCAACTTATTTATTTATTTATTTATTAGTTCCACTTAATATACCGCTCTCTCTGGAGCTCAGAGCGGTTTACAGAATTAAAAAAGCAAATAAAACACATAAAACACAATAAAACTGATTTAAAACCCCCAGTTAAAATCCCATTCCCAGCAATAACTGCAATAAAGCAGCAGGAATGCGATGGCGGCGACGTAACAGAGCGCTAGTGATAACGGGCACTGGTTATGGGCCAAATGCCTGTCTGAATAGCCAGGTCTTGACGGCTCTGCGGAATGGCAACAAGTCCCGGATGACTCGTATCTCCTCAGGGAGGGTGTTCCACAGAGTCGGTGCGGCCACAGCGAATGCCCTCGTACTGGAGAGCCTGTAGACCTTGATGCCAGGCACCTCCAGTAAGTTGAGCCCCTCTGAGCGCAGCGATCTCCTGGGCACATAAGGGGTAAGCCGCTCCCTCAGGTACACTGGCCCCAAACCATATAAGGCCTTGAAAGTTAGAACTAACACCTTGAAGGAGACCCGGAATTCAATTGGGAGCCAGTGCAGATTGCGCAAGAGTGGAGTCACGTGAGTAGATCTTGAGGCTCCTGAGAGCAAGCGTGCTGCTGCGTTCTGCACCAGCTTGAGTTTCCGGATCGCCGACAAGGGTAGGCCAATGTACAGCGCATTACAGTAGTCGAGCCTCGAGATGACCGTGGCTTGGATCACCGTGGCCAGGTCGCAGAGGGTCGCAGCGGGAGAGGTAAGGAGCCAGACGTTTTGCCTGTCGCAGGTGGTAAAACGCTGTCTTGCAGGCGCAAGTAATCTGCGTCTCCATAGACAGCTGGGAGTCCAGCCGGACCCCTAGGCTCTTTACTGACGGTTGCGGGCGGAGTGCCACGCCATCAAACGTCGGCAACTGGGTCTCTACCCCCCCCCCCCCGGGCGGCCCAGCCACAAGATCTCCGTCTTTGCCGGGTTCACCTTCAACTTACTGGCTTGCAGCCATCCAGTTACGGCTTCCAGGCAAAGATGGAAATTATCGGGTACAGATTCCACCCCGGGGTCCATCCTCAGAATGAGCTGGGTGTCATCAGCGTACTGATGGCATTCCAGCCCAAAACTCCGCACCAACTGGGCGAGTGGGCGCATATAGATGTTAAATAACAGCGGGGAGAGGATGGCCCCCCAAGGAACTCCACAATGTAAGGGGGAGGTTTTTAAGCCGACATGAAAATATTTATTCCTTCATATATTAAATGTATATATCCCTTCCCACGAATAAGTACTCTCAGACTTGTGAAAGAAAACCAATAATCAAGATAATATAAAAACCCAATATAAATAGAGGTGAGTGGCAGTGGAAAGTTATGGGCCTGCATTTAGCTCCCAAGAGACCTTGAAGCACTGTACCATCTCTATATCGTCTCCCAAAAAATGAGGGAGTGGGTAAGATTTTTTGCCGTGTTTTCAGACCATTCCCTCAACTCCCTTCGGGAGTATTCCTATGTTTTCATTTGGGACAGTTATAATCCGGTTTATAATTTGATTTACCGTCGGGATACAGAGTTTCGCCATGCTCACTGGGCAAGTGCATATATACCATGATGTTGTGTTTTCTTTACAATAGTGACTTATGTGATTGAGATGTTTATGATGTGATATTGGTAAATTGTGAATAACACGATATATTCACAATTGCGATTGCTGTTATCTTTGCATTTTACCCGTGGTTGCTCCCAACCGCAGTGTTTCACCCCATCCTTATGCCAGGAGGAAAACTAGATATGCGGTGGTTGAGAGTGCTCAAGTGGGCTCTCAGCTACTGCGTGTCTTCCTCCCATGTCCTTTCTGCATGAGGATGTGGCAGGCCAATATGTCCTTATTCTGAGGTAAGTGCCTAGAAGGGCGCATCCAGCCCCCGGGCCTTAGTTTGCCCATGTTTGGCATATTTATTTATTTATTTATTTATTGTTCATTTTATATATCGCTCCTTCTAGCAGGCTCGGGCGGTTTACATAAAATCAGATACTAAAACAGCAACATTTCAATTGAATAACCACCATATTAAAAAAAGCATAAGAACAAGAACAATCTACATAGGACTCAAGGACATGGACAGCTTTCTCAAGAGCCATTTAAATAAAAGGCCTGCCTAAAAAGGGTCGTCTTGCAGGCTCTCCGAAACGGGGCCAGATCCTTGATGGCACGGACTTCATCTGGCATTGAGTTCCAAAGCGACAACGATGGAGCTCAATCTCTTGATCTAGTTGTTGACAGACGGCAGGAGTGGATAGATGGAAGTACTAAAAGATTTTGCTCTTCCGAACGCAGTGACCTTGGGGGAACGTACGGGGTAAGGCGGTCCCTCAGGTACCCCAGCCCTAGACCATACAAGGCCTTAAAGGTCAATACCAGCACCTTGAAAACAATCCGGTACTGTATTGGTAGCCAGTGCAGTTGCTGCAAAATAGGTGTGATGTGGTCTCGTGCAGGTGCTCCCACCAACAGTCAAGCAGCAGCATTCTGCACTAGCTTGAGTTTCCGGATTGATGACAAAGGAAGGGCAACGGTCGTCCACGCTCTGGTCACATCCCGAATAGATTACTGCAACACACTCTACGTGGGGCTGCCTTTGAAGACAGTTCGGAAATTACAACTAGTCCAACGGGCGGCAGCCAGACTATTAACTGGAGCTACATACAGGGAGCATACCACCCCCCCTGTTGTGTCAGCTCCACTGGCTGCCGGTCCATTCGGGCTCAATTCAAAGTGCTGGTGTTGACCTTTAAAGCTCTATACGGTTCTGGCCCAGCTTACTTGTCTGAACGCATCTGCCGCTACGTCCCACCTCGTACTTTAAGATCATCTGGGGAGGCCCTGCTCTCGCTCCCGCCGGCTTCCCAGGTGCGGCTGGTGGGGACGAGGGAGAGGGTCTTCTCGGTGGTGGCTCCCCGTCTGTGGAATGCGCTCCCTAGCAACATACGATCAATTCCATCCCTCCTGACATTTAGGAAAGTGAAAGCCTGGATGTGGGACCAGGCGTTCGCATAGTAGCACAGGACAGCACTTTAGTAGTTTTAATGGAAAGTTGGTGAATAGGGCTCAATGCTTTTATGGACGGAACACTGTTTTTAACGTAGGTGAATGCATAGGGTGTGTGAATATAATTGTATTTTAATGTATTTTAGTGTCAAATGCTGGAGGGTTTTATATTGTGTTTTATACTGCGATTGTGATGTAGGCATCAAATTGTGCCTTTTGGAAGCCGCTCTGAGTCCCCACTCCCTCAGGGGTTGAGAAGAGCGGGGTAAAATGCCGTAAATAATAATAATAATAATAATAATAATGTAGAGGGCGTTACAGTAGTCCAGTCTCGAAATGACAGTCACCTGGATCACCATGGCCAGGTCATTTCTGGGCAAGTAGGGAGCCAGCCGCCTAGCCTGGCGTAGATGGAAAAATGCGGTCTTGCATACCGTGGAGATTTGCGTCTCCATCGATAGCAGTGGGTCCAATTGGACCCCCAGGCTTTTTATTGAAGATGACGGGCTTAAAAGCTCGCCATCCAGGGTAGGCAGCTGGCACCCACCCAACCCAGGGCGACCCAGCCATAGGATCTCCGTCTTCGACGGATTCACCTTCACCCGGCTGGCACGCAGCCATCCACTCACAGCTTCAAGGCATTGATGGAAACAATCGGGTACGGTATCTCGCCTGCCATCCATTCTTAGCACCAGCTGGGTGTCATCAGCATACTGATGGCACTCCAGACCAAAGTCGCGAACCAGTCGGGCCAGTATGCGCATATAGATATTAAACAATAAAGGGGAGAGGATGGCACCCTGGGGGACCCCACAACTTAAAGGGAGTCTCCCGGAAACCACCCCTCCCCCCTCCACATGTTGTCCCCGATCTTGGAGAAAGGAGGCCACCCGTAGAGCTAAAATGGTTTCAAAACATAAAATATCATTCTATGGTGACAAGAGAACTACACTGAAAACATCATAATCTACTGCAGTCTTTCCCAACCAGTGTGCCACGGCACACTAGTGTGCCGTGAGCGATCAGCAGGTGTGCCATGGGAAATTGGCACTCTTCCCCCTCCTAGCAGCTCTTTCTCCCTTTCTCCCTCCCCAAAGATCCTCCCCGACGCAAAGGAAGGGCTCCGCCAAATGCCAGAAGCTCCACGTTGGTGAATTGGGCAGTGAGCGAACCTGGGAGCAATGGAAGGCTTAAACATTCATAGGTTTCCAAGAAACAAATTGGACCTCTCTGCTTGGAAATGTTTGTTTTTTTACTATTTTACTGGATTTTTTGAGAGTTGCCTCCCCACCCCCAAGGAACTGTTTATAAGAGCTTCATGACATCCATAGTTATCTGGAAGCAAGTTTCACTCAGGGTGAAATTTCACAAGGGTCTGGAGAACAAGCCCTATGAGGAGCGGCTTGAAGAGCTGGGCATGTTTAGCCTGAAGAAGAGAAGGCTGAGAGAAGACATGATAGCCATGTATAAGTATTTGAGAGGATGTCATATCTATGTTGTGTTCATCGAAACAGGCCCAGGTTTCACACTGAGTGTATAAATACATTTAAAAACAGATTAACTATACGTATGACTGTGTTAGAGTGTCATTTTGTGTCATTTTGGTTGGTGGTGTGCCCCAGAATTTGGTAAATGTAAAAAATGTGCCGCGGCTCAAAAAAGGTTGAAAAACACTGATGTAGACTTCCTGGTCTGTGACCGTAATAAAGTTTTGATTGATTGATTGATATTAACTATATGTATGACTGTGTTAGAGTGTCATTTTGTGTCAGTTGTATATTTCTTGGGATCACGGAAAGAGTGAGCCTTATTTATGACAACTGAATGTGCAAGGTGAGTGTTGTGTGTGTCTAAAAGCATTTCCTTTTGTCCTTCCAGAGCCCACCAGAATAGACTTGTCCCCGAAGAGGACGGAGCTGACCGTGGGAGAGAGCATCGTCCTCAGCTGCAAAGCCCTCCATGACCCCACCCTAGACGTCATTTTCCACTGGACGCTGAACGGGCAGCCCATTGATTTTGAGAAAGAAGGAGGGCATTTTGAAAGCATCCGGGTAGTAAGCACCAAAACCTATTTTCAATGAAACCTCTAATGGAAATTTTGTTTGCCGGAGAAGTCTTTGCTTTGCTGCCAAAGTTTAAACAGGGCTGAAAGAAATGTAATTACAGTCGAGGGAAGGAAAGGAGAAAGAAATGTTAGCTCACGGAATAAAGTATCTCATTTGAGTTAATTGAAGCATGGAATATTTGCTTTTGTCAGAAGGAGATAGCCATGCATCTGGCATGATGTCTGCTGATGAGACATTCACGAGTCTAGCGAGAATGGAGACCATACCTTTGCAAAAGATAATGAGATGGCATTCAGAGGGTGGGAAGTTACTTTCAAAAATGAATTGGCTGTCGTTCCATTTGGCTCCCAAACAGTTAGCTGCAATTATGCTTACATTTTAAGTAACACTTTGCTTTCGCGGTTCTCAAAAGTAGTTATCATAGTTTCTTTTATAGGGTTTAGGGAAAAAACAGAATGCGAACAGAAACAGATCCGTGGCACAAAATATATTTTTCTCCAACCTGTCCCCGACGTCTTGGCCGGCCCCTTGCCCCTAGGGACGCCAAAGTTCTTCCGCGGTGCCATCCTGTAAAGAGAAACAATCTCCATGTGAGCACCTTGCTGCCGAACAACCGTTGGGCCTCCCACGCAATACCATACCAGCAGCTCGGCCCCACTTGCCGCACGGAGATATGCATCCATCCCATGGCCTCGAACTCCTGACCCTGACCATCATACTGAGCCAAATCTGTATGAAAATGGTGCAGTCCCCACAACAATTCATTTGGTACCCATACTACTGGCTTTTCAGTACCAGGCTAAGTCATTGTTTCCCCCCAACTTTTAAATATTGTCTAATGGCACTGCACATTGTAGTGAAAAGGAAGTGCAAACGAACGTCCTCCAAGAACTTTGGGGAAGAAGGCCCGCCAGGCCCACAACCTGAAGTAAGGGGCCCTCCCCCAGCGTCCGGCGGCCATGTGGCCGCCCGGAAGAGCTCGGGCCTGGCGCGGCCTACCCGCCCGCCAGGCCCGCAACATCAAGGAGGGGGGGCGGAGGGGGAACCAGGGCCCTCTTCCCCCCCTGGCAGCGTCCCGGCGGCCACGTGGCTGCCCGGGAGAGCTCGGGCCTGGCGCGGCCTACCCGCCCGCCAGGCCCGCAACATCAAGGAAGGGGGGGGGCGGAGGGGGAACCGGGGCCCTCCCTCTTCGGCGTCGAGTATTTATGCCACAGCGGAATAGGCAACAGAAATATAGAAGTTTAATTCCCCATCGGCCCAATATACTCCAGTCTCTGTTTGTGTGAATAATGACACTCTCATTCAATTCACAAGGTAAAAATATAACTTTGTATTGAATTGTATTTAACAATAACAAGCTAAGCATGGAAAAACAACAGCAATCTCAGCTACCTTTCTAAAACATCCTTTCCTCACAGATATTTAATCCCAACTGTCCTCTTCAACGGACAATTCCCAACTGACAGATCCCAACTGTCACTTTCAAACTGTCATTCCTCAAGATTCCATTCATCAGTCTTGAGACAGCGCCATCTGGTGTCAAACATGTCACACTGCAGAAAATACATCTTGTGCTGACTCATGAATTGCCATTAAAAATGCAATAATCTGACACTCCTCCCCCCAGCAGCGTCCTGGCAGCCACGTGGCTGCCCGGGAGAGCTCGGGCCTGGCGCGGCCTACCCGCCCGCCAGGCCCGCAACATCAAGGAAGGGGGGGGCGGAGGGGGAACCGGGACCCCTCCCCCGGCAGCATCCCGGTGGCCACGACGTTAAGGCAGCGTCCTTCCCACCCACCAAGAAGAACCCTTCCAAAAACAAGAAGAAGAACAACAAGGAGAAGGGGGCACACAACAAGAAGAAGAGTCAAGGAGCAAGGACAGAAAAACAAGAACAACAAGAACAACAACAAGGAGAACAACAACAAGAAGAAGAGGGCAAGGAGAAAGGACAGAAAAACGGGGGGCCCCAACCCTCCCCCCCCCGGGGAGCCAGCAGAAAACTGTGGCACCCAGCCGAACCCCCCCTACCCCGCAGGAGGAGAAGAGGGGCCCGCTGCTGAGCACAGCGGGTCCCTTCCTCTCCCGTAGGCCCCCGAGCCCGACCTGCGCTTCTTCTTAGAAGATCCAAGGTTGGAGAGGGGGAATCCTGCATCCTTCTTCGTCGCTGTCTTCGTCGAGTGAGCCTCTGGGGCTGGCTTCCTGTGGATGAAGCCACGCCCCAGCGGCAGGGAGGCTCCATCCGGTTCCTCCCCATTTCACTCCCCCGAGGGAGGGGTGGCAAAGCTCCTTCCTCCCAATATGCATTGGGGGAAGGTGGCCTTTTCTCCAACCTGTGTCATTGTCACTTCAACACCAACCCAATAGGAATGAGTCTTGAACTATGTGATATTCCTCCTCCGCTACTTTGGAACGAGGTCATCCCTTGAACACAGAAGCTAAGTTGTAATACAATTTTTAATTGGGAAAAGGAATTCATTATACATGACACCATATTTGGAATTAATTACTTCTAGATTCATACATCATGTATGAATAATCTCTCGGCATTACTTTGCGAACGAAGATTCTTAGGAAGGACTCATCCCACGCTTTTTACAACCGCATTGATGACTAAAAAGGCCAATCTGAGATAGGCAAGTCTGGTTGCGGAAAGCACAGCAGAATGTCTCCTTGGGTGATGTTGTTTCCAAGTTCTCTTCGTGACCCATTCGGCGTGTCTTCTTGAAAGAGGCCGCAGCATTGTGGATAGTGCGTCTCCATGCCTCCCGATGTGAGGCCAGGGTGGACCATTCTTGGTGATCAATCTGGCCGAGCCTGAGGTGTTGTTTCAGGGAGTCCTTATATCTCTTTTGGGGGGCGCCTCTCTTGCGCTGACCTGTGGCGAGTTCACCATAGAGGAGTATCTTTGGGAGGCGGTGGTCCTCCATCCTAGAGACGTGCCCAGCCCAGCACAGCTGTGTTCTCAATAGCATGGCCTCAACGGTGGTGATCCCTGCTTGCTCAAGGACAGCAACATTCGTCACATAGTCGGTCCAGTGTACATTTAGGATTGTGCGAAGACAGCGCTGATGAAAGCGTTTGAGGAGTCGTGGGTGTTGGCGATAGGTGACCCATGTTTCAGACCCATAGAGGAGAATAGACACTACGATAGCTCTGTACACACTGATTTTGGTGCTTTGCCTCAGGTGCTTGTTGCTCCAGACTCTTTTGTGAAACCTTCCAAATGCACTCTATGCCTTTGCTAATCTATGATCTATCTCTTTGTCAATCTTGGCGTCTGAAGAGATGATGCTTCCCAGGGAGGTGAACTGCTGAACGGACTTAAGCACAGATTTGCCTAAGCTGATGTGGGGATGACAATGTTCTTCCTGTGGTGTGGGCTGGTAGAGGAGTTCCGTTTTCTTCAGGCTGACTTCCAGCCCAAACAGCTCTGCAGCTGCTGCAAAGCAGGATGTGAGGCGCTGCAGGGCTGCTTCTGAATGGGCGACAAGGGCAGCATCGTCAGCAAAAAGCAGCTCACGGACTAGATAGTTTAGAGCAGGGGTGCTCAGAACGGTGATCGCGATCACCAGGGTGATCTTCAGGCCCCTGACCAGGTTTTTTGCTGTTGGTCCTCTTCATGCGCCCCTGCACGCTGCAAAGAAGTCCTCCGTCGTTGCTCTTCCCCGTTCCCTGCTCGCACGTCGCCTCCAAAAGCTCTAGAGTCCAAGAGGCAGAATGGGCCCCCTCTTTTGGATTCCTCCTCCTCCCTCCGTCCTTCTCCAGTCACTCAGAGTCGTAGGAGACCAAAGGGGGCGGGCCTGGATGACGCAATGCATGGCTGGCCCTGCGCGCATGCGCAGAAGCACTCATTCTGCCTCTCGGACTTCTCGTAAGCTCTTGGAGGCTCTTGAATCCAAAAGAGGGGGCCCATTCTGCCTCTTGGACTCTGGAGCTTTTGGAGGCGGCGTGTGAGCAGGGTGTGGGGAGGAGCAACGACGCAGGACTTCTTTGCAACGTGCAGAGGTGCGTGAAGAGGACCAACAGCAAAAAACCTGGTCAGGGGCCTGAAGATCACCCTGGTGATCGCGATCACCGTTCTGAGCACCCCTGTCCTAGACGTTACAGGATCTGCCACAGACCTTTTCTACTCACAGTGTCGAAGGCTTTGGTGAGGTCGACAAATGTGACATAGAGTCCTTTGTTCTGCTCTCTACATTTCTCTTGCAGTTGTCTAAGGGCGAAAACCATATCTGTGATTTGATATATGCATATTACACTGTATGAATAATATATATGCATATTATGTATAATATATATACATAATACACATATATGTTGCAAGTACGTACAATATGCAGTAGCTGGGAGCAGTTTGTTTAGTTCCAACTAGAGAATCTAAATCAATTGCTGAATAACGGATCAGCACGTAAGCAAATATAATTGATTCAATAACTGTATCTCAGTTGGGACTCACTATTGGATCCAAGTATAATGTATAATATATGCATGTTACATGGATAATATGCAGACTCATATAGGTAATCATGAGTTTTCAAATACTCTGGCTTTTATCCATGTATTTGATTGGGATCAATAAAGCCCCTATCTATGTATGTATCTGTCTGTCTGTCTGTCTGTTTGTCTATGGACACACAAGGTCACTCCATGTTGTATCATAACATTGCCAGATATAAATCCATATGCCAGTATAGAACCATGCATCAATATGAATTGACCCTAGAACAGCCACTTCAGCATCACATAGAGAGAAGACTAAGAGAACACACATTTGCATAATATGAGCTAAACTATTAATGAGTAACTTCAAAGTCTCTGTGTTAGTGTTCTGTATTTCTGAACCAAACTTGGACCTCACTAGGGGGCTCCTCAAACAGAAGCAGAACACATGACTATACTAAATTTATTATTGCTTTATTTACTTTATTGTTACCTCACCTTTCTCGCTCAAGGGGATGCAAGGCAGCTTATTGCTCCGGCAAGAATTCAATGCTGGTAAAAACCAACAATAAACAGTAAAAATATATCCCACGGTTAAAACAAAATTACTTGTAATGTAAATATAGAAACGGGTATCTTCTAAAGCAGACCTGGGAATCTTACGGCCCGCGGGCCAGTTGCGGCCCGCAGGCCGATTCTGACCAGCCTGGGGAGAAGCGCGTTGGGGGTGGGGCCATTTCTGCAAGAAAAAGGGCTGCTGCTGTTGCCATCCCATCATGGGCTGTGGGGCCTGTGTCAGCAGACAGCCTGCTGCTCCGAAGAACGATCGGAGGAGCATCGGCTTTGTAGTGACTGCCATCCTGGGAGGTGATTTGGTCCTGCAGTGGGAGCAGTCGCCGGCCTGCGGCGGCTGATTGCCCTGGCGACCCGGAAGTCTTGATCGTCTTCTGGGTCACCAGGGTGATCAGCCGCCGCAGGTCGCCGACTGTTCCCGCTGCAGGACCGGATCACCTCCCGGGATGCCAGGCACTCCAAAGCCGGGATGGCAGGCACTCCATGGCAGGGCGATCAGCCGATCGGGAACGCCTCTGACGGAACGGCTGGGGGTGAGAGCTGCGGCGGCTGGGTCCGCTTTGCTATCCTCTGGGCTGGGTCCATGGGGCCATTCCATCTTGGGATCCTTCCTCTCTTGAGGATGCCAGCCTCCATCTTGGTTTGCACCTTGTCTTCTTGAATTTTATTTTATTTTAGTGTTTTTATTATTATATTATATAATTTCAATATATTATAATGTCTATATATATACTATAATAATTATGATATTAATACTAATAATATATGAATATTTTTGATATATTAATATGTTAATATTAATGATGTGTAATATATAGTAAATATAGTAAACAAATAAATAATGTAGATTAGAATGTAGTTCAGCCTTTAGGTGCAGCCCTTCATAATATCTTTGGCTCTCGTGTGGCCAAATTGCCCACCCTTGTTCTGAAGTGATTTCTTAGAAGGAGACAGACTCAGAGGAAGGAGATGCTCTTCCAAAGCCATCCACATTTTTCTGTCACAGAGAAGGGAAGCCCTCTAGATCTTCTGGGGGCACAACTTCCACCATCGTTCTCTTATTTGTAACGATACCTAGGCATGATCGAAATTGTAATCCACAAGCAACTGGAAAGCTGTTTGTTTTGTTATTCTGATAATTAAAAACAATAGTCAGTTTGCATCATTTTCTTTCCAAAGCACAGGTACATCAAAATGGGGAAAAATTCCTCTAACAGCGCAGTCAGGCTTTCGAGATACTTGGGCCTCAACCCAACCTCCCCAAAGTATGGTGTAGATAATCCATATGCATACCTGTGTTATGATGATATTGTGCATCTGGTTATGTGGACGTAGCCAGTTCCTTCTCAGCACTGATGTCATCATTATGCATTTAGCTACATGGATGTACTCATGTGAAACAGTATAATAAGAAAGGCATGGGCAAACTTTGGCTCTCCAGGAGGAAATCCTAGCCAGCTTACCGGCTGTTAGGAATTGTGGGCGTCAAAATCCAAAATCCCTGGAGGGCTGAAGTTTGTCCATGCCTGGTATAACAGATAGTGTTTATTTCTATTCTGCTCTTCTCACCCCGAAGGGGACTCAGTGCGGATTACAATACACATACGACAGACAATCCCTGTCGGAAGACATACAATTTTACACATAGACAGTACAGTGCAGTTTTTAGAAGGACTTCTTCTTTCCTGGCTGCATCATACAGGGTGTGTGTCACAGGATGTGGATGCTCCATTATGACATCATTGTTGTTATGTCCTTGCGCCATTGCGCCTTTACATCACAAGGGGGTGCTGTTGTTCCATCCTCATGACGAGAGCCTCTGTTTCCACCACTTCCGCATCTCCCTTCTCCCAGCAGCCAAACATTTTCAGACGTTGTAAAGTCTGTGTAAAAATCCCTCCCCACTTTCTGTGGTCCCCAAATTGTTGTGTATTCACAGCTGGGCTGTTGAACTGCTTGGGTGGGCAGTGGACAGGACTCAAATAGCTGGTCGTCCAAGCCAGCTCGGGGATTCGAACTAGCAACCTTCCGATTGCAAGCGCAGCTGTGTTACCACTGTGCTATCTCCCCGGCCCTTGAGGGCTTTATAGAAAATTGGTGGGGTGGTGTGTTATAGTAAATTGGTGGGGTGGGGTGGGATGTTAAAAGCAGTGAAAGGAGGGAGGGAACTCCACCCCGCATAGCAAACAAGTGTGAGGGATACTTATGATTGTGGCTGTCCCTAAGAGAATTTTGACTCTGACTTACTTTTCTGTTTTTTAGTCCTTGAGAACAGAGCCCAAACCGGACCTTTACTAGCACCTACCAGATTGTAGACTAAGGCTGGCGGTCAGTGGTTTCCTATCTTGACCACAAATTGGGCAGACCCACCTAAAAGCCTTTGTTCTCTGTCCATTGGAATAATTGCATCCTACAGGATTCTGCTGGACTCCTCTCCTTTCCTCCGCCTGGAAACCTCGGCTTCCTTCCCGTTCACTCTCCCTTTTAGAGATGTAGATTGAATAGACATTTGCTTTCCTGAGAAGCGCATTAAGATTCAATTGCTGCAAACTCCCTCAAAGTGTGTCGGCTACAATTTTAAAATTATAAATAAAGCCATAAAACCAGGCAGCCACTGTATAGATGACATTTTTATTTTTCTTTAACAACAAAACACACATTAAGTCTAAATTATTCTATGAGGGTGAGGAAAATGTGGCGCGATTTTGGTCTTACCCCTTAACTATCAGTGGCTTGATATCAGAAACATTAATCTTCTTGAATGCCCTATATTTCACGGCTAATAAGCGTTGTCGTGCTAGACAAGTTGCAAACTTTGTATCCCCAAGATGGCACCTTGCTGGAGTGAAATAGCATGATTCATCACATCATCCGTCTTCAGAGTCTCGGTGAATAAGACGGGTTGCGAAATACCTGAGAACATATGGAATTCTGGAATGAAAACAATGGAACGGATGCACTCATGTTTCTCCCCCATCACATACATTTTAACTCAGACAATCTATCTATGTATATAATAAAAGTCAGTGTTTGCGGAGGACCGGAGGTGCGGAGGAATATGTGGCAGCGTTTCAATTGGTTGCCACTGTGGGATTATTTGCATAAAGGACTCTGATTGCCCAGCCTCAGAACTCCAACATTCTAAGGCACCAGACAGAGGGGATTGGTTGCCACTGAGGGAGTATTTGCATAAAGGACTCTGATTGGCCAGCATCCAAGAATCCAAGCCTCTACATTCAAACAACATGATTGGTTGCCACTGAAGGAGAATTTGCCTCAGTGCCCCCATGACCTACATGCCTCAGTGCCCCTCAGTGCCTACATGCTGCTGCAGTTTGAAGGAGGAGGGACCATGGAAGATGGGAGTTGCAGTACCTTCACTCACGTACTGAAACCACTGCGCCCCTCATCCAATGACTGGTCAAGACCACACACATAACCCCCATTGCCCCCTTTACATCCTGGTGAGGTTTAGGGGAGGTGGGCCACGGATTATGGGATTTTTAGTACTTTCACATGCTTTACTTCCCACAGACCACTGTGCCCCCAACCAAGAACAATAAAGACCAAACTTGGCACACAGTGCCCCTATGACCCACTCTACATTCTACTGCCGTTTGGAGGAGAGTGGACCATGGATGGGACTTGAGGTACCTCCATGGATTTTGGGATTTGTAGTACTTTCAAAGCCTGCATTTCCCACAGACCACTGCAGCCCTGAACAAAGACCTATAAAGACTAAACTTGGCACCCAGTCTCCATCCTTCTACAGTTTAGAGGAGGGCGGACCATGGATGATGGGACTTCAACTGCCTCTACTCATTGCCCAAGACCCAACAAAGACCGATAAAGACCATACTTGGCACACAGAGCCCCCATGACCCACTCTATCTTCTACTGCAGTTTGGAGGAGGGTGGACCATGGATGATGGGACTTGAAGTACCAAAGACCAACCTTGGCACACAATGCCTTTCTCAAATAACCCGGGCACCGCCGGGTCCCCAAGCTAGTTGTCAATAAATCCTTCAGGTGTTATATACAGAAAGAAGAGTTTGGTTATCAGTAGACATCACACTTGTGTGTATGCATGTGTGTGTGTGTCCACAGACCTGTTTAAGACTCATCCAGAGGCTGAAAACCTCCACTATCTGTAAAGAGATGTGGCAGATCAATCTCAGTTCAAAAGCCAGGATCCTATTGTTATTTTATGCATACAAAAGTTGTCAAATGAAGTGTTGAAACAAGTTTGTCAAATGTAGATCATCTACATTCATTTCAAGATTGTAGAAACAATTGTGCCTATGGTGCCATTGTGCAATGTACATACAAAGTTAGCATACTCTGTCTGAGGCTGGATCTACACTGCCAAATAATCCAGTTTCTGGATTATATGAGTCTACACTTTCATACAATCCAGTTCAAGGCAGACAATCTGGATTCAGAAACTGGGTTGTATTGGCAGTATAGATGGGGCCTGGGAGGTCTGGTGCCACAACAAACTACCAAGACACCATAGGATGGCATTAAACTGTTGTAGTTCTGTACGAATGGGAGACAGGACTGCAAAACGGAGAGATCTGACAACTACTTCCAGTAGGCAGTTGTAGCTTGCCTGCGTCCGCTTTCGCACTCATCAGAAAACAACACCAAATGTTCATATTATTCATCATTCTCATAGATATTACTGTCACACAGATTTTTGCTATGAAGGTTTTGTCATTTTGTTAAACTGCTGTTTTCTCACTAATTCTTCCTTTCTTTGGCCCTCCTCCTTCTAGCAAGTATCCTCTGCAGACTTAATGATCAGGAACATCCTTCTGACGCATGCCGGGAGATATGGCTGCAGGGTCCAAACCACAGCAGACAGTATAGCCGACGAGGCAGAACTTCTTGTTAGGGGTGAGTATGGTAATAATGGAGGACATGAACTGCATAAATGAGCATACAAAGGAATTGCAATATCTCCCTTGCTCCGCACATTCCCCTCGATTCATTTTCATTTTTAAATAATTTGTGTTTAGGGGTTTGGGGTTTTGTTTTTGCTTTGCTTTGCTTTGCTTTGCAGTGCTGTTCAGAGCAAGAATAAATGGTTAAAGTTACAACAGCCTGTAACAAATACAGCGGGGAAACAATCTGACAATTCTGACTATTTAAGAGCCCCTGTGATTAACCCTGAAAGAGATCGGAGGAGTAGGGTTGGTTGATCCATAAAAATTTTGATTCTAAACTCGGGGGGAGGGGGGAGATTTCCGTTGCTGGGTCGTTATAGAAATTATTACCAAAAAATTCAATAAATTTTGCAATTGAAACGTAATTAATAACGGAAATTCGTTATTATTTCCTGTTAGTTCTCAGCAGGGAAGGATGTGTGGAGGCTCGTCCGCACCTCCTTCCCTGCTTGGAACTAAAGCGCCAAAACACAGGGTGAGCTATGGAAAGCAACAGCACAAAAGACAAAGCTCTAGTGAAAAGCAAAAAAATAGCTAACACATCACGACAGCATCAATCACAGCTGTGCATATAAAGAGATTATATTGTATCGCATCTATGCTACAAACATTATATATAAATAAATATGTCATATCTATACACTAGGTGTGGGCTTCTAAATAGATACCCAAGATAAAGTGTACATGTCAACAGTGAAAATTCACAAAAGGGTAAAGCCAATACATATAGTAATATCACACATATACCGTGTTTCCCCGAAAGTATGACACCCCCGATTGTCCAAGGAAGGGAGGGGGAAGAGAGCCAGGGGCGGGGCAAAGCGACGACGCGTCACTCTGACGCAGCGGTGCTTTGCCATGCTTCTGGCTTTCTTCCCCCTCCCCTCTTTGTCCAGAAAGCTGCGCCGCGGCGGCGTGATGGCGGCGGCGTGACGGCGGCAGCGGCGGCGTGGGCGTGGGCGTGGCGATGGGGTACGTCTTAGTTTATATAAGACGTACCCCGAAAGTAAGACGTAGGGGGACTTTTCGGGGGGAAAAGAAAGTAAGACGCTGTCTTACTTTCGGGAAAACACGGTAGTAATATCACACAATCATCATACAACACAATAAAAAAACTCACACACCATACAAAGTTGAAGCCATATAGGGTCCATCCAGGACAGTTGTTATAAGCCTTGAGTAGTAAGTCAAAAAGCCTTGAGAGTTCTCAGTGATTTCTTCCACGCTACGGGAAACCGGAAATGCATGTCTCCCGCATTGCATCCTGGGACCTGTAGTCACAAGACGGCGACTTCATTGAACGCTGGAATTTGGGCTATTCTATAATCCAATTTACTACACTAAAGTCCTATAGGATTATATACCATTATTTACCATTATCTACATTCATTTTGGCACACTTTGTGAGCCTTGTCGGCTGGTTTATTGTTCATCGCGGCAGCAGCACTCAATTTCCTGATTGAAAGACAACATCCGCCCCATCGCAAGGCCTTCTGGAACCTGTAGTCCCGCCAGTTTATACACCACAGCGTCCTTGGAGATTATACCAGCAATTTGTTGTGGATTACCATAGCGTCAGCCTTCTTGATTTTTGACTCAAGACTTATAACAACTGTCCTGGACCCTTTATGGCTTCAACTTTGTACAGTTTGTGAGTTTTTTACTCTGTTGTTTGATGCCTCCGCACTTCCTTCCCTGCTTGGAAATAAAGCGCAACGGCTCAGCTCTCCGCTGGTGAGAGGAGAAAGGCGGGTGCTGCTGCCCACCAGTCTCCTCTCGCAAGTTGAGAACTGACGAGGGAAAAAACGAACTAATAACGTGACCTTTACCAAAAAATGGCGACCCCGGGTTCGGTTTTGAAACTTCACTTCTGGGTTGGACCCCGAGGGTCCATATAGGGTCAAAATAATTTCAAATACGAATTATTAACGGATTTCAAAGTGTTTAAATTGGAGATATCCACCCCTAGGAGCAGGAGTCCTAAATACCAAGATAAAGGAGAAATGGTTTAACATTAAAAATCAACATTTTTTTCCTGATTATATAAATCTTAACTAGAAGCCAGAATGACTAACCTGAGGTTCTGTACTTGAGCTTACGTGGAAAAGATAACAATTTTCAATAAAGTGAAAGATAGTAGGGAAAGGGTGAGACTGCATTAGAAATTGATCAATTCAAGGAAGCAATGGCCTTGAGTTTGCAAGACCTGAGCAGGACTGTTCGTAAGGATATGTTACGGAAATGAGCAGCATGATTTTAATATAGAATGAAATGTTTTTAAATGATTAATATGTATTAATATTAATGTAATGAAATTTAATCTTAATGTTATGAGAATTGTATATGTTTTAAGTACCCTTTGGGGTAGAGAAAGGTGGGGTCTAAAGAGGGTAAACGATAGATAAATAAATAAATAAATATGTTGGGGGCTTGCTCATTGAAGGACCACCATACATTGAATATGACTTGATAGCACATAACAGCAACAAAGGCAATGTATTTTGCAACCCGAAAGACAGTTGCATCTGTCAAGTAGGAAATTTAGGTACCACTTTGTGTGGGGAGGCTAAATTTAACTGATTTACGAGGCCATAAAATTTCTCCAGGAAGTACACAAAAAAAATAAAGGAATGCGACAGCTCCCCCTGGTGGCCAGAAGCTAGAATGTTAAATTGCCTCTATGTCTGTCTAATCTATATATGTTTGTATGTCAAATGGCATTGAATGTTTGCCTGTATATGTGCATTGTGATCCACCCTGAGTCCCCTGCGGTAGGGTGAGAAGGGCGGAATATAAATGATGTGTGTGTGTGTGTGTGTAATACTGATTTTTTTCTGGGTGGAAAAAGCTTTCTGGGGGGAATGTGTTTAGGCTGAATGGGGATTCAAACCCTAATCTCCAGAGTCATCGTCCAATGCTTAAGCCATGGCTGTCCAACTTCTACCGGACCGGGGGCCTGAGTTCCGGTCAGTGATCACCTGGGGGGCCTAAGGGTCTGCCTCTGCCCCCGGCTCCGCCCCCTCTCTGCCCCCTCCCCTGGCTCCGCCCCCTCCCCAGCGCCACCCCCACCCCCGGCTCCGCCCCCTCCCCAGGCTCCAATTCCATATTTTAATATTAACATAAGGGGGGAGGGAGAGAATGCAACACATGGGGGCATAATTAAACAATTATTATATTATTATATTTCTGCCCCATATATTCCCACCCCCTCTTCCCCTTATTTCCAAATTACATACATTTATTATTATATTATTATATTTCTGCTCCATATATTCCCACCCCTCTTCCCCTTATTTCCAAATTACATACATTTATTATTATATTATTATATTTCTGGCCCATATATTATTACCCCCTATTTCTTCCCCTTATTTCCAAATTACATACATTTATTATTATATTATTATAGGGAGGCTTATTTCAGAGCCGGGGATGGGCGCCTTATTTCCAAATTACATACATTTATTATTATATTATTATATTCCTGCATATATTTCTTCCCCTTATTTCCAAATCATGGAGAGAAGCAAGAAGGGAGGCACAGAGCCCGGGATGGGCGCCTCTCTTCCTGCCCATCTCCGCCGGCTGCGCCATCTCCGCCTCACAAAGGCGGAGTGGGCCGATTGGCGGGGGGGGGGGGGGAGGAGGAGGGAGCCTGCTCCTCCTCCCTGCCCCGCCCCGCCCTGCCCCTCCCCGCTGCGAAAAAAAATAAAAATAATAATAAATAATATAAATAAATAAATAAAAATATTTTTTATTTTAAACAGCTCATTTCTTTTCTAAAAGAGTAGGGGGCCACAGGGAAGGGGCTGGGGGGCTGTATATGGCCCGTGGGCCGCCAGTTGGACAGCCCTGGCTTAAGCCATTACATTGTATGTTAACTTTTAATGCCTTAGGGCCTGAGAATGTTCCCAAAGTCATGGAGCATTTTTCTCACTGGGTGACACTGACATCAGTCTTTCAAAACAATTAAAGCTATGTGTTGATTTCTCCTCTGAACCCCTTCGTAACGAAAATCAAATTGTTTTATGTTTAAACGTTTATGTCATTCTGTGCTGCGTTTGAACACAAAAAGAGTCAAGCAGGATTTTTAGCATTTGCCGCATTGTATTTACACACTCGATTAAAATTCTATTCAAAGTGAATATTATGACAGGCTGTGAACTTAAATCAGTTTCACACTATCTTCAGCTCGTTTTGTCCCATTTATTTTCCTTGAGGCACGGAAGTGAAGGCATGTTTCTGATACCGGCTTCACAAGTGTTAAATGGCCTCTGCCAAAGTCAGATGAAGACAAGCTCGCCCATCCGGCTGGGTTTGCGGTGGAACCGCACTTGGTTTGGCTCGCAGCAATGTATTTATTTTACACTTGTACTCTTGCCACATGGCCTTAAAAGCCCCGGAGGCTACTTAACATCACATTAAAGAATGTAAAGCAGCAATTTTGTTTTAAAAATTGGCATATTAAAATAAACCAGAATTAAGACATTTATCCAGTGAGCTTGGGGACAACAGATGCTCTAGTATTAATGAAGAAAGCAAATGTAGACTTGGCTTGATATCTATGAGGGAAGCCACATATGGGCCTTGTAAACATCTCAGGAATCCCTGGGTTGCTGTAGGTTTTTCGGGCTGTGTGGCCATGTTCTAGAAGCATTCTCTCCTGATGTTTTGCCTGCATCTGTGACAGGCATCCTCAGAGGTTGTCAGGTCTGTTGGAAACTAGGAAGATTGGGTTTATATATCTGTGGAAAGTCCAGGGTGCAGGCCCGGATTACCCATAAGGCCACCCTAGGCCAAGGCCTATGGGCGCAGGCCTAGGGGGCGGCAGATCAAGCACAAAAAAATTACTTTAAAAAAAAACAACCGCCCCCTCTTAGCACTCTCCCCCTGCCCTCTCCCGAGAGAGAGAGAGAGAGAGAGAGAGAGAGAGAGAGAGAGAGAAAGTCATCACACCTCGTGAGAGGGCGGGGGGAGAGCACTGCGAGGGGGCAAGGGAATGGCGCCCTCCCCTTGCCACTGGTGGGCATGCAGGCATGTGCGCGCGGCAGGAGGGTGCCTCTTCCTCCTCCGCACATGGCCGGCAGCATCCCCGGGGGCTTCCCTTCCTTCCTCCTCCCGAGGAAGAGGAGAAAAGAAGGGAAGCTCCCGGGGCTCGCAGCCAGCCATGTGCGGCACCCAGGAACACGGAGGAAGCTGAAGAGGCGCCCTCCTGCTGCATGCACATGTCTGCCAGCGGCCCTGGGGGCGGGGCTTCCCTTCCTCGTGCCTCCTTCCGGTTGCGGGAGGAGGAGGCAGACGGAAGCTGCATGGCCGCTGCCGCGCATGTGACCTGGGAGCGGGACTTCCCTCCTCCTCCCTGCGACTAACTTCCGGTCATGGGAGGACGTGGTGCGCAGCAACACTCTGGGGTGGGACTTTCCTTCCTCCTCCTCCTCCTCCCCGCGACCAACTTCCGGTCGTGGGAGGAGGCGGACGGAAGCCCCGGGGGCAGCCCGGCTTCTTTTGGCCTAGGGCGCCAAAAGAAGTTAATCTGGGTCTGCCAGGGTGGGAGAAGGAACTCTTGTCTGTTGGAGCCAGGTGTGAATGTTTCAATTGGCCACCTTGGTTAGCATTTGATGGCCTGCCTTTTTTTAGGTGTAGCTTGTTACTGCTTGGGAGAATCCTTTGTTAAGAGGTGATTAGGTGTTCCTGGTTGTTTCTTGTCTGGAGTTCCCCTGTGATTGAGTTTTGTTCTTTGTTTACTGTTATAATTTTAGAGTTTTTAAATACTGGTAGCCAGATTTTGTTCGTTCTCATGGTTTCCTCCTTTCTGTTGATATTGTCTACATGCTTGTGGATTTCAGTGGCTTCTCTGTGTAGTCTAACGTGGTAGTTGTTGTAGAGTGGTCCAGCATTTCTATGTTCTGAAATAATTAGACTAGGCAGTTACTAGTGTATTTTGTCCATCATTAGCAGGAAACAGGTAATTTTATTTATTTATTTATTTATTTATTTATTATTTCGACTTGTATACCGTCCTTTTCATTTGGCTCACGACGGTTTACAACATATCGAGCAACAAAAACAGTGCACATAAAAACAATAAAATATAGTAAAATATAACAGTTTCCATAATAATCCACCAACTAGGGATGGTTATAGATTGAATGCCTGCCAGAACAGTGCCGTTTTACACACTTTCCGGAAAGCCGGCAGCTCGCTGATTGCTCGCACTTCAGATGGTCAACTGTTCCACAAGCATGGTGCTGCCACAGAGAAAGCTCTCTGTCTGGTTGATGACAGACGAATAGTTCGCAAGGGCGGAATCTGAAGGAGGTTGAGGTCTTCTGAGCGGAGCGATCTCTGGGGAACATATGGGAGTAGACGGTCCCTTAGGTACACTGGCCCCAGACCATGCAAGGCCTTAAAGGTCAAAACCAACACTTTGAAGATGTTCCGGTGCTCAATTGGCAACCGGTGCAGTCGCTGCAAGATTGGAGTAATATGATCCCTGCAGCGAGACTCTAGTAAAGAGTCTCGCGGCAGCGTTCTGCACAAGTTTGAGCTTCCGGATGACCGACAAAGGAAGACCAATGTAAAGGGCTTTACAGTAGTCTAGCCTCAAGATGACTGTTGCCTGGATTACCATGGCTAGGTCATTTCCGGATAGGTAGGGCGCCAGCCGCCTAGCTTGCCGCAGATGGTAAAAGGCAGATCTGCTGACGGTGGAGACCTGATCCTCCATTGTCAGCAGTGGGTCCAACTGGACACCCAGGCGCTTTACTAGAGACGACGGGCGTAATACCTCACCATCTAAAGCCGGCAGCCGGAGCTCATACCTGCCTGGGTGACCCAACCAGAGGATCTCCGTCTTCGACGGGTTCACTCTCAATCGACTGGCTCATAGCCAACCAGTCACAGCTTCAAGGCATTGTTGGAAACAATCGGGTACAGAGTCCATCCTCAGCACCAGCTGGGTGTCATCGGCATATTGATGACACTCCAGACCAAAGCTCCGCACCAACTTGGCAAGGGGTCGCATATAGATGTTGAATAATAAAGGGGAGAGAATGGTTCCCCGAGGCACCCCACAACTTAGTGGGAGTCCCTCAAAAACCATACCTCCCCTCTCCACTCGCTGGCCCCGATCAAGGAGAATTGCGAGGAGGAAAGAGGCCAGTATTGGGATGTAGACTATTGTGTGCCATTTTGCTTCCCTCGAGTGGTAAATTCCTCCAACATGCATTTGTTCAGAGGGAGAACAGTAGTTGTTATCATTTTTACCTGTCACATAAATGTTGAAACTACAGTATCCATGCCCCTCCAAAAAAGCAAAGCACCAGCCGTCTTCCTTCTGCCACCTAACTACTCCCCGGCCTTTCTAATGTTCCTGTGCAGCCAGCCAATTTTTCATTCACAGCTTGCCAAATAATGAGCCATGTTTTCAGAAGTCATTTTCTATTGTGACATTGCTGCTTACTATGTTTACTGTTCTTTGAATCCTAGCACAAAATGATGCGATATCTTTTTCCTCTGAAAAGGAAAAATACCCAGACCTTTTCCGAATGCACTCAGGTATGCACACAGAGTAGAGTTGTTTGTGACACTCTGGAAACATGGTTGTTTCTGTTTGTCAGGTTTCACTTTATGGTGACAAATCAAGTCTCGCTCTGTGTCAGTAAATGATTAGACCAGTTCTTGGTTCTGATCCCAAACCACGTTTCCCTTTCCGATTGGCACCTCTGCTTGCCAGCTTTTATTTAACAATCTCAGCTGCTTGTGTTATATTTTTGTTGGTGGGATTTTGTTATCTTTTAAAAAAAATTGATTCTTTTTCAATATAACTGATACGGTCCATTGCAGTTCCTGGCATTTCTGATTTCATTCCCCTTGGAACAGTTAAAGAAGAAATTCATCAATATGGGACAAACCAGAAAGTGAACTTCTAATGTAAGAATGTGAAGTAAATACACCTCCCGAGGCTGCAAAACTCCAACTCCGGTGATCCATCACCACAGTCTCTGCAGCTGGACCAATCTAATCTGTCTATGCATATTAACCAGGCAGTGAATTAAATTTCTCCCATCGACTCACATCAATCAGACATTAGTTTATAATTACCCATATTGATTACTAGTTTGTAAACAATTAGTGAGGAATTTCACCATGGTAAAAATATCAGCATTTTTCAACGAGTGTTCCAAGCATGCATGGATGGACATTGATTGGAAACCACCCAAAAGAGCTCCGAAAATACCCCCAGTTCTTTGTTGTCTCAAACTCTTACCTAAGGGAAGTCTACCTGCAGCAATCACCAGCTGATATATACAGTGGGCCATTGGTTGAGTTCTAAAATCTGTAAATGCTCAAGTCCCATTGTATACAATGGTACAATAAAGTGATGTCTCTTACATCAGTGTTTTCCAACCGCTGTGACGCGGTACAGTAGTGTTAGTTCTCAGCTTGCGAGGAGGAGGGGGGAAGCATCCCCTCTTCACCAGGGCTTCTGGCTGAGGCCCTTCTCGCGGGAGAGAGGGGTCTTGGCCAGAAACCCTGTCAAAGCGCTTTCCTTCTGTCCCGCATCTCGGAGAAGGACAAAACTCATTACGACGCCTTTATGACAATGCCGCCCGAGGCTTCAAAACTATGATGTCACTTCAGGGTTGCTTGCCATGCATCGATAACGTTTCTGAAGTAGTTTTAGAACGAACTAAAAACGAAATTCGTTGGCGTTACGACTAACCTAACCAGGCCTAAAAGTTACATTTCCCCCTGAACTCTTTCCACAGCTCATGTCCCATCAGATTACAGCTGCTTCTTTGACTTATGGTCCTTATCTATTCCTAGCCTTTATCCATCTTGACTGCTGCTATCTCCTCTCTTCTTACTAAGAGTTAATCCATGCCTGTCCATTTCTTCATCAGCCCACTACATTTGCTGAGATTACGGCACAGTTCCCCAATGAAAGTGAAAAACCCCAAACTAAAAAAAAAGGCTGTTTTTTATTTTACCTGAGAACCCTTCCCTGGGAATTTCTAGGTCTTCCAGCATGACTTTGTGGTCAGGCCCGGATTATCCATAAGGCCACCCTAGGCCATGACCTAGGGCGGCAGCCATGGGGGGGGCAGCAGGTCCGGACCCCCCAAAATTAAAAAAATTTTTTTTATAAAAAGTACAATCTTCGGGCGCTCCTGCGCCTGCGCACGGAACGCCATCAACCCTAGGGCCTCTGACGCGGCTTCTCGCCGCCCCCTCCTCGCTCGCGTCGTCGTCCCCGCCTCTCCTTCCTTCAGTGAAGGAAGGAGGGGCGGGGCCAACGCCGACGTGAGCGAGGAGGAGGCGGAGGGAAGTCCTGCCGCCCCCTCCTCGCTCGCGTCGGCCCTGCCCCTCCTTTCTTCACTGAAGGAAGATGGGGTGGGGCCGACAACGACGTGAGCGGGGCCGACAACGATGCGTTGGCGTCGGCCCTCCTTCCTTCAGAGAGGAGGAAGGAGGGCCCACCCCCGCAAGCGCCCTCACCCCCGGGGCGGCGCTTCCAGAGTGTGTCCTCAGGCACCACAAACAGTTAATCCGGGCCTGTTTGTGGTCAACTTCTGCTGGAAGTTTACTTCAGAATTGCATTGAAGGACCTAGAGAATCTTAGAGGCAGATTCTCTCTAGTAATTTCTAGTTACTCCAATATGACAGGTGAAATTTGACCATAGTTGACACTGGAGGAACTAGAGGTTCCTAGACAGAACACTTTAAATCAAATCCATGAATAATCAAATCCACAAAGATCAAAACCACCAATGTAGAGAGGTGATTGTATTTACCATTGGCCCTACTTAGCAGTTTGACCTCTGGTTTTATATTCTTTCCTTCATACCATTCCAAACCACAATTGGTTGTTCTTCCCCAGGCTTACCAAGCTTCTCTTTCCATGGTCTTTGCATTCCTCTTTTTTTTTGGGTGTGTTCTGAAATATATTATGCCAGTACAATTTTCTTTCATGCCATACTTGGAGATAGAACAGTTACTTATCACTGAAGCCCTGTCTCAAATTGAAGCTCTTTTTTATTTGCTTTGCAAACTCAGCTCATGGTGGATTAGTACCAAGCTGATCCTTGGCTTTGCTAAGCGACTCCATTGCACTCCATCCAACCAGCTGCTTTAGGAGCTGCGTCATCGCAATCTCACCACAACCCAATGCTTCTCTAACAGATGATCACAACCTCTTTTAGACTGTTCTGCTTATATGCTCAGCCTCTAAAGCAGGGGTGGGCAATTATTTTTTCCAAGGGGCCACACAAGAGCCAAAAAAAATATTATGGGGGGCCGCACCTAAAGGCAAAACTACATTCTAATCTACATTATTCATTCATTTATTTATTTACTATATTTACTATATATTACACATCATAAATATGAACATATTGATATATCAAGAAATATTCATATATTATTAGTATTAATATCATAATTATATTATAGTATATATATAGACATTATAATATATTGATATTATAATATAATGTAACATTATATTATATTATTTATTATATCATTATCTATTATAAAATTATTATAAAATAATAATAAAAACCACTAAAAATAAAATAAAATTCAAGAAGACAAGGTGCGAACCAAGATGAAGACTGACATCCTGAAGAGAGGAAGGATCCCAAGATGGATTGGCCCAATGACCCCAGTCCAGAGGATGGCAAAACGGACCCAGCCACTGCCGCAGCAGAGCAGAGCAGAGCAGCAGGCGATTGGAGGCTGCAGGCCTCTGCCTGGTCTCACCCCAGCCGTTTCCCAGCTGATCGCCCTGCGGGGCCAAGAGGAAGGGGTGCCGCTGCCGCCATCCCATC
This sequence comes from Anolis apletophallus, assembly GCA_030556195.1. Taxonomy (NCBI): domain Eukaryota; kingdom Metazoa; phylum Chordata; class Lepidosauria; order Squamata; family Anolidae; genus Anolis; species Anolis apletophallus. Next base: position 177,048,549 of record JARBWK010000004.1, read on the forward strand.
ATGGGCTCTGTGGGCCCTGCCACCCCTGAGTAGCGGTGGCCCCGGAGCATCCGCCATCCCTAGAGGCGATCCAGGCCTGCAGGGGGAGGAGTCGGCGATCTGAGGTGGCTGAATGCCCTGGCGACCCAAAAGATGATCAAGTCTTCTGGGTCGCCAGGGCGATCGGCCCCCACAGGTCGCCAGGTGCTCCCCCTGCGAGCCTGTATTGCCTCCAGGGATGGCGGGTGCTCTGGGGCCGCCGCTACTCCGGGATGGCAGGCCTCACAGAGCCCGCGATGAGATGGCGGCAGCGGCACCCCTTCCTCGTGGCCCCGCCCCCGACACCCTTCTCCCGGGCCGGACGGGATCGGCTGCCGGGCCGGATTCGGGGCGCAGGCCGTAGGTTGCCCACCCCTGATTTAGAGGGTATTTGTTCTATTTAACATATTTATGTATTCCTTCATTTTAAATCTTTCCTCTATTTCAGCAAAATTGGGAGAACAGATTTTGTTAAGTAGAGCACAGGTTTTGTTAAGGCCAATGCTATAGGGTCTCTTATATAAGTTCTTTTGGATTTTTGTGTGTACTCTACTTACACAATGAAATAACTTGGTGATGAGGCCCAAGCCTAAACACAACATATGCTTCTTATACACATAACCTGTTCATAATATTTTTAATAATTGTGTGCATGAAACAAAGTTTGTATAGATTGAACTGTTAGAAGGCAAAAGTGTTTAGATCTCTGCCATCTATGTGGACAATTTTCAATTTTGGAGCTTTTAAGATTTTGGAATTCCAGACAAAAGATTCTCAACTTACGTCCCCATCTGACACAAGCTCGGCTTTACCTGCAGCTTCCAAACACTTTCCAAGGGCAGCTCCATTCATGGTCCATTAGAGCTGTCTGTCCAATGCTTTCTGTGATTACTAAGTCAACCAGGTACAATCAGCCTTTAAATCATAGCCAAAATAAAAAAGTAATTATTTAGTAACAGTTTAGCTCAGGGGCAGTTTCTCAAAGCTCACAAAAACATGGTTCTTGGTTTTACATTTCAACATAAATTTCCTATCAGGCGCTTACAGACATTCCTATTCAATATTAAATCTTGCTTGGGGCCATCTCTGCCATTGCGAATTTTGTCCGAAGGGTTGGAAAGGCAACAAAGTTCGCTCCATTAAAAAAATATCAGTTCAACCAGACAATTCTTAATAGTATATTCATGGGAGCAACTCCGATTGTATCTTGTTTGAAGTGGGCTTTATTTTTCTTCCTTTCCCAAGTTAAAAAAAATGAAATTTATATACAGCTTCCAGCATCAACTATAATGTATGCCAGGCATAGGGAACTAGTATATAATGACAGATGATCTTAAAGGAGAGGCAGCCAATAATTGTATTATTATTATCATCATCATCATCATCATTTGGCCTACAACAGGATTAGTACACAGCTACAAGATCACTGTGTTGGCTTTTGTATTGGACCACACGTCAGACACTTCCCAAATGTCTAGGATTATGTAATGTACCAGCGAATATTGCATGCAGATCCAACTAGGGTGGCCTTTTGCAGCTGACCGATGGCAATTTTGTCAGTGCTGATTGCTTTCAAGTGCTGGCCAAGGTCAGGATCCCCTGGAGGATCTCGGTCCTGCTGTTGCTGAGGACCCACGGCGAGACACCCCCCCCCGGCACGCGCGCGCAGTCCTCAATCTCGACTGAGATCAGTCCTGGGACTTGCCGGCGGGGGACCGTGGGGCCAACCTGGAGAACCCTGAGAATGGTGGTGAGTGTGGACCAGTCGCTATGGAGGTCAGCATGGGAGAGCCAGCTGAGAGAGCCATGACCGCACAGGGACTGACCCAGACGCTGGCCAGTAACAAGCCCCCACCTGCCTGCCTACCTACACTGACTGTTCCGAGGCCAGACCCGAACTATGCGCCTTTGTTGGACTGCCTTCCACGGGACGAGGGCATGGATCGCCCAGGTCCCCTTGGTTCCCATGATGTACTGGCACAGCTGCATATTTCCAAGTTTTTGTCCTCCGCTGGTGATGCTCACCCCCACCGCCGCACCATGGCCAGGAGGGGGAGGGAGTTGGATGTAGTCCGACCAAAGATGGCGACCGTCCTTGAGGATGGCAAGCCTGGCCGGATATCTCCTGCCTCAGAGGAGCGCCGACCTGGAAGCGACCTGCGGCGGAAGCCGCGTGACCACCCGAGGAGACGAAGGCGGTAACGGAAGAGGAGGGGACATCGGTGCCTGGCCTCTGTTCCCTCCGTTCTCCCCGCAGAACACCAGAGTGGCTCAGTCTCTTGCCGCGATCATGGAGTCCCCAGGACCACTGAGTCGCCCACAGATCGACGAGAGGGGAGGGAGCTTAGATTGCTCTATGCAAGGTCCCGGAGACTGCCTCAGACCAGGACCTTCTGGAACACCAATTTCAGGCGAAAGTGGCCGTGCCTTAAGCCTAGGGCTGAAGCTGCTCCGGCAAGCTGAAGCTTTGTCTTCCCTAGGACATGGCGAGGGGCGGGCCCAACGCGAGCGAGAAGGAGGCGGAGGGAAGCCGCGTCAGAGGCCCTAGGGCCTCTGGCGCTCCGCGCACTTGCAGAAATGCCCAAAGATCAAACTTTTTCTTTAAAAAAATATTTTTTTTAATTATGGGGGGTCCGGACCTGCCGCCCCTACCATGGCTTCCGCCCTAGGCCATGGCCTAGGGTGCCCTTATGGATAATCCGGGTATGCATTACTTGCAGCTACCAAACACTTTTCAAGGGCAGCTCCATTCCCCTCCCTACTGTGAAAGAACTCTGTGGCGACCTGCTAAGACTTCCTAAGCTGCCCCCTGTTGACGGCTGGCCTGAAGCTGTCACTTGACTGCCCAGACATTGCCCTCCCTAATTCTTTCCTTTGCTTCCCCACCCCTTTACCCTCTTTTAATGTTGTGTTTTTTTCTGTGCTGTTATTTCCTTCAAATCTTCCAAACCACTCCGAGCCCTCGGGTATGGTGGTATAGACGCTTGAAGAAATAAATAAATAAATAAAGAAATAAATAAATAAATAAATAAATATTTAAGCACTGCATTCAGTGTGCCAATCATCACCGGGGCCACCTTTACTGGCTTGTGCCAGAGTCTTTAAGCCCTCATATTGTGTAAGCTTTTCCAGTTGCTTCTCATCAATCCTGATGTCACCTGGGTTTGCAACATCAGCAATCCATACTTTGTTTTTTTCCCCCACAATTGTGAGGTCAGGAGTATTGTGCTCCAAAACTCCGTCAGTCTGAATTCGGAAGTCCCAGAGTAGATGATGGTGATGATGATGATGACGGTGATGATGATGATAACGATGATTATATTCATCTGTATATAGTGTTATGTATTAGGGTTTTAATACCAGGACAACATAGTTAATTTTCCAAGCCCCAGAGTAGTTTGATGGGTTCATTTTCTATAAACTACTTATTATAATTCTCGGCCGCGGGGGCCCAATGGAAGAGCTATGTTGGCAGTGCACTGATTTTGGGCTTTATCCAATTTCTCTAGTATGACACGAGAGGATCTGACGAATCCTGGACATAGAGTGCCAATCTGACCTAGCCTGTTCCCCAGCCTTCATTGTTAGGGAAGCCACTAGATACCTCACTGCCCCCATGGCATACCTAACAGACCTGGAGGTGCCCAAACACCGAAGGGCCTTTACCCTGGCAAGATGCCATGCCCTCTGAGACAACCCCTTGTTGACCGGCCTCAGACTGGACAATCTTTCCCTATCCAAACTGCTAACCCTAAATGCAAGGGGGCCTCGAAGTTACCTCAGCAACTTCTGTCTTATGGCAGGGTAGACTATCTCCCCCACTAACCATTGAATTGCAGAGACTTTAAATTTCTCAGTAACCACTTGACCACACTGCCACCATTTGTCTGTCTGACCACTGACCTTGAGGGCCACCACCAATAAAAGAACTAACAGAGGTGTTTTTCTTTTAAGATGTAAATAATTTATTATGACACAAATGGGTACAAATCTTGATTGGTTTTATACTTCCTCAGAGGCACAAACTTATTCTGTTACACAAAACACAATGGGGTTATACTATAGGGTTCCCACTAACCCTCTATAAATCCCCTGGACTCTTCCGTCTTTAACTAGGGTCTCTACACCCATAAAACTGGACGGCTCTCTTGCAGACCTTAAGACCAACTAAAGACTGAACTGTTCTCTTACAGTCCTTAAGACCAACTAAAAACAACAGAACAAACTCCTCCCCCCTCTCATGGCAGTTGGCTTCCAACCGCTCTTCACCAACTGTAAAATTCATACCTTGAACATTCTAAAAGGCTCTGGCCCTGGTTGCTATGGCGACAGCTCTTCAGAGCTTCTGCCAAGCCTCCCTTCTGGCTCACCCACAGCAACAATTCATAGAATATTCCTTTGAACTACACAAAACAACATACATTTAACATATGTTATACAACATTTACACACAAATAATCGACATCATTACATACCTTCCTTCCTCGAAATTATTTTTAATTCTCTGTCCAGAGTGAATTAAAAATAATGCCGTTAGCAAGACATTATATAAACTTATACATTTCACATCTACATTCATACTTACACAACTATATACAAACCGTATCCATCTTGTAACCTGAATTCAAGTAACTCTCGATAAAGAGTCAGCTACCACATTTGATTTGCCTTTCACATGCACTACCTCAAAATTGTAGTCTTGCAAGAGCAACTCCATCTTAAGAGTTTGTTATTAGTACCCTTAACATTACTCAGCCATTTTAATGGCGCATGATCCGTCTGCAAATAAACTTTCTGCCCCACAGATATGGCCTCAGTTTTTGAATCGA